>CM072811.1:51989451-52446951 GCA_037013495.1 Hippophae tibetana | reverse complement strand
GGGGACATATCTCTCGAAGAATTCTTTCTGTGAAGTAGCATGGAATGATGCTCCAGAGTCTAACACCCAAGATTCTTCCTTGCTCTCCAAAGAGCATATCAATGCATCATCCCCTCCTGAGGTGGAAGTAACATTTGCCTCTGCCTTCACTTGTTTGTCCTTCGGTGCACTCTTGCACTGATTTTTGTAGTGCACGGTTCTTCCACAATTCCAACACTCGATAGTCTTCGAGCTATGGGAATTATTAGGATTTCTGGATTTGGACCTCCTGTCCTTTGATCTACCTCGGTAGTCTGTTTTGCCACGTCCATTCCCTTTGGTTGAATTTATTCCTCTTGACTCTGTATGCAAAATTGAAGAAGTTGACGATTCACCTAACTCTCTACGTCGGATCTCTTCACTGAGAACCAAATCACAAACATCGTCAAATTTTAACTTATTGCTTCCTGACGAGCTACTCACAGCCATAACAGTAACATTCCAGCTTTCTGGTAGAGAAGACAAAAGTATCAATGCTCGTACTTCTTCATCGAATTCAATTTCCACTGAACTCAACTGGGTTGTGACTGTGTTGAGTTCATTGAGATGTTGAGTTACCGATGCGCTTTTCGTCATCTGCAAATTGAACAAACGCCTCATCAAGTGCACTTTGTTTGAGACTGATGGTTTCTCATATATATTGGAGAGAGCTGCCATAAGACCCGTCGTGGTCTTTTCCTTTGCTATGTTGAAAGCAACATTACGAGATAGCGTCAATCGAATAACTCTGAGGGCTTGTCTGTCTAGAAGATTCCAATCTTCTTCTTTCATAGCTTCTGGCTTCTTTCCTGAGAGAGGTTGATATAGATTTCTTTGATACAGATAATCCTCTATCTGCATTTTCCAAAACCCAAAATCTGTGCCATCAAATTTCTCAAGTTTCACCCTTCCTTCATCTGCGGCCATTGCTTCCACTCAAATCTGACTTCTTCCGGATCGTTTCTGACTATTTTTGTAAACCACCGTGTATTAGAACACCACCGTCAACGAACAAATATCGTCGACAAAATTTCACTATTCACGTAATTCACTATTCACGTAAATAGTAACCTTGTAGAAAATTGACAAAAATCACCACCAATAGCTCTGATACTGTTGGGAAATTACGCAAATTCCCGATAAGCTAGATTTATGAGAAAACAAGAATAAAAATAACACACAAATTTGATAACGGAGTTCGGCCAATCTTGCTTACGTCTCTGGACCTGCTGTAGATCTTTTTATTGAAAGAGGAGAAATTACACAAGGTGTTTACAACACTCACAACTCACAACCCCATTACACCTAAGAAAATTACTCTCAATTTTTTCTCACAAACGTTTTTCTCTCTAAGTTTTTCTCTCAATTGAAATGAACATTTTAGATGATCAATTCATTACAATTACACATCTATTTATAGAAAAATTCACTCCTTGAATTTCTCCTTAAATTAATGATTCCTTAAATTACTCCTTGAATTAAGCTCTTTGTTTTGCTCCATGAATTGCTCCATGTTTTGCTTCTTAAATTAAAGAGTTTTATAGCAATCTCCAACAATTATATCCATATTTTTAGCGTTAAATAAATAAATTTTATTTACAATAATATATTGTGTCTAATTTTTTTATACATATTTTAATATGTTATCCTATATATATCAACAATAATCCACATGAAAAAAGTAACATTAGTGAATAAAGTGATTAAATAGAAATTTTTATTCTCCCCAAATATTAGCGACAGTTACACATAAAATGGCTGCCATATATATTATATAAAAATACTTATTAAGTCTATCTCTATAACTTTTGTCTAATTCATTATAATAAAAGTTCAATGTAAAACATTATAAAAACTATAAATAAGAAAAAAAATCTTAATGAGAAGCTTAGTACTAAATTTTTTAAGATTTTTTCAATTATATCGTCAAAATTTATCATAATTTCCTTTTAAATTTTAATTTTAATTTTATCTAATATTATATTATTTCATATTTTATTTTAATAACATTTTAAATTTATTTGAATTTTTCTTTATATAAATTTTTTAATATTTCTTTAACCCTTAATTTTATATTCATTTTTTTTTTTTTAGTTTTCAATCTTATATTGTTAAATCAAGTTGTATTTTTTTAACACTTATAAACGTGTTTGATTGAAATTTCTATTTTCTTAGATTAAACTTTAACTAATTAATTTATACATGATTTTAATATTTTATGTTAGATAATTTTTAATACTTTATTTATTTATTTTATGTTAGATAATTTTCCATTAACTATATATTTGTGTTTGCTAAAAACTTAGATATGGATTAAGGAGAGTCCACGTAGTTTTTACTAATTTTACATTGCTTAAGATAGTTGAATAAGTTTTTTTTTTAACCAATAAATAACTGTGACATGAGTTATAAAAATATTTATGCCTACATCCTCGAGCTAAAATAATATGGACAAAACATGAGTTAAAACTTATAAACCACTTTTCTCCGCCAGAGCCAAAATTAATAGTTACTCAAGAAATCACAATTCTTCAGAAAAAAAATATAGAAATTTTGTTTTGAATGACATGACAGAGTTACCGAGAAAGTGACCTCTTCCAATTCAGTCGAATGATATGGTTTATCAAGGAGCGAGTCCCAAAAAACTCCGTAGTTTCCTTTCTTAAACTTCCTCGGAGACGAAAATGAACGTGGATCCGAATAGTATATAAATCCTATGAAAAAAAAAATGAAACGAACCTGGATCTGGAAAAAAACTGCGAAAGGACTACAAAATGCTCTGCTGAGAAAGAAGAGAATCGAATCTAGAGGATCCATTGCAGACATTGTTTCCAAGCAATCGTCTCCTCCCTATATCTTCTTCTCTAAATATTTGTACAATTCTATCTCTTCTGGAATTTGCTTAAAGTTCTTCTCTATATAGCAAAAGAGAGACAAGCCCTAGGTTTTCTCAGCTACAGAGACATTCCCTCAGATGAAGCAGGGCCTGATTGAACACCTAATCCCACATTCGTCCTTTTTTTTTATCTTTACGCCCATTAACTTAAAAGAGTAGTCAGACTCTGACAGATGAGTGTAAAAGAAAAAAGATAGTCGAAAAGAGGGAGAGACCGTTAGACTGGTGGTTATTTATAGGTAAATTCACTACATACAAAAGTCATGAAAAACACTAGAACAAAACAGAAGACTGAAAAGGGATAATACGGAGCGTTTTATTGTGGCACGTGCAAAGTAAGTGTTCGAAAATCTTACTTTCTGATCCGAATCTTTCACATGGGTTGCTTTATATACAGCTGCTTATTCATTTTTTTTTTATTAAAGGTAGAAATTGTTTTTATTAAAATAAAAAAATATTACAGTAATAGTAAGATCATACCACCTATATCAAGATTGAATACAACTTTTTATTTAATAGTGCTGTATATAATTGTTGTCCGTTGAATTGATGTGTTAATTAAATTATTATTTATAATATATAAGTTATTATTGTCAGAAGAAATTGTAATTAAAAAAAAAAACATTACTCCTTTATTACTCATTTTGCATATTCTTTCTCTTTCACTTTTCCGTTTCACGTATTCTCTACCTAATTTCGTTTTCCCAACTTCTTTTTCAGATTGAATACTATAATAAATTTATAAAAATATTATTAAATTATTTTATTTTATTTATATAACTTAATTATTATATATATATTATTTATCTTATTTTATTATTTTTCATATCATACATTAATTTTTAATTTTTAATAATTTAAATAATTAAATAATATATTTAAAATAATAATTTATTATAAATATATTAATTATCTGAGTTATTTTAAATATATCACTAATATATAATTAACAAAATTATATTAATAGAATAAATATAATAAATAAATTATTTAAACGAGATAAAAACAATTTGATAATATGAATCAAATAAATATAATATTTTAATAATACTTTTGTAAATTTATCTATATTTTAATAAGTTAACGTTAATTGCTATCTTACTTAAATTGGTCGTGGGTGTTTATATATATATATATATATATATATATTATAGGAAGCAGGGCATGTCAGACAGCACTCATAACTTTTAATTTCTTCAATTTTTAAATGCTAAATTATTTCATCTGTTATAAATTTTGAATAAATTTATGTATAAATATTTAAATTTTTATTTATATAATTTATATTTAAAAGTTTTAAAATTTTACATATAAATTTTAAAGTTTTAAATTATATAACTTATTTTTAAACTTTAAAAAATTACAAATAAATCTTAAAGTTTTAAATTATAAATTTATATGTTAATTATTACTTATTATAGTAAAACATTGAAGTTTTAAAAAATTTAATGAATAAATCATTATCACTTCAAAGTTAATAAATATACGTTTGAAAATTTTAAAAAAAATTGATGATGTATGGGCCAAATGGAATCAACTTAGGGTGATTATCAAAGTGAATATAATATTACTAAATTTATTTGTATATAGTAGTAATACGTAAGTTTACGTTATTTTTTTTTTCTTTCTCAAACATGAATTATATTATTAAATTAGATTTGACTTATATCTATTTATAAAATATATAATTTATTTTTAAGAGATTATACAAATTTTATATTTATATTAAAAATAATAGTACTTAGTTCAGTAATATTTTAGTTTTATATTATTAAAAAGTTACATCACAAAGATAAATATTTTTTTAATTTTAATTTATTTGAATTAAAGCTTGAGAAAATAAAAAAATATCAATATTATGATTGTAAGGTAACTTTTTAATATTAATATAAAAAAAAATAAGTAAGAGAATTTGAAGATATTTTTCACTATTTAATAAGATATTCTTAATGCATGCAATTGAAATGTAAGTTTATTGAAAATATTATGTAGTGTGTTTCAGATAACCAGGTACCTGATTTTGTCGGTACGCTATTGGTATGATATATCAATATATGTATTGGCCGGCATAGATTTGTGATCGATTTTAGAAGAAATGGATCGGTCGAATTTAAAGAATAAAATTGGGAATTTAATACATGGAATTACATATTATATATATATATATATATATATATATATATTTATTTCTAATCAGTACCGTGTGGATCAGTAAAGCCATTACAATATTTTTAAAACACTTGTCGCGGAGGCTAATTCATCAAGAAATTAAAGGTCTCTTCAATTATAAATACATGAACTGTTTTGCCATGTGAAGGATAATTCAACAAATTACAAATATAACTTGGCTGCATCATTTGTTCAAAAATAAAAAATAAACTTCCACAGATGATTGGAGAATAAACTTTTTCTATACATCAAATTTAAAATTGATATTTAATTCAAACTACATGTTCTATTCAAAATTATTTGCAATTTTATGTATGACTTTTGACATAAAGTAGTCATGTGATTAGGTAACTTAGTTAGGTTTAGGATTGTGGTACCTACTTTCATATAAATAAATAAAAAAAATAAAAAAAGGTACTTGATTTAAGTTGAAATTTTATGACTTCTATGTGTTTAGTAAAACTATTTAAATTAACTTCTCCCCCTCCCGAAAGCCATTAATTAAAAAAACTTTAAAATATATAACAATAAAAATAATACCTTAAAAATATTAAATGTAATTTAAATAGACGATATTTAATATTAAACAAATTTAAATAATTATAATTTAATATAAAATCATGTGTCAAATTTACAAAATATATTATTTTTATGATTATAAATTTTAAGATTATTATTTAAAAAAAATATTCTGAATAAATCATCATAAGTTACTTACAATTGTTCAAAAAATAATGAAGTTAAAGATTTAGCTTATTGATAATTAAAAGAGTGAAATATCTTTTATTAATAATAATAATATTATTAAATTATAATTGATTATGAGATTAAAAATATTATTTTATATATTTTTATTAAGGTGAGATATCTTAAAAATTATTTAGATTAAGTTATTTGTGTTGTATTAAAAACGATATTATTTAATTTTTTAACTTTTTTTTAAATGTCCAATTAAATATAAATGATATTATTTTAATATTTTTTATTAAAATAATATTATTTTCTTTCAAGTAATTAAAATGTGATTCAAATATGAGTATTTAAGAAGTATAAAAGTAAAATTAAATATTAAATTATTTAATAAAAATTAACAATAATAAAAATAAAATAAAAACTTATTTAAATATATTTTTTAGATTTAATAAAAATTAAAAATTAAGAAAATATTAAATAAAAATGTTACAATTAACAAATATTAAAAATAAACTTTTTATAAATTTTATTTCATATTAATTAAAATTATGACAATTAAAAAATATTAAAATTAGGAAGGCATACAAACTTTTTAATTTTTTATTTTTACAAAGAATTTATCATATAAGATTCATTAACTTATCAGTAGATCATGTCAAAATCTAGTTACTTATAAATAAATAAATTGTAAACGAGTAATGTATACACTATATACCCTCAAATGATAAAAAGGATCAATTTGTAATTTGTATTAATAATGTTGTTATGAAAACAAAAGTTTCTAAAAATTTAACAAATTTTTCACTTTTTTTCAATTCTATTTAATTTTTTTTAAAAAAAACCTTCACTAAGAGACCAAAAGGATATTTTGGTAATTTTGTTGTTGTTATTATTCAAAAATAATAGATATAGTATTAATATTTAAATTGAGTATTAAAACAATTTTTTTTAATAATATGAGAGATTTAAGATACTAATACATTAACTAAAGTAAATATAACGCACCCAATACATATATAATGATCATTATTCTATGGTAGAGTTGTGTTATTTCTTATATAATATTGATGTATATTTTTGTCAAAATTAAATATAATGGTTCTCTTATACCTACCAGATAGGATTATTTTAGACACTAATGTGATGTCTTTTCAAAGACACTCAGTTGCTAAGCTAGTATTGGATTTAAAAAAAGATATAAGAGTTTATTGTCTAGCTTTTCTGATAAAAGGATAAAAAAATTAATTTTAGAAATAAATTGATGCATACATTTTTTACTCATTTGGATAAATTATACTTAACATTGTTATTATATTTTCTTAATGATCTTTTTTGAACAATTATGATATATTTATGAGTTATTTATCTCAAATAAAAATCATCCGATTGATATGTTAATATGATAATTCAGTATTTATTGAACCGATATTCAAGGTATTTTATTAACCTAGAAAATTCTATGTGATATTTATTAATTTATATTTAAAATATAACTCCAATGCCTTTTATTCTTGCAAACGTTCGTGGGAAAACAACCTGTGATTGCATTGCAGGTATGCTTGATCGGTGTTTAACCTTCTGTCATCAGAATGCATGCTGCAGTGCATGTTTAGACAGTAAAGAGCAGATGGACGGAATTTTTGGCCATGTAATCTCTGATGGGTTTATTACTATAAACTCTAATACTATAGTCGATAGACAATTCATCATTTTAAGTAGAACGTGTTTCGCTTAGTCGACTATTTCAATCATAAGTTTTGATTTTTTATCTCAACTATAAAGTTAACTAATATAAAAATTAGGGTGTGAAAATATTGTCAAATATCCATAATTTTGTATGAACACGTGATAAATCGATATTATTTTGATTCTTTATTTAAAAAAAAATTATTACAAGAAAGAACAAAATTCACTATCATATTAATAAAAAACATATCACTTATCTTATATGTAAAAAGTTAATAATTTTGAGTTATTGTATTTAAGTATTACTTGGAGTATAATTTGTAATTTAGTGCCTTGAAAAGTTACCCTATCATCTTTTAAAGTTAATTTAGCAACCAATTTTTATTAGAAAATAGAGTAAAAAAAAGGAAGGAAGAAAGGTAGACAGCCTTAAACGACAAGTGATGAGATAAGGTAACGAGTAACGAGAAGAGAAAAATTAACAGGACACATGTCACTTCCATTTCGTTCACTGTTAAAACAATCTAGCTCCCACTTTCACACTCTGATAGTCCAACTCCGTCGCACCATGTCTACTGAAACAGCCGCCTCAGCCGAGCCAATCGTGAGCCCATCAACCACGCGGGTTGGCTGGATCGGCACTGGAGTCATGGGCCAATTTATGTGTGCCCACCTAATCAGAGCTGGCTACACCCTCACCGTCTTCAACCGCACTCAATCCAAGGCCCAGCCCCTGGTTGACATGGGTGCCCACTTGGCCCACTCTCCTCTCGCCGTCGCCTCCCAATCCGACCTCGTCTTCTCCATCGTTGGCTACCCTTCAGATGTCCGCTCTGTGCTCTTGGACCCCACTTCCGGAGCACTCGCGGGTCTTCGATCCGGCGGCGTTCTCGTCGATATGACAACTTCCGAGCCGTCCCTTGCTGCTGAAATCGCCACTGCCGCAGTGGAAAGAAACGGTGCTTCCATTGACGCCCCAGTTTCTGGTGGCGATCGAGGCGCAAAGAATGGAACCCTAGCAATATTCGCCGGCGGCGATGAAGCCGTAGTTCGCCGTCTGAACCCACTGTTTTCCCTCATGGGTAAGGTTAATTACATGGGTCCTCCTGGTAGAGGACAGTTCGCGAAGCTGGCGAATCAGATAACAATATCTTCGACAATGGTTGGGCTTGTGGAGGGTATGATTTATGCTCACAAGGCGGGTCTTGATGTGGGTTTGTTTCTAAATGCGATATCGACAGGTGCGGCTGGATCCAAGTCTTTGGATTTGTATGGAGCTAGGATTCTGCAGAGGGATTTTGAGCCTGGGTTTTATGTGAATCACTTTGTTAAGGACTTGGGAATTTGCTTGAAGGAGTGTCAGAACATGAGTCTTTCTCTACCTGGGTTGGCTCTGGCTCAGCAGCTTTATGTTTCGTTAAAGGCTCACGGGGAAGGCAATTTGGGTACCCAAGCTCTTATTTTAGCTTTGGAGCGGCTTAATAATGTCAGTCTTGAGTCTGCTTCTTCTTCATTGGCACCGGTAAGTTAGAATTGTAACATGACTAGTATAATGATTGCAGAGGATAAATTCTACTTCTACTCATATATAGTTATGTATAAATTACATTCAAATAATCAATGTTGCTACAATGCATGTCTGCTTCAATGGACTTTTTTTTTTCTTTTTCTAATTGATACAGAATGGATATAACGCTTTGTGAAGCAATGACATTATTTCTAGGAACGTTTTAAGAGGCTGTTTTCATGGAGCCTCATTGCAAAGAGTCTTGATAAAAATTTCTCCCACCTAGCCAAAATTTAAAATTGAAATACCATGATAGCAAGTTAAAATGTGATTTGGGAGTATTAAATGGAAATACGTACCAAAGTATGAATAAGGTCTCATTGAAGAATACGATAGAAGCTGAAGATGAATACTTAAGGCAAAACACATAATTTCTTGTTGGTTGTTTTGTCTTTTAAAAACTAATTTTTTATCCAGATTCAAATTCAAATATTGTATATAATAATTTCGTGTTGGTTGTTTTGCCCTCTTAGCCTAATACGAATTCAGATATTGTATTACCTTAGATTTTTAACCCATCTATAAGAAAGCAATCATAGAGAACAATTTTGAGGTGTATAGCCTCCATATCTTTATCGTGAACCACCTAATTAAGTAATTCTCAAACAAAAAACTCAGATAAAGCATGTGAGGCTAAGCCTTAATTTCTTGGAGTCATGAAGCGTAGCTTCGTAAAATTGGTAAGCAAATGATAAAATCTAGTTTAATTTTTTAATCAACAGTTAAAATAAAACTTTATTGTTAATTTAATGGAATCAACCAAATCTATATGATGTAATAAAAAATTATTGGAAGTATGCGCTTTTCTTGAGTTAAAGGAACTCTGGCGCTCATCACCTTATCATTATTTCTAGAATCTGTCTTCAAATACAAGCAAGACCATACGTGGATTCTGGTGCATTTAAGATGGATCTAGAAATACTGATCGTGACCATTTTCATTGATCAATTATTCAGATATACTTTGGTGAAAGATATTTTGATATATAAACCAATACTTCTTTTGCTGTGTTTCTATCTTGATAACTCTGAAAAGGTAGCAAGATAAAAGATGATATAAGAGTAGTAGAAGTACAAGATTTATGAAAAAATTATATAAAAATTTATTAAACTTTTGGTAGAATGTTATAAATATATGTATTTTTTTTTTTTAGGAGTTGTGTGTTTCTAAATTAATTGTTACATGTTCAAAACTATTTAAGTTCATTTTTTTTGGGTTACAATTGATTTAAGAAACATATAGAAGCTAATAAAGATATGTACATGTTTAAGTATTTTATTTATGATATTTTTTGAAATTTTAGACTTTTGGTATAATTTTCAATAGTTTGTGAATTTATATTGTTCCATCGAAAAATTAATGTATTTTTGTATATTTTCTTCTGGATAATTATAAAAAAAAATACTCACAATCTTTAAAATAATATCACAAATACTCGTAAAGTTTAAAAAAGATCACAAATCTCCTAAAATTATAATAGGATTATCTTAATAACATTGATTTTATTTTTGGTATCATTTTTTAAATCTTTTTGAGGTCTTATTTTAATAGTAATTTCAATTAAAAAAAGATATTAATTTAACGTAATTTGTCATTTAATTAAAGATTTTTTATATACGCATTAATATACTTTTGATATTCAAAGTCCATTTTTGAATAATAAATTAATTGATTATTTTAAAATATTGTTTAATTAATTGATTATTTAAAAATATCTTTTGAATATAGTATATATATTAGTACATATGTAAAAAAATCTTTAATTAAATAAAAATTATAATAAATTAGTATTTTTTTTTTAAATGGTATATAACTAAGATATTACATCCAAAATTTAGGTAAAAAATATCAAAATTAAAAATCATAATGTTATTAAAATAACAACCTGCAATTCTTATTTTGTGAGAAGATTTTCTAACAGCCCAACAGAGCTAATTAAGCCACAAATTTCACACAATCCTGCGAATAGGAAAGTGGATAGTATTTTGACCAAGTCAATTCCTTGGGATATCTATAAGAATGGCCAATGCATATTTCACAAGTAGCTATCAAGTTGTTTATTGGTTTTGTCCGTAAAATTCAGATAAAATTTCTTTTTTATTTTTTTTATTTTTTGGTCAAAGTGATGAATCAACTTCTCAGAAGAAATGTCACAATATAAGGTTGTTTCCCGGAAGTTGATTCATTAGTGAGCAATAATGACTAAAGGACATCTTTGTAACAATTTCTCATTTGATTTAAATTACTTTAAGTAGACTTTTAAAACCTTTTTAAGTGGTAATTTTTAATATGCATGTTTCAATCTTAGAATAATTACTCAAGTGTTTAAATGTCTTTATATTTATCTTCAAATTATTTTTATATTTTAATTTATATATTATAATAAAAATTTCAAATAACATTGGACATTTCAATTTCAAAAGTTTAACTTTAATAGGTAAAAATATCATTATTTTATATAGATTTTATCATAATATTGTTTTTTATGGACGTAAAAATTTTATCTTTTTTAATAGCATCTCAAAATGTGGATTATTTGATCTAATATTTTATGTTTTTAACATATTTTAATATATTCTATTTTTTTGTTATATATATAAAATTTTGAGAAGGTTTTATATTTTTTTATTATTAGTATATAGAAGTTATATATCATCTTAAATTTCATAATCACATTTTAATTCTAATAGGTAAGGGCAGAGCCAATAAATTTCTTAAGGAGACCAAGTTGACCTAATCAAACTTTTTATAAGATACCTTTCAAAATGTAAAAGATTATATTATTTGTTATATTTTTATTTATTTATATAATAATAATAATAATAATTTTATTATAATAAAAGGAATCAAATGTATTATTTTATTTTTAAAATTTATATTATATTAATAAAAAAATTATCTGGGCCATAGCACAAACTCAATAGGATGAAATACATCATTATTTTAAATAAACTCTTATTATAATATATTTTTTATGAATAAGAATTTTATTTTTAAAAAAAATACATTCAAACAGTCCGTTATATCGGTAGTGATTGCTAGACTCTCTCATTGATTTACAATTGATTAGATCTCTTTTAATTTATTGTTATGGCATCCTTTTTGTGTTACTCGCGAGGATAGAATATCTAGTCGATATCTTCCGTTTGGTTGTTAGATAAATTAATTATGCGATTATTGCGACTATTTCTATTAAAAATAAATTAATTCTGTTTAGAGGATTATATTTAATCTAGGTCTTTTGGAATTGAGTATCCTCAAACTGTTAAGTCCCACATCGATGAGGGATGCTATCCTAGTGCTGGTTATAAGGTTATGACAACCCTTTTTCTTTGAGAGTTCTTTTGGAGGGAGTTAGAACATGACTTTCTACATGGTATCAAAGCAAGTCTCTGGTGCGATGAGTCTACTCTGACTCCTCTGGCACAGTTTTCCGGTCTTTGTGGTGTCCCCGCCCGAATGAAATCGATCTTTGCGGTGTCCCCGTCTGATGTGAGGGGGAGTGTTGAGTCCCACATCGACTAGGGATGCCAGCCTAGTACCGATTATAAGGTTATGATAACTCTTCTTCTTTGAGAGCTCTTTTGGAGGGAGTTAGAACATGACTTTCTACACAAACAACTAAGTTTTGTGTAATGAAAACAATTTTTCGTTTTCAAAATTATAGAAATCACCGTGATTTTTGAAAATGACAAAAACTTTGTTTCTTTACTTGTGTAATTATAGGTTATAATTTTAAATTTTAATTTTAATCTTAATTCACTAGTTATATATATATATATATATATATATATATATATATATATATATATTAATGTTTTAAAATCTATTTACAATCTCTAATTTCAACGTCATTATTAAAAAAATTAAGTAAATTTTAAGGCAAAAAGCTCAAAGCATCTTGCTAATTAATCAAATACAAATTACATATAAATTAAATCGAGCTCACGACTTTTGCCATCAATTGGAAAGCAAGACTCGATTGTATGATTTGTTAGTAAACTTTTTCATTTCAACTTATTCGAATTTTCCACAAAAATAAAGTTCAGTATTCTCCATACATACATATCACACAACTAAACGGAATTAAATTATGTTATATGCTTCCAACCCATCCAGTCAAAAAAAATTAATAAAGGCTATCTATAATTAAGAGCATCTTTGAAAAAGCTTTATCCCATTCAAAAAGAGCAACTTTTGCAACAAGTGTCGCTACAAGGCGGCTTTAAGTCTTTGCATTAAAATAGCACGAGAAACATGTTGTTATACATTACACATGACACTGTTTATGTTGCTTATTTTTATTATTAATAAGGATACAAATTATAAAATTATTTTTTTTAATTTTAATACACACAAATCATGGATAAAAAATTTTATATTACACATAAAAAAAATATTAAATTAATATTTTTACGATGAATATACTAATTCGAATGATTAATATCCCTCTATATTAATTTTTAATTATGTTTTTTATTAATTAAATATATTGTTTAGTTTACATAATAAATATAAAGTTTTATGCAGTAAATCTATATATTTTTAAATATAATTTTTAAATTTATTATTATTAAATAAATAAAAACATATAATTACTAATTCATTAGTTACAATAATGATTAAAATAAAAATAAAAATAACATTTTTTATATAATATAATATTTAATACAGTGAATTGAGATAAAAAAAATCGTGTGAACTCCAAGTGCTCAAAAAAAAATAAGTTAATTTTTATATATCATTAATATGATAATTATTTATTAGAGATACTTATAAGAATCTTAATAATAATACATTTTTTATAACATAAATTATATACAATTAAAATTAATATTATAAATAATAAAATTATTTTTTAATATATATTTAATTGTTATATTAATCATAATAATAATAATAAGTTAGAACCAATCAAATCATGGAAGACTTATAATAGTCTCTCTCTTTTTTTCTTTTTACGTATATAACAGTCAAGTCAAAGTTAATTATATGCAATTATAATTACTATTATAAATAATTATTAATTAAAATAATAAAATTTATTTTTTAATATATATTTAATTATTATATTAATCATAATAATAACATAATTTATAATAAAACGATTTTTTTTATATTTTAAAAAGTATTTCAAAAAATAAAACAACAAATAATGTGAGTGGTCAGCGACTCGGTGATGCTGAAACACCACAGAGGGGGTTAGAAGTTAGAGCCTATAAAAGACTTATAATAGTCTCTCTCTCTCTCTCTTTTTTTTTTTACATATATAACAGTCAAGTCAAAGTTGATTTTTTTTCTTCCACAAATAAATAGTTACATTTCATTAATGGGTAGGCGTGGCATAAATTCTACCATAGAGATATATGATAAATTAATTTAAATCTTAAAGCAGATATACCTACTGCTTATAGAATGGTATTTTTCTTTTAGTATGCAAATGGTATTGTTGTAGTTCAATCTGTGAGAATAGTCCATAAATTATTATAGTTAGAATATTTAAATTTATTAGTATTTTTTAATAATTTAAATAATTAATTTTTAAAAAATGATAATATATATATATATATAATCAAAGTTAATTTTTAAATTTAAAGTTGGCTATTTTAATCGACATCATTTTTTAAAAATTAATACATCAGACTATCAAAAACAATTATCAAAACTATGTTTTCCTAGTTGACCTTTAGATAGTTTTTTTTTTTAAGTGTGCAAATGGTTTCGTCGGCGTTCTATTATCCGTGGGAAGTGAACTAATGAATTTGACCTTAAAAAAAATATATACAATTTATATATAATCGATCTGGTACTTGCACGGCCTTGCTTTTTTTTTTTTTTTTTGGTGAAATTTTCGGAATCTTTGTTCAAAAAAGGTAAATGATATCGATTAAATGATATATAGTTGGTTGGCCTATCATCACGTGTTTCCCACGTACAAGCCAATAATTGGAATATTATTTATTATTTTTAAAATATATTATTTTTTATAAAATATTTATTTTTATTAAAAAAATATATATTATTTTTAATTTTATTGATTATCAAATATTTAAATAACTATTAATAATTTTTCTCAAAATTCTCTTAAAAGTCTAGGTCAAAGTTTGAATATCGAGAAAACAAAGGTGTTGCTTGTTGGTATCTAAAAGCTTTGCGTTGCTTTGAAATACTTTTTAAGCAACTCAAACAATGCACTCCCACAAATAATAAGCTCAACTTCAAAAACCAAATCTCCAACCAATATAACAATCTGAACTTCCCTCTTCTAATCTCTAAATGTCTAAAAGAACACAAACATCCCTCCAAATTCCTCTATACACCTTTCTATTCGTTATCTTCCTAAGCCATGCAAATTCCCAATCATTTCAAGCTCAAGAACAAGCAATTCTACTAAAGCTAAAGAAACATTGGGACAACCTACCATACATGAATGAATGGAAGCCCTCAAATTCTCCTCATCATTGTTCTTGGTCCGGTGTTGCCTGCATCGAAAATTCGGTTACCAACCTTTCTTTCATCAATATAGACATTGCCAAAACAATCCCATCATTCATTTGTGATCTTAAAAACCTTAAAGTTATTGATTTTGGTAATAACTACATCCCTGGTCAGTTTCCTAAAGCTCTTTACAATTGTACAAAGTTGGAGTACTTAATCCTCTCTCAAAACTATTTCATTGGTACAATTCCTAATGACATAGATCGAATGGTTCAACTTCAGTATCTTGATCTTGGTGGCAATAACTTCACTGGTGATATTCCAAAGAGTATTGGGAGGCTGCAGAATTTAAAAACTCTGATGTTACATCAGAACTTGTTTAATGGTTCTTTACCACCAGAAATAGGTAACTTATCCAATCTTGAATTACTAGGATTAGCCTATAATTTACAACTTTTTCCTTCTAAACTACCTTCCAATTATACCCAGTTGAAAAGGTTGAAAAAATTATGGATGCCCATGTCAAATTTGATTGGAGAAATTCCTGAAACTATTGGAGATATGTTAGCATTGGAACATATTGATTTATCCCAGAATAGCTTAAGTGGGAAAATCCCAAATAGTTTCTTCACTTTGAAGAATTTAAGCATAGTTTATCTTTACAAGAACAAATTGTCTGGGGAGATTCCTCAAGTTGTGGAAGCACTTAATTTGAGGGATGTTGATCTTTCAGAAAACAATTTAACAGGAAAAATACCAAAAGGGTTTGGAAATCTAACCAAGTTGATTGGTTTGACTCTGTTTTCGAATAATTTACATGGTGATATTCCAATGGAAATTGG
This sequence comes from Hippophae tibetana, assembly GCA_037013495.1. Lineage (NCBI taxonomy): Eukaryota > Viridiplantae > Streptophyta > Magnoliopsida > Rosales > Elaeagnaceae > Hippophae > Hippophae tibetana. The sequence continues at coordinate 52,430,642 of CM072811.1, read as the reverse complement.
TAGGTTAACAGAATTACAATATTTCAATTTGTTCAGTAATAACCTATCAGGCATAATACCACCAGATTTGGGAAAGTACTCTATGCTTAGAGAATTTCAGGTCTCTTCTAATAGGCTTCAGGGTAATTTACCAGAACATTTGTGCTCTAGAGGCAACTTAGTAGGAGTTGTTGCTTTTGACAATAGTCTCAATGGAGAATTACCTAAATCACTTGAAAATTGCAGTGCATTGATAATAGTTAATGTGAAGAACAACAACTTTTATGGGAATGTTCCAAGTGGTTTGTGGGCTTCATTTAATTTGACTGACTTAACGTTAAGTGACAATTCATTTACTGGTGAGCTTCCGGAGAAATTAGCTTGGAATATTTCACGTTTAGAAATCAGTAACAACAAGTTTTCGGGTAAAATTCCAAATGGGGTTTTTTCTTGGAAGCGATTGGTGGTTTTTGAAGCTAGTAATAATCTTTTTACAGGTCCTGTTCCTCAAGAATTGACTGGTCTTTCAAGTTTAACTATACTTTTGCTTGATAGGAACAAACTTGAAGGCTCCTTTCCTTCAAATATTATATCATGGAAGTCCTTGAACACTCTTAATCTCAGTCAAAATAATCTCTTTGGTTCACTTCCTGAGAAACTTGGTTTGTTACCAGGTCTTACTGATTTAGACTTTTCATTTAATAAATTTTCTGGTAAAATCCCATCTCAATTTGGTTCTTTGAGGCCCATTATTCTCAATCTATCTTCCAATAACTTAACTGGGATTATCCCAAAAGCTTTTGAGAATGCTGCATATGCCAATAGTTTCTTAAACAATCCTGGTCTTTGTGCAAATAGCCAAAAAGTGAATCTCAACATTTGCAATCTCAAAAATCTGAAGACAAAAAACATATCACCTGAGTTTCTTGCTATAATCATAAGTTGTAGTGCTGCAATCTTCTTGTTAACTTTGTTGTTATCAATTTTTATTGTGAGATGTTACTTGAAGAAGAAACAAAGAGTAGATCCAAAATGGTACTTCACTTCATTTCAGAGGTTGGATTTCACAGAATCAAAAATCTTAACAGGATTGACAGAGAATAATATGATTGGTAGTGGTGGATCGGGTAAAGTGTACCGTGTTGTAGTGAATCGTAGAGGTGATGTTGTTGCTGTAAAGAAGATATGGAATAAAAGGAAATTAGAGGAAAAGCTTGAAAAACAGTTTCAAGCTGAAGTCAAAGTATTGAGTTCAGTAAGGCATTCCAATATAGTGAAGTTGCTATGCTGTATTTCAAGTGAGAACTCAAAGCTTCTTGTTTATGAGTACTTGGAAAATGGGAGCCTCTATCGATGGTTGCGAAGGAAAAACAAGCCATCTAATTTCTCGCGGTCTGGTTCAGTTCATCATGTTGTCCTAAATTGGCCCAAGAGGTTGCAAATTGCAATAGGTGCTGCACAAGGTCTATGCTACATGCACCATGATTGCGTGCCACCGGTACTTCACCGCGACATAAAATCAAGCAATGTTTTGCTGGATTCTGATTTCAATGCGAAAATTGCAGATTTTGGTCTAGCCAAGTTGTTGATCAAGCAAGGAGAAGATGCTACTATGTCAAGTGTTGCAGGTTCTTTTGGTTACATGGCTCCAGGTACATAATTAACAACCTTCTCAATCATGCACTAGTCATATTCTTTTTCATTGACACTTTGGAGTAAAAATTAATGTTCCTTTGTAACAAATGGCAGAATGTGCTCAATCAACAAGAGTGAGTGAGAAGATGGATGTGTACAGCTTTGGGGTAATCCTTCTTGAATTAGTAACTGGAAGAGAAGCCAATGGTGGTAATGAAGAAACATCCCTAGTAGAATGGGCATGGCGTCACATACAAGGCACCAAAAGCATAGCTGGTGCCATAGATGAGGACATCAAGGAACCTTGTTATCTGAATGAAATTTTAAGTGTGTTTAAACTTGGAGTATTCTGTACTGAGACATTGCCTTCAAATAGACCAACCATGAAGGAGGTTTTGCGAGTCTTACTCAGATGCAGTCCACCAATGGCTTATGGAGATAACATGGTTGGAATTGAATATGATGTTGCTCCTCTCCTAAGGAACTCAAAGAGGGAGAGAATTTTGGATGATGATGATGGTTTAGTAGTTAAACTTTGATTACACCTAGCTTCGCTTCTAATTGGTAGATGAGGAAATAATAGAGGGAGGCAATAGAAAATTTCAACGCACATAGTAATTAGTGATCAATTCTCACTATCCTTTTGTTTTTTAATTCAATCATATTTGAGTAATCGTGTCACAATATACACGCATGCAATGTAAGTCGTCAGCTTTTTTGTTTTGTATGTGTTCAAACACCACATAGGTCGTTAAATTGTGAGACTATAAATGTAATGTAATAATCTAAGACAATAAAATCTTAAACTTTGAGATAGAGTAGATTGTTGCAGGAAAAAGAAGAAAGTAGAAATCAGAATTCCCCCTAATTTCACAGAGCATCAAACAAGCTCCTAATGCCTAAAACTCTGGTTGTATTATTAGAGGAAAAACCAGAGACAATGTTGTACTAAAAATAACCCATAAAACAGTTTGTTTATCCCCCAATTTATTCCATAATGCCGATTTCTAGAGAAACGGACTTGTTCGATGACACCAACATAATGCTAAGACATTATGCTAAAAGGTAGAGAGAGACAGGCTAAAGAATAAAAAGATCCTACATATTTTGGTGTTTTTTGTCCACTGTTGACTGTATGGAGTTAAAACCATAAATAAAGGCTTACCTGGAAGTATTCTCTCTCAAAGTTGGAAAGTGAGAACTGTAAATGAGTATACAAAAATGAAACTCAAACTTGTTTCATATATTTGGGCCTTTGACCATTCTTCAAGACTCTTCTACCTCCAAGTACTGGGAATGAGATGCTGCCAAAAGAGAAGCTCCGATTCCTGATCCATCATTGGAGTGTTCAACTGAAATCCTGTCAGCAACGTCCTCTCCTAGGAGCTCATTCAGAGTGCTCTCCATAGAAGTGCTGAATTTAATGTAGTGCTCATACAACCCACCATCTAATGCAACCACTGACTTTTGCATATCCCCTTTCTTGATTGTGTCTCTTCCCAATTTCTTAAGGATGCCCAAGATCCCAGCAGCAGATAGACGTGCTCCACGAGTAGCCACAATGTCGCAGAGCTTCACCATAACTTTTCTCTTTTTCAAGGAAGTATTTGATACCTGGAAAAGAGATAGAGAAGGAAGTTGAAATATGAAACTAAATTTTGAAAGTATCCATAACTACTTACTCTCCCTGTTTCCATCATGTACTCTCTACGTGTTCTAAATCTAATAAGATACATGAATATTCGAATAGAAAAGGGAGAATGAAAATGATGAAGACAAAAAGATAACAATAAATAACTAAAGAAAAACGATACGAAAAATAATTGAATTTAATCTGATAGCAACTGCAGATTTGTGTACCTCTAGGATATCCTTCAGTTTACTTCCGACAACTCTAAGGTCTGGGGATGTATCGTGATGCATTGCAGACATATCAGGGGTCCTGCACATTAAACCCACACCGTAAATATATACAGGCTTAGTTCGTTACTTAAGAAACCTAGAGAGGTATAAATACTGAACCTTTTGCATGAAATAGAATAAGAATTGCTATGATTTAAAAAACCTATTTGATATTACTAATTCTTTCCCAGGACCCGTCTAATTCCTGAACATGGCATTTAAAATGACTTTTCTTCTGAAAGTGCTCCATAGCATTACAGCACCTGATTGTCACAAGAATAGTAATATCATATGGAAAAAGCTATGTAATTATGAGTTTTGGCATTTCCACAAACAGGCCTTAAAATCAAGTCATTGTCATACAATAACAATGATATTTTGTTAAACCATCCTAAATATAGTATTCAAAACAATAGGCTTCTAACAGAGAAATGAAGCAGCATCACAAAAGACAGCTCTTATGATAAATGGAATATAACCTTATTATAAACGGTATTTTCAGCTTCTCTGGAACAGTATCACCAAAAAACTCTGCTTCTTCAGCCATTTTACACAAAACTCTGCGTAAAATCTCCCCCAAATACATGCCAGAAATAATCTTCTCAAATATCTGCAATTCAGAATCGTTAAATTCAACTGTATGCAAGTCATGATATTGATAGGAAGAACCAAGATGCCACAAATACACAAGGTTCTCTTTTTTTTTCTTTTCTCTTTTTGTTTCTCTCTGAAGTACACGAGGATCTTACCTGTTCTCCAGGGTTCAAACTCTCAGTATCCAATGCTCGATCATATTCTGTTAGAGGAAGATGTGAGGATCGAAAGTTACCCCACTCCATATTAATAACCTATATTCAACCAAATAACATTTTAAATATATAAAATTGGTTGAATTAGCTCATGCATGGCATCTAAATGCAAACCATCACCTTTTTAATCATAATCAACATTCTTCGCTAACTGAATATATGGCATGATGCTAAATCTCTCATATAGAGCCTAAAAGGTAAAAACATGTGGTCAAAAGTGTTCAATGCCATTCAGATGTTCCACTTGGGCCATAACATTATAAAATTGAAGACACGGGTTCAGAACTACTTACCATTTCCCCTGACTTGGGTAGAAGACCATGCCATTTGGGAATGGCATTAGCACGCTCTACATAAGCAGCATTTGTCCCAGTACCCAAAATAACAGCAGCAACAACATCCTGGCTGTGGTATCTACCTCCAGCTAACGTTCCAACTGTATCATTGACCTGCATCAGCCGGGTATATTAGCAAACAAAGTGGTATTATAGATATCCATGAAGGTGGAACTTATATCAAAGCCAAGTTTAATATACTATATGAATGGGAGCCCAACATTGGAAAAAAGGAAAGAACCTGAAATTAGAAAACCCTTTAAACTTACCAAAACTGACACACGCATGTCAAGACCAACTCTTTCCATTGCTTTATTCAATTCTCCCACTACATCTTGTCCAACCTATATAGCATACCAGAAGTTATATGAGAAGCAAGCGTCAGAAAGATAAGAAAAAGGGAGGAAAGAACCGCTCACTCCATAAATATTTAACAATAGTTTCATATGGTTCTCTGCTTCTAGCTTACAAGACCACAAAAATGCATTTAAAAACAAACCATCAATGCTTGTACCCAGAAAATAATAAAGCCCACAATTAGGTAGGTTGTGGGGGAAAGGTGGCATAAGACAGAGATACAACACTAAAAGGTTGAGCCCAGTCTATAGTTTGTAGTTGCAAGATTGTAATTTCCATCACTAATCCTCGAGATATCAATTACACCCATCCACAAGATAGGTTAACTAAAATGAAAGAATGGACCTTTCATCTTAAAGGAATGTACCAGCAAATCTGAAGCATGAGGTCTTGTTAACTAATCTCTGTGTCAAATAGCGTCAGAGTTGAAGGACAACTCGTAGGTTCTTACCTTTTGATATATTCCATAAGCAGGTCCCAGAGAGAAGCTTACAAGCAACAATCATCAAAAACTGAATCACAAAACTAGCGTGGGCTGACTTATATATGTCCAGCTCACATTAACAAACTAGAAGAAAGAAATAATAAAGATAAACGACAAAAACTTAGTACAAACGACAATGAAACTAAAACAATTATTTAGTGAGTAAAATAAAGGCTTAGCTAGCATTTATGTTCCTGCATTAAAATCACTCTGCAATTACAATCTGAATAGAGCTATCAACCCATAAGTATTATAAGGAGCTCATCTTTTCCCAACCCCCATTAAAGGAAAAAAAATCCAAGTCAATAGGATCAAAAACAACTGTTGCCACTATGGGAATGTCAGCATAGAAGAACAACTCAGTAGGAGTCAATAATAACTTATACCGCATCTTCAATGTTAAAGCCTTTTGTCCACTTGATAAGACTCCCTGATGAAATTCCTGTCTGCCTCACAGGAAATGAAAATGTAAAACCAAGCTCCCTTTGTCTACCAGATGCAGGATGAAATCCCTCACCTTCTTCAGCAACAAACTTCGCAAGTGCAGAAGCTATATAATCAAATAAAGCCTGAAATCACAAGTCAAAATATTCTTTAAGAGTATGAGTAAGGTCAAACAAGTTGTGATGAGCAAGGTCAAACAAGTTGTGGACTTTAATAGACTCGGGTGTGAAATACTGACATCGGAATCCCCGGTCATCAAATGTGGTGGAATTGAAACTTCCTCAAATTCTTGCTTGACAACACGAGCTTCTTTCCCACCCAATTGTACTCGCAGCACACGGAAGTTAGTGCCACCAAGATCCAAAGCATAAAATAGTCCCTTCTCGTCTCTGGGAACATAAGACTAGACGTCACACAATATGACACAAGAGGGGGAAAATGTAATAGATTAGCTTGACTTCACACCATACTCACATTTGTCACAACCGTAAAGAGAGATTAAATCCAAAACGTCACATGAAAAAAGAAATCGTTGCATACCAGTTCGAACATTAAAAAATGTACTAAAAATAGAACAATAAATACAAATTGAAATACTGATACCATAGATGCGAAAAAGATAAAAAAAAATTAAAAATAACTAACCACGAATAAACTAATAGAAAAGATAAAAGCTTGGATGAAAACATAAAAGTCTAACATTGAGTCTTGGAATTATAATCATTATCTTTGTATCAAGAGCATTATTATATATTAGAAAAATATCATAAACACAACAATGTGCTACAATTTTATTTAATATAATTTTGTGGATCTAACTATACTATCAAATTAAACTCTCCCACCTCATTAGATCACAAATTTATGATATATAGACTTTTCATTGCATCAAATATTGAACAGTAAAGTTCCACAAAAAAATGAATCTTGAAGACATCATTATTACTAGCTAAATATCTATAATTCCTCAAGTATTACCATTTGCATAAACAAGTCCAAGTATAACAACGAAAAGAAGCATTAAAGCCCCCTAATCACTACCTAAACAAACTAAATCAAACGCAGTCAAAATTTAACATGATTTCATTTTTTATCAAGGAAAAAATATATATTCATATTTAAAAAATACATGTTAATTTGTAAGAAAAATAAATAAATATTTTTTTCAGGCATTTAAAAATAGATTGCATATATAATTTTTTTACTAAAAGAATATATGTTAATTTATATCGTAAGAAAAATAAATATATATTTTGTTTTGGGATTTAAAAATAGATCGCATATTTTAAACGGACTATGAAATACAATTAAACCGTAAAAATTATTAAATTTTAAAAAGCCAATTTTTGTTTCTAATAAAGAAGAAACAAAGACATAGTGATACCCAGTGGGGAGATTATCAACATAGGTGATTAGCATCTTGAGCTTGCTACCACCTTCAGATGCAAGACCAGCGTGCATCTCAATGGTCAGGGCATCAGCAATCTGTCTGAGCTTAGTGATGGGGGTCCCACACTTGTCTTCGAACTCCTTCAATATAGCCATTGCTCTCGTCCATTTCCCTGAGTTCCTCATCCGATGCCTGACTAACAGTGCCGCCGCAGCACACACCGCCGCTGCGCACACTACCGCCGCACTCACTGCCACTTTCCCCATCTCCTTTGCTCACTAAAAATTCCGAAAATGCCCTCCAAACACGAAAAACTAATCCGAAATACCTTCTTTCTAATCTGGATCAGTCTGTTTCGATCTTCGATCGAATCAAAAATTTCGATTTAATGCGGTTCAAAGATTCGCGTGGATATTGCTGTGATTGAGGTTCGAACAAGTCGGAGAAGCGGACGGGAGAAAGAAAATGAGGGACACTAATAGAAAATTTCAGAATGAAATCGAAAAGTACGAGATAGATCGGTGGGATACGAATGGAAGGAAAAAAATTGAAGAATTGGGAGCGAACTTCTTGGAAAGTAAGCAGCTTTCTCGGAGAATAAAAGAGGGGGAAAGCACTTCTCTAAAAGTAAGAAACTTTCTAGGCAGAGCACATGTGTTATGTTATTTTCTCACACTTTCTTGGCTCATTTTTGATGTTATAAGGTATCAGTGCGCAGAAAGTTCAATCATCCGATCAATTTGATTTAATACGTTGATTTTTTATTTAATTTAATCTAATTCGATATTCAGATCTTTTCCATCCGTTAAGTGCGGATCGGATGGCGGATTTCACTACGATTCATCATATTCGATCAAAATTAATTATATATATATAATTAATATTTAATTTTTTAATATTTTTTTAAATCAAATAATTTAATGTTATGATTTATGTGAAAATTTAAATTTTTTATTTAAAAATATAAAAAATAGAGTTAATTAAATTTATTGGTCGGATTGATCGGATGTCATCCGAATAGTTTACGGATCGGATTGAGCGGATGTGAGAGGTGATCGGATCGGTTACGGATTAGGATGTTTTAATCCGAACGGATGATCATATCGGATCGAATGAATATAAAATCAACAGTTTCGATCCGATGAACAACACTAGTTATAACAAGGCCCAGGTTTGATTGTAATTTCAAGAATAACCTTTCAGTTGGCTTTGATTGAGATTTTTCAATTTATTATCTATGTTGCTTTGATGTAATGAGATTTTGGACATGAAGTTATACGGGGAATGGGAAGTGATTCATATTTTGTTATGAAATTGGATTATTATTATTTTTTTCTTGTCTACGTTTATGAAAATTATTTTTCATTAATTAGAATATATGTAACATTCATGAAAGATGTTTAATTCATTAAGTTATAAACTTAATTTATAAATTACAAAACAACCACTATAATTTATTTAGGGATGATGGCACGTACACTTTTTTCAAGTATAGTTTCAATGCATTGAGTAGTTTTTATTATATTATTAAAATATACAATACAATTGTCATGTGTATTCGAAAAATGCTATAAAACTCATTAAAAGACAATTAAATAAGTTAATTTAAACATTAAAATCTTAATGATATGTAATATATTATTTGATATAATTTTATCGTAATTAAACATCTTAATTTAATTTAATAAAATTATTTTTCCTGTAACAAAATAAAACTCACACGCATTAAACTCCAATTATTTTTAAGCACTGGGGCAAATAACTTTTGTGTTTTTAAGTATTTAGTTGTTTCGGACCAGGATACCCATATCTACAGGATACACTTACATAACGTGTTATGAGATGTATGTAAACACGAGTAGATTTACACAATGTCATTTGAGTACACAAGGATTTTTAAGTGTATAACCCTAACAATATACTTGAGGTACAAGAACTAGTAAGGGAAAAAGAATACATGAATTGTAGAGATATATGAACATGACTTCATCATATGGTAGTGATTTTATTGCAAGTCAAATATGGTCGTTTCAGTAGGGTGCTGACATCTGAGGGTGATGATGTCTATATATATGGACCTATGTGACCCATTATAGGGATCTAACTTTCTCTAAATCTTGTAGTACATTGTAATTCTCTCTAAACAATTGGCACCTACCATGGAACCTTAAATTTTTCAATCCATATTGAGGATTTAAGATCTTTCATTTAGAAAATCAGAAGAATTACATCGTACAATAGGGAAATTCAGACGTATCAACATAACCAACCACCACATCATCTTTAGTTTAAAAAGAAGCAAGAACTAGAATCACCCTAAGCACATTATGCATCAAGTTCCTAGAAGTGATCTTTATGAACATGTAAGTCACCATGCAACTCATCTTACACTAGAACATGGATTAGGGTACAATTCCATTCAGCCATCAATCCCAAAAGTTAGGAGGTTAAAGGTTACAAAAATGATCTCACATACTGCTAGTTCAATAAGCGTTAATTTTGAGGATGCATCCTTAGAAAGTGACCCCATGGAAAAACTCTAACAAGGTGTGGAGTTGCAACAAGTTTTCATCAAATCGCAATATGACAATCAAGAAGTTACACACAAGCTTACTATAAGAGAGATATTCAGAATGAGGTACCTCCTATTAGCAAGGTACCTCTTATCAACATGCATTTCATCCCAATGAGTTACCTCCTACCAATGTGATACCTTATGTTAACAAGGTACCTCTGATGACCAAATCCCCGGCAACGGCGCCAAAAACTTGATGAACGAAAACCGGCATCGCCGATTCCCGCAAATACTTTGGTTTTAATATTTATAAAACTCTCGCAAGTGCACGAATCATTTCGTAGAAAATGATAAGTATACTCCCAAGGTCGATCTAAGGAAGGAATGTGTGTGGTTTTTAATTTATTATTCAAACTTCTAAAAACGAAATTAAATCCTAAACATCCTGTCACGATATTTTGGGGTTTTTGTGTTTTTAATCTACTTACATAAAAATAAACATAGATTCAATAAACATTCATGCAAATTTTATCATTTATAATGGCGGAGTATTTATGGATATAATAACTAAGTTAATTATGCTTGCTCATATTATCTAGGTTATTAAAGATATGAATTGATATTTATTGATTCTCCCTTTTTTGTATGAATACCACCTTTGGTGGGGTTAGATATTCTTTGTTAACTAAACAAATCAATTAACACCTATGGGTGGGGTTGATAACTAATTTGCCTAATTAAATTAATTCCTTTTTCTAAGAGATTGAAAATGAACCATTTAAATGCCACCTTTGGTGGGGTTAGACAGTTTAAACTTTATTCAAGGTGTCCAAATTAAACCTAAGAATTTAGTTATCCGAGTACTAACTTTCAAGTTTTAAAACCACTACTGAAAACATGTCGTCAATACATTTTCAGATAATAATTCTTATAAAAACTTTTGAAATAGAGCTTCACTCTAACTACCGGGCGATTGTACCATCAAATAAAAGAGCACTACTCTAAATCAGACCGGATAACTAAACCTTAAAATCTAATTTTCAGGTTTAAGTTTGTAATGAAAAATAATATATTTCTCTCTAACATTCTTAATATAAAATCATGAATAAAAACAAAATCAATTCATTTTAGAGATCTTTACCTATTTAATATTTCGCAAGCATAACAACGTCATTATTACATCATGTTTACTAAACAGCCAGCACAGTTAAATTTAACCACAGACAAATTAAATATAACATGTAAGAATAAAGCATAAAAATAAATGTAAAGAAAATAAAATCCTTACAGAACTTCGACGCTATTCCCGTTGCTGGAAAAACTCCAAGCGGAATTTGCACTCCCATTTATTGAATCAAAGAGCTAAAATATTACAAAAACATAACTAGTTCTTCCCAAAAAGGGAAGAACTCTAAATCTAAGAGAAATTAACTAAGAAAAGCTAAAAACTAAGAAAACATAAGAAAAACTAAGAAAAACTAAGAAAAACTAAAGAATCCTAAAAATCTAAGAAAAGAGAGAAAAGAATGTATTTGGAGGTGTTTTTAGGTGTGATTTTGAAGTGAAGGTAAGGGGGGTATTTATAGGTGAGGATGGAGAGAAAAAATGAGTAAAAAAATGTAAAAAAAAATGTAAAAACGCGTAATGGAAATGCTGACGGCATTGATGACGTCAGCATGACGTCATGGGGCTGCTGCACGTGAAAAATGAGTGTCGGCGCGCGCGTGAACAGTAACCCGCGCGCAGTGCTGCGCGCGTGAACAGTAACCCGCGCGCAGTGCTGCGCGCGTGAACAGTAACCCGCGCGCAGTGCTGCGCGCGTGAACAGTAACCCGCGCGCAGTGCTGCGCGCATGAACAGTACCCCCGCGCAGTGCTGCGCGCATGAACAGTACCCGCGCGCAGTTTGGGCGGAGCTGGGTGCTGGGGCGCGGCGGCTGGGCGGCGCGGCGGCGCGTTTTTCTTCTTTTTGACATTTTTGACCTTTTTGACCCATTTTGTCCAATTTTTCCATATTTGTCGACCTTTCCGCATTTATTTATTAATATATTTGTGATGTATTGCTTCCAGTATTCTTCTTTGAGTCTTTAAGTTGCATTTTTAAGCCAAAATACCTGAAAAACAATAAAAATACCCGTGATTCCGAAAAAGACAAATTTATATAAATATATGATAAAACATATAAATATATATATTTTTAATTAATTAATGTGCATAAAATCATGGTTATTTTAGTGCTTTTTGAGCACTCATCACAACTCCCAACCAGCTTCTTGCTAGTCCCTTAGCAAGAGAAGCGATAAAAACTAAAAATTAAACTATCCTAAATCACTTTCGTGGATTGAAACGGTTGCATTTAGCCTATGCAACAAGCCGTTAAACCCCTAGGTTGCCCTAGTGGACGAGTTTGAGTCTCGTGAGGGTTTTTAGTAATGATACCCACAAACATTGAACTAAATGTAAAAATCAAAAGAAACAATAAAAACAATCAAATAAAAACTAAAATTACAACAAAATCAAAAATTAATTTAAGGATAAAATGAAACAGAATATCACAAAAATGTCTCATACTTTTTAATCTCTTTTAAGATCATAATTAAAATCTCAAGCATAAGTTATTTTAATCTCTTTAAACAATCATGATTTTATTATAATAATTAGTCGAAAATCATTTTCATATTTCATTTCAAAAATGTATCAATTTAATTTTACCCAATTTCAGTGTCATGAATCAGAATTTGCTTCGACTCTATTCCTCACAAGTCAATACTCTCAAAGCACTGAATCCTATGGGTTCAAACACTCATACTAATTTATATGCGAAAGAGTTGATGTATAGAAATGAACTAATAGGTTCGCATATGTATAAAGAATAAAGGCTCAAAGTGTTATTTTAACATTGATCTCATGAAAGGAATCGAATGTATAAATTATAAAGATATCATATATAAAAATTATTTTAATGCATAAATCAAACTCATTAAGAAAGAATTTCAAGATATATGCTTTTTACAAATGAAGAAATTGCAATGACTTTTTAGGGAATTACTTCCTATATATTTCTTTTGTAATTAGCCTTTACTCACAACTTTGTAGGCAATGTGGGTCATAGTATGTAGATGATACTATAATAATTTTTTTTATCTCTCTATTTTTTTTTTCTGAAGATATATTTTTTTTTTTTCAATATATGTATTTTTTTAGAGAGTCAACCCATGTACAGATTGTACATTTTTTTGGATTTTGGTGAGTGGTTAATTTTGTGGCTTTTCTGTTTGATCTTGGTTTAGGTAACCCCAGATATGTCTTTTTGTTTTTGTAGCAGTCATGCATAAATGAGATATAAGCATATACTATCAATTTCTACTCAAATCATTTAATCTAAACAAAAATAATAAAAAAATATATGATACTCTATTAAGATGAGAAAAAATTCATACATTCAATGCTAATACCTATAGAGATCATCTAAAAATTTGAATAAATAAGAAATGTGTTTGGAGTAGAAAAAATATATATTTTACTCTGAATAAAAGAATTTAGGCTCAAATTATATCTCACAAGGGTATTCTCCACTAAAAAAAATTCATAAACACCGATTTTGGGTTTAATATAATTTCCACATTTTATCAAGAAATACTAGTTATGACAAAAACTAACTAATTATCAAAAATAATTACAAAATATTTCATGATATGTTTTCAAAAATTAATCTAACAGTACAAAAGACTTAATTATTTACTTAAATTTGATTTAAAGAAATGATAAATTTTTGTGAGAAAATATTTAAATTTTTTTTTTTTTTTTAATTTTTAAATTGTTAAATCTTTTTTTTTTTTTTTAATTAAGCATGGTAACTTTTCACCACCCCCAACCTAGAACTTACATTGTCCTCAATGTAACAACTGTAAATTAAAGATAAAGAGAAAAGAGAAGAAAGATTACCTATTTCCTGAGAATGTGTAAGTAGTAATGGAGAAATGTAGGTGCATCCATCATATTCATTATTAAAGTGTATACAGACAGATCGCTGTAAACTTCTAACATCTCAACAAATATTTTTAGTTTTAACAATTTAAAAATTATTAAACTAAAATGAACAATCAAATTAAGTAAATAAAATAAATAACAGAAAATTACCTAAAATGATGGGTTGCCTCCCATCCAGCGCTTAGTTTAACGTCTTAGCAAGATGTAACTTGGGGATTGCCTTTTAAGTAAACTCAATGTCCCCTCATCATTGAGTCAATCAAACCTACAAGTAAGACAAGGTTGTCTACCTATATTGTTTCAAACATGCCCTATTGATTTTGAAATTTTTCTGTACCAAAAACTAGGGGCATGCTTGAGGGTTTTAGATAACCCACATCTAGGTGCAAATCAAATAATTTAAGGCATCAAAACATAATTGTACCTAGATCAAATAAAGAAACTAACTCTTGAGATTGTAATTAAGGCTTTAAAATTTTGGAGATAGTTTCAGAAATTTTTTTTTTTTTTTTTTTTTTTTTAAGTTAAAATAACATAATCAGTATTAACCAAGAGTGTTCCCAGGAAAGAATGGTGGGGCAAAGGCTCCTTAAAAACCATCCTCCTAGACAGAACAACGTTCCCAGGAAAGACTAGTGGCACAAAGGCATCCAGGAACTAGTCTCCTAGACAGAACTCCCTTAGATCTTTACTTTTCATGCTATTAAATTTAATTAAGTTCAGTTAAGTAAAAATCTAAGCTAATTAAGTTAGAAAATCTAAGTTAATTAAGTTAAGTGAAGTAAAAATCTAAGTTAATTAAGTTAAGTTAAAAAAAATCTAAGTTAATTAAGTTAGGTTAATTAAAAATCTAGGTTAATTAAGTTAGTAAAAATCTAAGTTAATTAAGTTAGGTTAATTAAAAATCAAGGTTAATTAATTTAGTAAAAATCTAAGTTAATTAAGTTAAATAAAAATTAAGAGAGAAAAAAAAAATAAAAAAAAATAATAATAGAAAAAAAAAATTATAAAAATAAAAAAAAAATTAAATTGAAATTGAAATAAAATAAAGTAAAATAAAATAAAATAAAAAAACTAAAATAAAAATAAAGGAAAATTGAAAAAGGTAAAAGGAAAATTAAAATTAAAATTAATTTTTTTTTTTTTAATTTTTTAATTTTTTAATTTTTTAATTTTTTAATTTTTTAATTTTTTAATTTTTTTTTTTAGCGGTAATTTTACTATTCACGCTATATTATTTCTTTAAAATTTTTGAAATTTTAATTTAATTTTTTTTTTTTTTTTTTTACTATTCATGAACGGTAATTTTATTTTACTATTCACGCTATCTTATTTCTTACTAACTTAAAATTTTTGAATTTTAAATTTTTTTTTTTTTTTTTTTTTTTTACTATTCATGAACGGTAAAATTTTTTACTTCAAATTTCAAATTTCTAAATTATTTTACAATTTAAAAAAAAAAATTAATTTTTAATTTTTTAATTTTTTTTTTTTTTTTTTAAATTTTTTTTTTTTTCTTATGAAATTTGAAATTTGATTATTATTTTTTCTATTAAAACAAAAAAAAAATCACAATTATTTACAGCACAAAAATGTTTTTAAAATTTTGATAAATAATTTAAAAACCGTTATTCCTTCCCCGGCAACGGCGCCAAAAACTTGATGACCAAATCCCCGGCAACGGCGCCAAAAACTTGATGAACGAAAACCGGCATCGCCGATTCCCGCAAATACTTTGGTTTTAATATTTATAAAACTCTCGCAAGTGCACGAATCATTTCGTAGAAAATGATAAGTATACTCCCAAGGTCGATCTAAGGAAGGAATGTGTGTGGTTTTTAATTTATTATTCAAACTTCTAAAAACGAAATTAAATCCTAAACATCCTGTCACGATATTTTGGGGTTTTTGTGTTTTTAATCTACTTACATAAAAATAAACATAGATTCAATAAACATTCATGCAAATTTTATCATTTATAATGGCGGAGTATTTATGGATATAATAACTAAGTTAATTATGCTTGCTCATATTATCTAGGTTATTAAAGATATGAATTGATATTTATTGATTCTCCCTTTTTTGTATGAATACCACCTTTGGTGGGGTTAGATATTCTTTGTTAACTAAACAAATCAATTAACACCTATGGGTGGGGTTGATAACTAATTTGCCTAATTAAATTAATTCCTTTTTCTAAGAGATTGAAAATGAACCATTTAAATGCCACCTTTGGTGGGGTTAGACAGTTTAAACTTTATTCAAGGTGTCCAAATTAAACCTAAGAATTTAGTTATCCGAGTACTAACTTTCAAGTTTTAAAACCACTACTGAAAACATGTCGTCAATACATTTTCAGATAATAATTCTTATAAAAACTTTTGAAATAGAGCTTCACTCTAACTACCGGGCGAT
Organism: Hippophae tibetana; assembly: GCA_037013495.1. Taxonomy (NCBI): domain Eukaryota; kingdom Viridiplantae; phylum Streptophyta; class Magnoliopsida; order Rosales; family Elaeagnaceae; genus Hippophae; species Hippophae tibetana. Next base: position 52,414,388 of record CM072811.1, on the reverse strand, counting down.
TGTACCATCAAATAAAAGAGCACTACTCTAAATCAGACCGGATAACTAAACCTTAAAATCTAATTTTCAGGTTTAAGTTTGTAATGAAAAATAATATATTTCTCTCTAACATTCTTAATATAAAATCATGAATAAAAACAAAATCAATTCATTTTAGAGATCTTTACCTATTTAATATTTCGCAAGCATAACAACGTCATTATTACATCATGTTTACTAAACAGCCAGCACAGTTAAATTTAACCACAGACAAATTAAATATAACATGTAAGAATAAAGCATAAAAATAAATGTAAAGAAAATAAAATCCTTACAGAACTTCGACGCTATTCCCGTTGCTGGAAAAACTCCAAGCGGAATTTGCACTCCCATTTATTGAATCAAAGAGCTAAAATATTACAAAAACATAACTAGTTCTTCCCAAAAAGGGAAGAACTCTAAATCTAAGAGAAATTAACTAAGAAAAGCTAAAAACTAAGAAAACATAAGAAAAACTAAGAAAAACTAAGAAAAACTAAAGAATCCTAAAAATCTAAGAAAAGAGAGAAAAGAATGTATTTGGAGGTGTTTTTAGGTGTGATTTTGAAGTGAAGGTAAGGGGGGTATTTATAGGTGAGGATGGAGAGAAAAAATGAGTAAAAAAATGTAAAAAAAAATGTAAAAACGCGTAATGGAAATGCTGACGGCATTGATGACGTCAGCATGACGTCATGGGGCTGCTGCACGTGAAAAATGAGTGTCGGCGCGCGCGTGAACAGTAACCCGCGCGCAGTGCTGCGCGCGTGAACAGTAACCCGCGCGCAGTGCTGCGCGCGTGAACAGTAACCCGCGCGCAGTGCTGCGCGCGTGAACAGTAACCCGCGGGCAGTGCTGCGCGCATGAACAGTACCCCCGCGCAGTGCTGCGCGCATGAACAGTACCCGCGCGCAGTTTGGGCGGAGCTGGGTGCTGGGGCGCGGCGGCTGGGCGGCGCGGCGGCGCGTTTTTCTTCTTTTTGACATTTTTGACCTTTTTGACCCATTTTGTCCAATTTTTCCATATTTGTCGACCTTTCCGCATTTATTTATTAATATATTTGTGATGTATTGCTTCCAGTATTCTTCTTTGAGTCTTTAAGTTGCATTTTTAAGCCAAAATACCTGAAAAACAATAAAAATACCCGTGATTCCGAAAAAGACAAATTTATATAAATATATGATAAAACATATAAATATATATATTTTTAATTAATTAATGTGCATAAAATCATGGTTATTTTAGTGCTTTTTGAGCACTCATCAACCTCCTATCAATAAATCATCTCTTATTAATGAGGTACATCCTTCTAGTGAGTACATTTTATCAACAAAGTACTTCCTATCAATGAGGTACCTCTTATCAACAAGGTATTCCTTACCAAAGAGGCACCTCTTATTAATGAGTTACCTCATCTCAGTGAAGTACCTCTTACTAGCAAGGTACCTTCTACCAACGAGATACCTCTTATCAACAAAGTATCTTCTACTAACGAAATACCTCTTATCAACAAAGTACATCCTACCAATGAGACATTTCTTATTAACGAAGTACCTCTTATCAATAAGGTACCTCATACCAATGAAGCATCTTTTACTAACAATTTACCTCCTTTTAGTGGGGTACCTTTTATCAGCCAAGTACATCCTACCAGTGAGGCACCTCTTATTAGCAAGGTACCTCTTCCCAATGAAGTATCCCTTCCCATTAAGGTACCTCTTATCGACAAGGTGTATCCTTCTAATGAGTATCTCTTATCGCCAATGTGCCTCTTATCAACAAGGCACTGATTATAAACAAAGTGCATCCTCGTAGTGAGTATCACTTATCGAAAAGGTAACTTCTATCAACAAGGTACCTCTTATTAACGAGATATATCCTCTCGGTGAGTACCTCTTATTAACAAGGTCCTCCTACCAACGAGACACCTCTTATTAGTAAAGTGCCTTTATCAATAAGGTAGTTCTTATTGACAAGGTACCTCCTCCTAATGAGGCAACTCTTATTAACGAGTACCTCTTATCAACAAGATACCTTTTACCAATAAGACATCTCTTATTAGCGAAGTACCTTCTACCAATGAGATACCTCTTATTAACAAGGTACCTTCTATCAACAAAACATCTCTTATTAACTAGATACATCTTCCCAATGAGTATCTCTTATCAATAAGGTATCTCATATCAATGAGGTACCTCTTATTAGCAAAGTATTGTCTATCAATGAAGTATCTCGTATCAACAAGGTACCTCATCAACGAGGTACCTTTTATCAATATGATATTGATTAAACAAAATCGACATCGGGTTAGCAATATCGATCTTAAAGATACTTTGGTTTTATATTTGTAAAACTCTCACAACAACACGAATCATTTTATAGAGAATGACAAGTATACTCTCAAGATCAATCTAAGGTAAGAATATATTTTATTTCTAATTTATTTTTTAAACTTTTAAAAACAAAATTAAATCATAAACATTTTGTCACGATATTTTGATTTTTTTTGTTTCCTAATCTAACAACATAAAAAATAAACATAGATATGAATTCAGTACACAATTATGCAAATTTTTATTATTCATCATAGTGTAGTATTTATGGATATAATAATTAAGTTAATCATCTTTCCTCGTATTATTTAGGTTATTAAAGATATAAATTGATATTTATTTATTCTTTTTATATAAATACCACATTTAGTTGAGTTAGATATTTTTTGTTAATTAAACAAATCAATTAACACTTATGGGTAGAGTCGATAATTAATTTGGTTAATTAAATTAATTATTTTTTTCTAAGAAATTGAAAATGAACCATTTAAATGACATATTTAGCGGGGTTAGATATTTTAAATTTTATTCAAGGTGTCCAAATTAAACTTAAGAATTTAATTATCCGAGTATTAACTGAAAATATGTTTTCAATACATTTTCAAATAATAATTCTTATAATTTTTTTAAATAAAGTTTCATTCTAATTACCGGACGATTGTACCAAAAATAAATAGCAGTACTCTAAACCAGACCAGATAATTAAACCTTAAAATTTAATTTTCAGATTTAAGATTGTAATGAAATATAATATATTTCTTTCTAAATCTTTAATATAAAATCTTGAATAAAAAATAAATTTATTTTATAGAAATGTTTTACCTATTTAATATTTCATACGCATAATAACGTTATTATTATATCATATTTACAAACAATCAATTATATTAAATTTAATCACAGACAAATTAAAAATAAAATATAAAAATAACTTTAAAGAATTTATTTTAAAATTATACCTAAAAAGAATACTTAAAGAACCTTAATGCTAATTCTTTTTTCTAGAAAACCTCCAAATGGATTTATATTTCCGTTTATTGAATCAAAAAATAAAAATTTACAAAAGCATAGTTAGTTCTTCTCAAAAAGAGAAGAACTTTAAAACAAAAAAAACAAAGAAAGCTTCATAGAGAGAAAAATCTAAAGAGAGAAAGAGAAAAGATTTTTATGGATTTGAGAGATAATTTTTACAATGGGAGATATGGTCATTTTATCAATGAGGAAAAGGCAAAAAAAAAGTGGAAAAATATCTCAAAAATTGATATTGGTTGCGTTTAAACAGGTTAGCACGTGTGTGGAGGCAAGATTTGCGATAAACGGGCATTGGCACGCGGGGGACTCCGCATGACATGTGCAAAGGGCACGCGGGACAAGCGAGGGTGTATTGGCACATGTAGGACTTGGTGCAAGTGTATGCTGGTTATGTAAGGGCCACAAGCTTTTGTTGGTTGCACACGGGCCTGTACAAGACTCGACATTTTTGACCAATTTTGTCCAATTTTATTTTTATTTTTTTGACTATTTCTCATTTTTTTCTCAACATATTTGTGATGTATTATCTCTAGTATTTTTCTTCGAGTCTTTAAATATTTTTTGAAAAAAAATATCTGAAAAATAATAAAAATACATGTGATTTCGAAAAGATAAGTTTATATAAAAATATAATAAAATCATATAAATATAAATCTATTTAATCCATTAAAGTAAATTAAATCATAATAATTTTAGTATTTTTTAAGCATTCATCAAATATCTCCTCTCACTGAGGTACCTCATACTAACAAGGTTCTTTTATCAACAAGGTACCTTCTCCCAATGAGGTACCTCTTATCAAGAAAATACATCCTTCCAGTGAGGTACCTTTTATCAACAAAGTACTTCTTGCTAATGCATTACCTCGTGTTAACAAGGTATCGACTCTCAATGAGATAACTCTTATCAACAAGGTACCTATCAGTGAGGTACCTCTTCTCACCTTTGTGGGAGAAGATTCAGGAGTATAGGAATGTGTTCAATGCACCTCTCCACCCTTTGCTTTTGGCACCCTATAGGGGTGGTGGAAAAGATGTAAAAGTTGGAGAATCTACACTAAAAAATATATGATTGATTGAATTTAGCAATGCTTTTGCTTGTATTTTTGTAAAAAAAAAGCAAAATACCCAAACTAATCACTACTTGAGGAACTATGTATTCCTCATTTGGAGTAAGGAGGCCAAACATTCCTCGTCCATTCAAGATATAGGCATAAAAGGCATGTGTTCAAATGCCTAGCCTAAGGAAGAAAAATATTCATTATTAAAGAATTGATCACACAAAAAAAATAATGCAATAATCTCCTAGTATGAACGAGGAGGCCAAATAGACCCCTCATTAGAAATGAGGGTATAAGAGGCACATGATCCATCCTAAGAAAAGGTCACAAGTTTAGAAATATGAACCTTATCTTTGGGTTGAAAAGTTAAATGAATAATTTAGTTTCCCACTTATCTCTATCACTTGTCTTTATGAATAAAATAATGCAATAATCCTATAGTATTTAGAAGGAGGCCAAATGGACCCCCCTAATAAAGATGCAAGTATAAGAGGCATATGATCCTTCTTAAGAAATGGTTGTGAGTTTATAAATGTGAACCTCTTCTTGGGTCAAAAAGGATAAGTAAAGAATTTATTTTTCTACGTATTCCTATCACTTGTTTCGTGAATAAAATAACGCAATAACCCCCAACTATAGGGGAGGAGGTCAAATGGACCCCTTACTAGGGATGCTGGTACAAGAGGCATATGTCACATCTTAAGAAAGGATCGTGAGTTTATAAATGTGAACCTTCTCTTTCGATCGAAAAGGATAAGTGAAGAATTGATTTTTTCACTTATCCATATCACCTATCTCGCGAATAAAATAACATGATAACCTCTTAATATGGAAAAGGGGTCAAATGGACCCCTTACTTGGGATGCGGGTATAAGAGGTATGCTAACCATCCTAAGTAAGGGTCTTGAGTTCATGTGAATCTCCTTTTAAACAAAATGATGAGCCCAAGTATGGAGAAGGATACTAAATGGTCCCCCAACTTGATATGCAAGTCTGTGCGGCATGAGTCAGCCCAAACAAAGCATGGCCTGAGTTTTCCCAAAATATAGGCTAAAATTCCTCAAAAAGTGGCATGAAATTCCCCAAAAAGGGTTGAAATTCCTTAATCATGGGAAGAAAATTCCTTTAACATAAACTAAATTTCCTGAGACACAGGCTGGAAATTCCTCAATCATGAGCTGAATTTCCTTAAATACGGGCTAAAATTTCCTTAAATACAGGTTAAATTTCCTCAAAAATTGGCTAAAATTCCTCAAATACGGTCTGACATTTTTCAAATAGATATAACTTTGCTATGAAGATTTAGAAGTTAAACTCTCTTATTGGAAATGAATTGAATAAAGGGCTAGGGCTTCTAATATACTAGGTAGGAGATCGAAATCACCCAGAGGAAGCTAAATGGTTTATAACACAAGAATTTGAAAGATTGCATCCCCTAAAGTATTATAACTACCTACTTAAATGACATGCTCCGATAAGAAGACGATTCTTTCATCTTGCTTCAAGATAAAAGAATGAGAGACTTAATGTTTAGGTGTTATAAACCAAGGTGCCTCATAACCTATCTAAGGAATTCAAGGATGGATACGATGTACATAAGGTGCATTGGGTACCTACTAATGTATCTAGAGAAGAGTGATTATTTCATCTTGTTTCAAAATAAAATAATGAGGGAATTAATGTTTGGGTGTTTCAGACTAGGATACCCCATTTCCAAGGAATATATTCACACGAGATGTTATAAGGTGTATATGGACACGAGCAGATTTACACAGTGTTGTTGACTACATGAGATGTATGATATATACGAGGTGCGTCACCATGAGGTGTACTAGTATATGAGGAGCTTTAGGTGTATGACCCAAAATAGGATAATTGATAATGATGAAAGTATAGTCATCAATGCATTTTTCTGATTAGTATTTGTTCATTTGATTCAATAAGTAGTATTTTTGGGGTTAAAAGTATTAAAATATGAAATTTATAGTGAAAAGGGATGAAAATATATTTTTGGGATTTTTCATAAATGTTTATGATTTTTTAACATATGATCAATCAGAAACTACCACATGGACGTCACACAATGAGAGAGGGTCAATCAAGAAATGTCATGTGTACCATATGATGCAACGTTATGCCACTTGTTAGTACAACGTTCATTCAGATTTTCACCACACGATTAACGGACGTGCTATGCATCATCACACGATTTGTCCATTCCTTTCCAATGGCACACCATGATGTTAGTAACCGTAAATCATATCACACTATATAGCATTGACTATACCAGTCTGCCTATGTCCCGGTGCCATATGCTGCATTTTTATTGGCTAGTGTTGTTAATTTTTCCTTTTTTCATCTTAACCCTTGATTTGAAGTTAATCTGACGGTCCAGATTCTACCTGGGCTTAATTTAACCCTCTAATTGCCCCAAAAATTATTAATTTTTATCAGATTTTGGAGCCAAGAAGAGAAAAAAATATAGAAAAATTTAAAAGAAGATACAATTTTAGTGGAGATTTAAGAGGATATTGGTACTACAATTCAAGAGATTGATTGTATTTCTTTATCAATTTTCATGTTTTTCTTTATGAAAAATATAAGTTTTATGAACAAAATTATGTTTAGATAATTTATTAATGTAGGGATCCTATGAACCCAATGTTCATCATGTGATGATCTAATATTTTATCCAAATTATGATTTCAGTTTAATCATTTTATTTAATTTAATTTTTATGTTATTAATTGATTGGTAAATAATTAATCTATATAGACAATTAAATATGTTTAAGAGAATTAATTTATTATTTTTCTTGATTAAATAGCATGCATAGTTTCTAGGCATAGATGCATGATTCTTATGTATATGATCTATAATTAATGAATTTAAAGGATAATATGTAATTTAATTGACATGAGAGTGTGATTAGATTAATCAATATATGATGTGTAGTTCACTTTAGAGAAAAATATATGCTAGGTTAGATTCAATTGATCATGTAATTAATTAATAATTAATTAGAAAGATTTTAATGATTTATATATTTAGAAAATTTGGGGATTAAGTATTCGTAGATATTTTCTCAAATATCTTCTAAGCTAACAAATCTAAGTTAATTAATAACTATTATTTACTTTTAGTTCTTTTAATTTTATTTTCTTAAAACATAAAAATATGAATTACAGGGACACATAGATATAACCTTATCACGTGGTTGTGATATGATTGCAAGTTAGATATATTCTATATATATGAACTTATGTGATCTATTATAAAGATATAATTATCTTTAATATCTCTATAAAGCTTGTAGTATTTTGTAACTCTCTCAAAACACACGATATTAGAATACTAATCTAAAATCTTTATATAATAAAGGGAACAGGGCTAAGAAATCTTCATTGTTATCATTTGGTTTCTTATGTTAAAAGTGGTATCATTTAATCTTATTATTTTTAAAAATTGATTAATTAAGAACAAATTTCAAATAAAAATGAAATATGTATGATAAATCAATGCAATTTAGGAAGACTCAAAAGAATATCAATTTAAATCTTATATTTTCAAATTAAAAGAGAACAAAAATTCTCACTATTTCTTAGATTTATGGACCGAGAATCTTTCATTCATATTTTTTTGTGTTCTTTTTATATAAAAATATTAAAATAATATAGTTTATTTTTTATTTACTTTTTAAAATCATTTAAAATCTAAAACACTAAATAACTTAAGTTATTAATATAGAGAATCTTTATGATATTTTTTTCTATAAATTTAGGGTTGTTTAATTTTTTTAAGGTTTTTTTAATAAATAATAGATAATAATGTTTTTTACTCTCCTATTATTTAAATATAACCAAATGTCACTTATTACACATGTTATTAATTATATTACATTAGATACAGAAAAAAAACTTAGTAATTACATTAAATTTTCAATGCGTTGAAGCACAATTCAAAGATTTCAAGTCGATTTTTAAAGTTAAAATTTTCTTTTTCTATTTACAACAACATGCGAATTAAAAGAAGCATAAAAAAGTAGCAGCTACGACAAGGTAGGTATATCTGTTTTTAAGTAACCCAGCTTATATTGTCGATCATTTGAAAACTTTTTGATTAAAAATTTGTACTTCGAGTTTCATAATCTCTCTGCAATATTCGGACAAGGGTATAAAGTCACATGTGTGTCAGTAGGTATTTAATAAAGAAAAAAATAACAGGTAGTGAGTTTGACCCTGTAATTTTAAATAAAATTTAACAAATAAAAGTACATTTTATTTTTAAGCAATTATATATTTTCTCACTCCATAACATATATTGTTTTTTTTTTCAAATAATCAAAGGCCACTTAGAAGCAGAGACTGGCCAGGATACATAACAACTGATTAACAAGTTCGATTAAACTTAATTATAATTCTAATAAGTCATAACAAGTAAATATCGATGTACTACAAAATGTAAAATACTAACTAAGATTGATGAATAATTATGGAAACAACTGTAATAGGTAATAAAGAAAAACTATGATATAGATTGTTAAGTAACATAACTTAAAAGAATTGGGAATCCTCTAACAAGTCGTAATAGAGATCATGCATATGACTCATTTAGCATTCGAGGATTCATATAATCATATTATACATGAATACAACTTTTAAAATTACTTTGTTTAATAATAATAATAATAATTAAGTTATTTCAAAAAATAATATAATGTGTGATGAAATCCATAAAATGATTGATTATCATTGTGAGTAAGTAAGCATTAAAGATTGAATTACAAGCATTACATGTATAATTTTGAATGAATTATGAATAACTTAATAGATCAAGACAAGAATTGATCGATCATGTATTGATATAATAATTTATACTCAAATTTTAGATTCTTAATTTTAATAAGTCGATCGATCATGCATTGATCTAGTACTTTCTGCCCAAATTTTAGATTCTTAGTTTTAATAGTTTGATCGATCAAGCGAAGGGTCGATTGATCTAACCTATAATTTTTTTTAAGAAAAAATAAGAATAGGCACTAAAATATGCACACAGGGACTTGAAATTGAGTACGTATCTTAGTAAATGACCTAGGAGAGTGTATAAGCACCCATTTGTGCCCTAGAATCATTTTTGAGAGGAAATTTGGATTTAGAGAGCTTATAGAGAAAAGTGAGGCAAGAGGAAACAATGTTTTTCTCCATTGAAGGTGAGGAAGGAAGCTTAGTGTTCTTGGGTAACTCTTTGGGTTTAAGCTCCTCTAGGTACTATTATCCACTATTCAATCCATTATAAACATAAAAATCTAAGTATATCTCTATTAGAGGATTTGAGGCTTAGGGTTATCATTGGTACTTAAATGTGATTGGATGATGCTTGTATGATGAAAAGAGTAAATAATTATAATGTTATTGAGTAACATAGACTGTAATCATCTTTGATTAATAGTGGAGCATTTCTTGGGTGCTTAGGTTGTGGATATTAGCTCCATTATTTTGGAGAAGAACCACGTTAAATCTTGTGTGTTGTTTTATTATTTTCTTTTCTTGTTATTATTCATTGTCATTATATTGGTGTGATTACATTTTGTATTTGTTGTTTATAGTTGGTTTCATTTTGTTATCCTTTTTCTAATTGTTTGATTAGGTAACAATTGTTCATTAGATAACTCCATTTATGTAGGCTTAAACAAGAGTGAAAGAATCACTACCAAGTGGTATCAGAGTTCAAGGTTTTGCCTTTGGGTTGGTTTATGTATTGTTGAATTCTGTGGTTTGTTGTGGAGTTTTATTGATGGTAGTTTTGTGAAGGTTGTTAGAAATTTGTTTGAAGACAATTTTAGTGTAATCAATTATGAGTAAATTTGTGATGGAGAAATGAGAAGGTTTCAATGACTTCTACATATAGAAGGCAAAGATGAAGAGTATCTTAGTTCAACAAAAGGTAGCACAAGCCTTAGAAAGTGATTCGTAGTTTTCGGATGGGTTAACCAATTTTCAAAATAAGGAATTAGAAGCGATCGCTATGCCTCCATTTATTTACACTTGCATGATGATGTGATTCGTGAAGTGAAAGGTGAAATGATCGCAAAGGTTTATGGAAGAGGTTGGATGAGATCTATACTCAAAAGTTTCATTTGAAAGAACAATTATTCAGTTTCAAGATGGATACGTCAAATGGATTAGAGTCTAATCTTTCGAATTTTTGGAGGATTTCTTGTGATTTGGCCAATATCAAAGGTCATCTTGGTGATGAGGATTTTGCACATCTCTTATAGCATAATTTATCAGAGTCATATCATGAAGTAAAGACAAGGCTTAAGTATAAAAGAGATAAATCTCTTTGGAACAAGTGGTCTCTCACTTGAGCACGCAAGATTTGGAGATGAAAACAGAAGGTAAACATCTGGATGGCAGTGGTAGAATTGATACATTATGTACCTGTGGCTAGAAAGGTGATAAAGGCACAGAGTTGGATGATAAGATTCACTCTTGGTCTAAGTCATAAGGAGGAAAGAGGAATATGAGGTGTTATCATTGTCAAAAACATAAACATATCAGAAGAGATTGCCTAAAAAGGGTAGGATATAAGATGAAAGCGTCAAATAGTAGAACTTTAGTGGTGGATGAGGAAACAAGTTGTGAGTATACCGAAGCACTTACAATTTCGATAACTGGTGGAAATTGTGACAAATGATTTTTGGACTTGGGGTGTACATACCATTTTACACCTCATAAGAGTTTGTTTGTTTAGTACAAATCACTAAATAGTGATGTTATGAATTTGTCAAATAATCAACCGTGTGAAATTGTGTGCATTGGCATAGTACATCTTTGATTGGATAATGGTTCGATGTTCATTCTTAAGAATGTGTTACATGTTCCCTATTTAAAGAATAACTTTATCTACTTGGATATATTGTATAACATGGTCTTAGTTTCAAATGTGAACATTATCAAATTAAGGTATGCAATGGTTCATTGGTGCTTTTTCATGGTAAGCATATACACATGTTGTATATTCTTAATGTTGTTACGGAGAGTGAAGATGTTATAAGTATCCACATTGAAATGGATGTGTATTGGTGGCAATAAGAGGAAATCTCTTGGTTAATGGGATGACTTTCTGTAACCATTTTATAATTAAAAATGACAAGAAAGTGTCATTTTCTTTGGCAAGGCACAAGAGAGATAGCATATTAACGTATGTGTATATAGACTTACATGGATTGAAGGAGATACGATTGATGGGTAGTGTTATGTATATTCTTTTATTATTGATTACTACTCTATGAAGCTTTGGGTATATTTATTGAAAAGTAGAGATGAAGTTTGAAGATTGGAGGTTTCTTGTTAGTAAGGGATGAAGGTGAAAAACCATATGATAGAATATAGTTTAGAGTGTTTTTATGAAGCTTTTGTTGGTTTGCATAGAAAAAATGGTATCATCATACACAAGATATTCCTATAATTTCTCAACAGTTTGGGTTGGTAGGAAGGTTAACGATGACACTTTTGAAGAGAGTTAAGTGTATGATTTATGGTGCCAACTTACCCATAAGATTTTAGGGTGAAGTTGCTTCTACAACTGGGATATCTTATTAATAGGTACCCATCAGTGCCTCTTGACTTCAAGGCACTCGAAGAAGTGTGGATTGGACGTCTAGTGAAATACAACCATCTGAGAGTGTTTGGTTGGGTTGCTTATGCATGTGTTAGGTTTGAAAATTAGAGAATAAGGTACTAAAATGTTTGTTTTAGGATTATCCAAGTGGTGTTGATGGTTACAAGCTCTAACGTGATGATAGCAAGAAGTGCATTATCAATAGGGATGAAAAATTTGAAGATGATGTGATGTTTTTACAAGTTAGTTTTGAGGATTCCATTAGCTTACTAAGTTTGGCCAGACGAGTTTGTAGTGAGATGAAGCAATTGGAATGCATGTAAAGGAATCTGGTGGAGATGCATAAGCAATCGAAAGAGAGACTTAGTGATTATGAAGGACATTATCCAAAGAATACAGAGATAGTAATCGACACTACACCAATCGAGCCATCTATGCTAGTTAGTGATTGCACAATAGCAAGAAATTGAGCTCATCGTGACAAAATGGCTCTTGAGAAGTTAGACCTTGCCTATATATTATGTATGGAGTCACTAATTTCTAGAGATGCTATGATTAGGGAAGATACCCGCATATGGGATGAGGCCATCAATGACAAAATGAATTCTTTCTATGATAACAAAGCACAAGTACTTATTCCTAGACATGCGAGCAATAGCCAAGACTATTTAGAGAGCACATTGGATGATGGTGTAAATGAACTTGATTTGATGAGAAGGCCAATGTTAGTACAACGAAATTTGTAAAACAAAAGGTATTATGATTCAACACTTTGACTAATTTATTACATTATCTCCTATTATTGTTAATACGAATGTGGAGATGATAAAGTTACTAGGTTCACTTGATGTGAGAAACTTAAGATATGCAATGAGTATAGTGTTAATGTACTAAGAGGGTATGGTTGGAGTTAGTCATATGTGTGGTCAGTTTATTTCTGTGAAGTTTGATATGTTGGGTTGTGTAGTCTTTAACTTTATTATTGTACTTGATTCAATTAACTATGAGATCATGGTGCAACTGATTAAGGCTTGGTATTCTACCATGGTAAGATGGGTTATCGGGTTAGTGGATATAAATGAAACTTCATGGTTGATGTATTTGATTTGTGAGGTTATTGAAGAATACTTTGAGATAAGGTTGGTGATAAATCACATAGTTGAAGACTCAAAAGGTATTTGAATTGTTACCTTGGTCGAATGGTATTACTTGTGATGGTGGCCACCTATTCTTGGTACTCGAAAGGTGATGGAAGACCCAAGCAATGGTTATTTCTAAGAATTGACATCAAGGTATAGAATTATAATGTGTGAGGCAAATACATGAGATGTTTTATTTCTATTGTGAGTGATCAAGCACCAAATCTTGGACTATGATCATTGTATGTATAGTATTGAATAGATTTTGGGTAGCTCAATTGATCGAGATAAGAGTCGATCGATTTGTCTCAATCGATCCATAATCGATCATGCATTAATCTAGTAGTTTTTTTCCCAAATTTTGAATTGTTAGTTTTAATGGGTCAAGCCTGTAAAAAAATTTCAAAAAATATTAGAATGGGCATAAAAATTTGCACATGGAGACTCGAAACTGAGTAGGAGTTTTGGTAAATGACTTAGGGACATGTATAAGCACACCTTTGTACCCTATAATCATTTATGAGAGCAATTAAAGATTAAGAGAGCTTAGAATAAAAAAGACGAGGGAATAATATTTTTTTCCATTAAAATGGGGAAGGAAGCTTAAAATCCCTAAGCAATTCTTTGGGTTTAAGCTCTTCCAAAATATTGTTCTCTTCTATTAAATCTATCGTACACATTAAAATTCAATTATATCGTCATTGGAAGAGTTTAAGGCTTAGGAGTATTTTTTAAATCTTAGATAAGATTGGACAATACTTGTATGATAAAGAAAGTAGATGATTGTAATGTAATTAAATAACAAAAATTATTATTCTCTTTGATTTATAGTCAAACATGTTTAGATATTTGGATTATGGATATAATTTTTATTATTTTGAAAAAAATCATGTTATATTTTGTGTTATTTTATTATTTCATTTACTCATTATTATTTAACATTATATTGTTGTGATTGTATTTTGTATTTATTACTTAAAGTTAGTTTTATTTTATTTTAATTTTACTTATTATTTAACTGGACAATAATAGTTCATAAGCTAACTCGATTATTATGTAAGAAGAAATCTTAACAAATAATATTAATAATAATAATACTTCCTAGATAAAAACAATAGTAAGGTTGAAAAAGAATAACATGTTCAAAAAAGTTGTTGATTCAAGTCTTAATAAAAACAATTTTTATTTATTTATCTAGCTTCGTTTCGTAACATGTGGTATATCAAGTTATTTAAAATATTAATTTTCATAATTTAGTATAATGTATTGGGTTTGAATTTTATTTTTTTAAAATAAGAAAAAATATAAATCATGAAAGATTATAACTAGGGTTGTCAATTTTATCACATGAGGCAAATCTTCGTGGATATTTTTCAATCGGAGGAAAAGGTGAAGGGACCAATTTGGAAAGGAACACCGGGGACTAAGGCTTCCTGTTTGATTTGATGGATCTAACATGAGAATAATATTATTAATCTCCATCCCATTCCCCGAAAGATATATTTACTAAATTATATATATATATATATATATATTTTTTTAAAAAAAATAAATAAATACATATTTTGTAATATTTAAGACTTGAACATAGTAACTCTATTTTAAATTAAAACCCACCTACCATTATATTATTTCCTATTGTGTTATTTTTAGCTTATTTTTTATTTATAATTATTAACATAAATTATTATTAAAAAATTAAAAATATATAATACAATTAATTGATGACAAATTCAGATAACTTAAAAAATAATCGTTTCCTTCTTTTTTTAAATGAAAGAAAACTCAAAATTCAAAAAGATAAAAAAAGACAAAAATCATATAATGATAATGATATTGATTGTAATTTCATATAATGATATGTCAAGATAAAACTTAACAAATAATATCATAAAAAAATTTATAAGGAAGAAAGGAAATCTTATTTTATTTTCATTTTTATTTCCTTATAATTTTAACTATTCAAAGAAAAATATGCTAACAAAAAGATTATTTGATTTTCTTTTGACATATTTTTTTCATTTTTTTATTAATTTGTTATATCTATATTCATATTAAAAAAAATTAAGAAATTCTATATTTTTTTTTTATAAATTTTAAAAATAAATATTTCTTATTTATTTGAAATTTTATATTTTTTTTATACTCATATTCATTTTTCATAATAAAAAACCAATATCCAGATAGTTTACTAAATTCTTATATGCTTACAATTTATGTTATACATATTCACTTAATCCAATTTGTAATGCGATGGTAATTGGTTCAATTGTGATAGCATATTTTTCTACATATTTTTTTCTTTTTTTATCTTTAAATGAGAACGTGAAATCTAAAAAATTTAAAAAGTCCCTTCACCATTTAAGCCTTTACCAAGAAACTAACTTATAAATATGAGTTCGATCTAGACAAATCAATTAAGAAAATAACTCTTAGTTGTTTAGTTTTTCTATTTTTTTCTCTATTAATTTTTAATAGTTTTGTTTAATATTTTTTATTTTTGAATATTATTTTATTTTTTATTAAAATTCATTTAATATTATATAATTAATTTAAATCTCTATATATTATTATATTTTTAATATATTATTCAAATTATTTAAATTTATATTTTATATTTATTAATATATCCAAATAAAATTATCTAATATAATAATATAAGTAAATTAGATAATATGTATATATCCAATAAAAATATTCAAATATATATATGTTTATATATATAAGAATAAGTTTCGTATATTGATAGAATTCATCTAATTATTCTTTGTAAAATTGTAGTATAATAATTCAATAAATTTTGATTTTTTTTAAATTTTTCATATTTATTATTTAGTTTAGTTTTAATTTATTAGTTTGAATTTAAGTTTACAAAATTTCAATAAAATAAAGAGTTTTTATGTTATGCTACAAAGGGTCTCGTTTCAAAAAAATATGTCAGATGATAACTTTATTCGAACTAACTCCTAAAAAGCCTAGAGTTAAAAGCGATCTTAAAAACCAATCGCGCTCCATTAAAAAATCTCATTATCATATTCGTTTAGAAGAAAACAAAGATTGTGTTTTCATTGTGATATTACAAAACAACAATTATATAAATAGTACGTCTTTAGTGTTAAAAAAACCAAATGATCAATAAATTAAGTTTTATTATAATTACTTGAATTTTTTTTATATAACATAATTTTTTGATTGTGTATAGCTTTGAGCATAACTCAAACCCGCCAATTGGTTAACTATAAACATATTTTCGTATAGTAGATATATCACGTTATTGTTGCAAACCTTTATAGTGAATGATGAACAAAAATTCAAGATATTGATTTTATTCACGTGGATTAGCTTCATTATGGATATTAGTTATAAAAAAGTAGTATTATTGAAAGCAAATAATCCATAAAAAGTAAAAGAGACGTTAAGATGGTCTAAAATCTACCCGATCCAAGTCACTATAATAATTGATCACGATACAATTTCCACAAATTATGGTCTATGTTTTATTTTTAAATAATATTTATACACTCATATAATTAGTTGATTTTGAATCCATATATTCAGATTATTCCAAAAAACAACATATATCATTTTTTTCATTATTGTTTTTGTTCGCAGTGAGGGATGATAAGAGTAAAATATTGGGTTTAATGGGCTCAGTATGTAAACTCTGTTTTATGATCAAGCATGCTGGAATTGATGAGCCCATAACTTATAGAAAATTACATTGCATATTGTTTTTTTCCATCAGAATATTGTGTATTTTGCCGAGTAAAATGATGTGGTGCTTCAACTTTTTAAGGGTTTATTACTTATTTCAGTATAAGGTATACATAGAAAATAATGTTAACTATATGATATAATTGTTTTTATAAATTGAATTTTATTTTTAAACTCTAAAAAAACATATATTATTTTTTTACAATATAAAAAATATATATGTTATATTAATAATTGTGTTGTACTGTACTAACACAATTTTATGATTTTAATTTAATTGTGTGGGTTCAAGTTATCCGTGTATAAAATGAGCATGCGTGCTGCATGCAAGGATTACTATTTATTAAAATAATTTTTTCAATATAATATATATATTAAGATGTGGGTTAGAAATAACCCATATGTTTGTTACAAATAATTTATGGGCTTGCCTTTTGAAGTTTTACCGAATTAGCTCAAATTTTATTTAAGTTAGTACACCTTTAAGTTGTTATATATATATATATATATATATATAATAAACAATTACAACTACAACGTAGTCCACCTTTAATATAAGATGAGTTCGTAAATGGCTCTCATTTCACTTATGATATCATATAAAATAATAATATGTAATGAAGAACTTACAACTTAATACACCTTTAATATATATATATATATATATATTAAACGTGTTCTCACTTATATAGTAGAAAGTAGAAAAATTAACATAGCATACAAATAATTTATGGGCCTGCTTTTGAAGTGTTACCGAATTAGCTCAATTTTTTTAAGTTAGTCCACCTTTAAGTTTATATATATATATATATATATATATATATATATATATATATATATATAACGTGTTCTCACTTTTGTACTGGAAAAATTAAGTTGCTGTTATTGTAATTCCCACTTCTTACATTTTTTTTATTTTAATAAAAATAAAAATGAAGATAATTCTATTATATATATATATATATGCGCGCGCTGTGTTTCAGAGGAATGGATAAATACTCTTGTTTTTGTCATGGTGGTGGGCTGGCTTACTTTAAAGTAAAATGGGCCGATTTAGCACCATTTATTGGATATTTTTGTTTATATACCATTCTGTTATCCTTTACCAAACAATAATAATAATCTTATTTACTTAAGTTTTGCTAATTTGGAAAAAATTACTCGTCAGATTTAGGGACATTACATAGTTTCACATCATTTATTCATTAAATAGTTAATTTAACATTTCTATAAATCCTTGTACCAATAAATTGTATTGCTAAACGCCAAACAAAGATTTAGCGTCATTTGAATCCCTATTTAGTACAAATATTTAGGAAAAAAATTTATTTATCTTGTATTATTATTATTATTATGAATGATATGATAGTTAATTATATATTTTATAAAATAAATCTTACTAATTTAATTAATAATTATAATATGATACAAAAAAATATACAACTATTTAACAATGTCACGGCAAACCCCACTCACAAGATTAATTTTTGACCCAAAATATTTATATAAATATAAAAAAAAAATGATATATTATTAGATCCCCATTTGCCACATTCTTAGGATATTTTATATTAATCACCCTTTTAAGGATTTTATCTTTGATACTATATGTATTAGCGCCTACCATTTATCTTATTTTACCTTGATTAATATATATATATATAACAGTTCTGATAGTACTGGAAAAATAAATTCACCTGCGGACATACAAATGATAGTGGCTTAGAGAATTAATGCGCTTTCAGGTGATATTCTTTTATGATAATATAAATAGCCACCAATCAATGCCGAATTTAAACAATTAATAAAGAAAAAGAACATATATATAGCTTAGTGTGGATCCATTCTTAATTATATTTATCACTTCACTTTTACATTAATTTATTTACTCATATTAAGGTATTTTTATAATATTTAAAATATTTTTAAAGTTATATTTAAAACACTATACAAAAAAAAATTCATCAAAAGCTTTTATCGTTTGGATTCAACGTATATATATATATATATATACACTATAAGTTTGTAATTTTTTTAATACATCCATCCTATATTTATTAGTTATCTAAATTAAAATGATCGATGTTTGCCTGAAAGCAGCTCACAAAAGCGTAGCAGAAGCATTTGACTAAGATATTGAGAATAATTTTTTATGTTTTGATATTGTTTTGGTGGAGGTGGCCAGTAGTGACAATTTGGTGGGATATAACTGAAAAATAAATTAAGGTGGTGAAATGGAGTCCATGAATGTCTTAATCCAAAGATAAAACATGTACTAATAAATACTAACTTTATTTATTACACGCTCCTAGTGATGAGGTTAATTAATTACTTGTTTTTAATTTCCAAACTAAAATCCTCTAATCAATAATTCCATCTCCAACTATTCGTTGCTGACAAATAGTTAGTGCAACATTATGATTTATGACCCCCCAAAATCCAAACAAATCCATTCTTAATCATAATCTATTGATACTTTTTTTTTTTTTTTTTTTTTTATGGATTAGAGCCTTAGATGCGCTAATTCCAAAATCATTTATGCGATTCTATCTTTTCAATTTGTCAAACCCAAAAGAAATTTAGTTTTTGCTGGTGGTGATAATGGATTCCTTTGACCATGTTTCTATATATTTGACCATGTTTATCAAGCTAGGCACGTACAACCATTTTCAGGTCTTTATTATCTTCTAAAATGTCATGATTAAAATATATTATGTAGTGTTATTTGTTAGCATCATCATGCAACTTTTATTTGTTTTTATTTATATAAATTAGGCTAAACTGTTAAAGTAGGAATTGAGATTACGCTTTTATTCTCTTGTATTTTGATTTGTTTAATTTATTTTATATTAATTTGGTTTATTTATCAATCTAAATAAATCAAAAATTATAACTTTTAAACTAAAACTAAACGAAGAAGAACAAAAACTTTATTTGTTAATAGAATGTTTGGTTGTACACACAACTGATATATTAATTGTTTTATAAAAGAATATAAAATCTTAATATCATATTTTAATTTTCATAATATTCAGAAAAAAAAATCTAGATTCACAACAAAACATGAACATGAACATGAACATGAACATGAACATGAACATGAACATGAACATGAACATGAACATGAACATGAACATGAACATGAACATGATATAAATCATTTTAAATGATTATCTAAATGAAATAAAATCATCATTGTTAGAATAAGATTGATCTAGGTAAAGAAAGAAACATGTATATGTGTTTTTATTTAAATTAATTAATAAAAATTAAAGAAAATAAGGAAAATAAATCTACTAGACATAGGTTGATCATGTAATAATAAGACCTCTTTCCGTGGAAAGAAAATGAAATTCTTGAATGATTCAGGGAAAAACAAAGGAACAAAAGTTACTAGGATTTTAACTTTATTAGTTGATTACTCCTACAAACATTTTAATTCTTTATATTTTTAATTTAACTTATTAGATAATTTTTTTATTTTAAATTTGATCAATTAAGTCATTTTTGCTAGAGAAAATTAATGTGTTAATTATACCTAACAAAAATTTATAAAATATGTAACATACCAAATTGTTTTAAAATTTAAATAAAATAAAATTTTAAATCAATCATTTTTCAAAAATATTGGTTAAATTAAAAATGTCCATGCTAGAAAAATTAACTTAATCAAAAGTCACAACAAGTTGAATCTGACTGTAATATAATTATATAAGGTTGAAAAATCTTAGTCACATCTCTCATTGATCTTGCACCAACTAAGGATTCAGAGCACACTTAAATATAATACATGTTTACTTTGTAAAATTAAGCAGCAGCAATTTGACTTTAATATAATATCTAAAAGTATAATTAAAGTAACCAAATTATAACAAACCCAGTTTTCCCCGTGTTTCTGTCTCCATTTTGCCTTATTTTCAAGCAAGAAATTCGAATTTAGAATTAAACATTAAATTTTAAAGTAATTACATTATGATAATATGTAAATTGATGAATATATTAGACTATGATAAAAGTTATTCTCCTATTTTATTAATGTAATCAAATGTTCAACAACCGTCTAATATTGTTATTGATCATTAAGTAGTATTATTAATAACACTAAGTAAAAGAAATAATAATAACCCATAAATTTTTGCATTCACAATTCTAACATATGTAAGAATTATTTTAGAAATTTGAAAAAAAATGATTTTTCTTCTAAATAATATTAACACGTCATACAATATAAATTTGTTTTTAGTGCTCCCCATTTTTTTATCTAAATATAATCCGGATTTCTTATAACATTGTAGTTCATTGGTTATTTTTTGAATAGTTTAGTCCTACACTACAATCACAATGATCAAATTTTAACACTTTATTTTTTTTTTTATAAATTTCGTAATTATTATTTTCTTTTGTTAAAAATAATATATAAAAGTGATATTCTAATTATAGTTGAAAAAATACGTAAAATAAATAAAAATAAAAAATAAAAAATTGGTCATTCTTTTGTTTTATATTTTTTCAAAATAAAAAAACTAGTTCGATATAAAAATAAAATAAAATAATTAAACCGTTAATTTTGACATAATTAAAAAACTTACTCTTATCGCATTTTTATCGCTATAATTAATCACTTTTCCACGAGCCATAAGGCCAAAATTTGAATGAGAGAGCAGGGAAAAGGAATTAGAAAGTGTCAACTTTTAAGAGAGAAAAATAGTGTTGAATTTGGACAATGCAAGAATGTATCAACATGCAGCATGTGCCCAAATGCGCCCCACGTGGGATATGGCATGCGTGTGGGACACTTGCTTGTTGTGCTTCTGTGTTCTGTTACTTTCTGTGATCTTCTTTTTGAAATTAATAATAAATCTTAAAAATGGCAGTTTGGGAAGGTTTAACCTACTTTAAAACCCTCAAAATTAGCAAGTAAGGAAAATAAAGCTAGCCGCAAATGAATATCAAACCCCTATACACATGAACAACCTTATAAAAGGTTGAAGCACATGTTTGAAGAGACAGTAATAGTCCTATATATTGGCACATATACCTTACCTCTTTAAGGTCTATCTTTCTATATTTGGGAATTTCAATTGTTTAGTTTGCAGATCATAAATTTTTTTACTATTTAATTTTTTTACTATTTAATTTGCTACTTAAGAGATGAGCTGTATCTTGTAAGGTAAGTAGCTGGCTTAATTTCTAAAAGACCTATTAATATGTCACATCACATGTCCAATTCTTTCTTCTTCTATTTAGTTGTTTTGTTTGTTAAATTTTAAGAAACCAATTAATGAAATTTTAATGGATGATCATAGATTTAGAAAGAATGAGTCCAAGATAGTTACGATAAATGCATTAAAACGATTCTCTCTAAAACTTAAGTTGTTAAGAGAATAATTAATTATATTTTTTATACATTTAACGCTATTTTATAAAAATTATTTCGAATGTGTATTATTTCAATAATTCTTAATATTTTATTAAAGTTTGAGTTATGTTTCGAAAGAAATTTGATTTTAATTATTAAATTGTAATTGTTTAATACGTATGATAGCATATAAATAATACTTATAAGAGGATGATAAATATATAAAAAATATAGTTGATTTATTTTTTTAATAATTTAAGTTTTTTCGTGTTTGGTTACTGACAATTTCTTATAAGTAATTTAATTGGTTAATTAATACGTATGGAAGTTGATTTTGAAATTCTAATTTCTCTCTTTTCTACTTTTAGCTTAGTTTTTGTCTTTGCTCTGTTATAGGACCAAATATAGTGACATAAACCAAAATCTTTACATGCCCTTTCCCTTTCCTTTGAAGACTACGCTTGCCATTATTGTAGATATATATGGCAGCTACATATTTAATCATTTTCGATTTTCATTTTTCTTCATGATACTTATTTATAATAATTCGGTGAAAATATTATTGGGATGTCACTCTCATTAGTCGTTAATGCCAACACTTCAAGTATTCAAAGTGATACTTTCCCTTCCTCATATGAAGAGGCAACAATTAAGGTTTTGTGGCTACTATTATGAACAATATATGTATGTTAATATAAAAATTAAATAACAATAAATAACAAGTGACAATTAAGAGTAAAAAGACAAACATGTAAACCAAAATACGTTAATTATAATAAAGATAATTAACTTGAAACAATTACATTAACACAAAGTTTACTTGAGCTAGCATTTAAAATGTGTTTGTAATTCAAATTTAAGTTATGAATATATATATATATTGCATTAAATTATTTTTTAATATTTTTTCATTAAATAACGAATCAAAGTCAGAGAAAAACTTGTGAATGCGAAATGGTATATGTGGAAAGGGCGTTAAAGGATTATTTGCTTTGATCTCAGGCCACCTTTATGATCAGTTCATCTCAGCTTTTTTGGCAAAAGAAGATCCTTTTCGTGTATATATTTGTGGATTGAAAAATAAATAAATAAATCAGGAAAACTATGAATAGATTTACAAATACACCACAATCACAATCACAATCACAATTAAAATTATATTATTCAATATCATTTGAGTGATGGTTTAAATCTTTTTTCTTTTAAGATCTAACTTAATCTCTATTTTATTAAAAAAAATCATGATATTTCATTTAAAATGTTAGTTAATTTATCATGAATATTGCATTAAGAGTAATGTTTTAAATAAGATGTAATTATCTAGTTAATATATAAGATAAAAATTAATATATGATTTAATGTAAATGTTTAGAAAACTCAAATTATTAATTTCAAATTTAAGATATATATTTTAAAAAAAAATTATAAAAAACTTCTCTCTTCTAATATGGGGTGCTGCCACGTCGTTCATAGATGAGGTTAAATTTTTCAGATAGTTTATTCTTTTAGGAAAAGTTGATGTGTTCATTAATGTCGAAGCTAGTATATATTTATTTATAATAATTATAAAATTTAAATATTATAAGTTTATGATGTATTTCAAATATAATTAGATATATCAATTAGGTTAGAGGCTGGTATAGAAACCTTTTGAGTTATAAAAAAATATATTTATCATGATATATATTTAATTATTCTTTTTATTTATATAGCATTATAAATGGAATACTGAAATGTGATGTTGGACAGACAATTGGGGAAATAATGTCCTTTTTTGTAAAAGTTTGTTGCACTGTGTAAAGCTAGCTATTAGTAGCATAACATGGCAATTTTTATTCCCATGTACTACTCCAACTCTTCAAATCAATCCTCGAAGAAAAATCAATATATTTAATTTTTCAGTAATTTTTAATATTATCTTCTACATTATTTTATAAATAATATAAGTTTATATGAATGACAACAGCTAACTTGTGAAGAAAAAAATATTTAGTACGACCCAAAATTCCAACTATGAACCACTTCATCTGATCAACAAATGGAAAGAAATTTTTTAGCATACTTTTAAAATCTGTAACTTATAACATGAAGTTAAATTAAGTGTTATAAATTTAATCACTTAATAATTAAATTATTACAAAAAATAATAAAATTACAAATCATCGTGTTTTACGTTATTAAAAAGCTTTCATATCACATCCTTAAAATAAAATAAAAAAATGTCATAGATTAAGGAAAAAAAATGGAATAAAATGTGTCCTAAGTGAACGTACTCTTGAGTAGCTGTCGATCAGGAATCAAAGACATATAAAAAGATTTAGCAGTTAACTACGTACTTATCAAGATCGACAGCAGTCAATATGTAGAAGGATCGTAGCAACTCATACATATATATGTTCAGCAGATTTTGAAGGGACCATGTGCCTCCATTATCATCCTATATGTATTTCAAGTGGCTTGTGATCAAAATACAAAACTAGCTGCCCATTTCTCTCGAAAAGTAATTTAAGAGCTAGAGATCTATAAAAGAATCAAGTATCCAACCATCGTGTCTTACATTAAGCTAGCTAGGGACCTACTTACTGACCAACCCAATAAAGAGAAAGCACTATTATGCCTGATCGATGAATTAAATAATTATAACTCACTTAACGAAAATTCAATTCCTAATTATATATTAAATTGTTCATGATTATCGGTAAACTTAGTGTTTTAAAGAGTAAAATTAATTGCTCGATGACAGAATTTTGAAATACTATTGAAAAAGGCACCTTTACCTGTATTACAGGTTCCCATTTAAAAGCTAAAAATCATAGGCCTCAAAAGAAAAAAAAATATCAAACCAATAAAAAGTACGTTAATTACGACAGAATTATCAAAATGAAAGTTGTTAATAAAAACTTAAAATTCTGAAATTTGAAGCTGATAGTGATTGTTGCTAGGAAATTGCCAAAACTGCCCAAATTTGATTTATAATTTTCCTGACGAGAGTTCATTCATAATTGAAAACCGTTGACCCAAACTGAGACCTTATGTTCTCCTACTTGGCTTTCGGGTGTTTCAGGCCGGGCATGTAATTCACCTCGTGAAAACGTATCGCATCAATAATGTAAGAAGATAATTTGGAAGATCAAAAAAATGAAAAAGAAGAATCTAGAAAAGAAAATATTGGAAAACCCGAAGAAAAACTCAATAATTACAAACTCAATATTATCTATGTGTTATATATTCAATAATTTTATTTAAATTTTTAAATTTTAATTAATAATTAAACCTAGTAATATTATTACCCTTATATTATATACCATTATTCGTAGAGAGAAGAGTAGCAAAGAAATGGTAAGCACCGCATGGATGAATGATGAGGAGCTTAGGAAATAGGGACGTGGACTGTTTTCTTAAGTAATTTATTTGTATTTACTCAATACACCTACTCCACAGAAATTAATTAAATAATTTTTATTTATTTTTAATATTTTTGTAACGTCTCATAAAAAATTAAAATTTTACTTTTTAGTATATTGAACGTTAATTTAAAAAATTACTTACCATATTCAAAAAACTATATATTTGTTTATAATAATTAGATAATTTATTAAAATAAATAAATTATAATTTAGTCAAGTATAAATATTAATTTTTTTATATTTTTTAAATATTAATTTTATAATTTTATTATTAATTCTACTTTAAATGTTAAAGATTGAAAATTTTGTCTTATTTTTATCATTATATCTTGTATGACATCTCACTAAATTTAATTAAAATTGATGGGGGAGAACAAAAAAAAGTTAACCACTTTACATGTGATTTGGGACAAATAAAAAAAATTCCTTCATTATGTTTCCTTCAAATTTATTTTTTTAATGAGCAAATCATTTTTTAAATTTTAAGTAAATTTATTTATTTTCCCGAGTTTTAGGATTTGTAATATTTGAACAAAATAAAATATGAAACTTTAGTTTTAATTTTATTAGTTTAATATTATTGATTATTTAATATTTTAGTTTAAAATTAAATATATCATTCAATTTTAATAATTATAAAAACGTCAATTAATAAACATTTTCTTCGACTTTTGTTAATATTAAATATCATCTATAAAATTTATTAAAAATTTGAGAATATTTATAAAGAAAATACAAACTTTAAAGAATTATTAATAGTTTTTCAAATGAGTGAGGCTGAATAAAATTGCTAACCATATATATAACCCCAAATTCCGAACAAAGCTCACAATCACACGATATAGCTCACTTTTGAAAACAATACACTATTTTGCTTTCTAATGGAAGTTAATATACAAATTGAGTTAAATTTAACTTAGCATTTTATAAAATAAAAAAAGTTGCAAAATAAAATTAATTAACATTTGTTGAAATAATACAAAGTAAATTAAAATAAACATTATTTTTCATACTTAACTATTTTTTTATATAAAAAATAAGATACTAATTCTATTTAATAAATAAGAATGAAACGATAATAAATACAAATAACAACAAAAACTCAATAATTACAATAAATAAACAGTATAACACAAAATATAACTCAATTAAAATTCACTACCACACCTATGACCAAGGAAACTACCATGCTATCAAGTCTTCACCTCCAATCAAACAAAATGCCACTAATAATCAATGACCCTTCCAAATGTCTGTAACCCTTAGCATCCTAAGCCAATATTGTCGTCTGAACGAGCAGTAGTCCAACAAACAAACGCCCAATTGAACTCCAATAATTTTCCATGGTCGTACTGATAAAAGGAAAAGGAGAAACACAATGTAGTTATGATAGTGTTAATACTATGGTATCTTAATAGTAAATGAGCTATGGACTCATTTGAAGACCCACGAGGAAGGCAAGTAATTATCTCAATATGACTTTGTTGTTGCATAATAGAAAGTCATTCTCAAATAAAATGACGAATTTTAGAAAGAATCGTACTTTCACCACAACTCATGAAAAGAATTTATAATATTCATTGTTAAGTCTCATATAAGTTAGAAGTAAAGATCCTAGATAGTTTATAAATCTATACAACCCTTAATTTCAATGATATTTTATTAGGTTGAGTTAGACATGTGTTTTTAAGTTCGTATCAAAGTTGAATTCTTGGTTTTTTCACTCCCATTGACACCCAAGAGCTTGGTAGTATGCTCACCACCGTGCTTCGCTCATTCAGTGCCGACTAGAACTGCCAATCGATGTAGATGAGAGTTATTAAGTCTCACATCGACCAGGAGTAAAGATCCTAGGTTGTTTATAAATTTATAAATCCCACATCTCGTGGACAATTAATTACCGCACATGCATAAACATAAGCAAAACCAATAAAAAACATCCCATTAAAATTGAAGTACCAAGACATCACATAATCCCAATAGAAGACACAATTTAAAATGCAATTATCCTCTTCACTTGTGAATTTATGCCTCATCATTGTACCATTCCAAGCACCCCATCGTTCATGAATAAGTCACACACCAATAAAAAGTAAGAAGATATAAATCATTTTTAAATATTTATTGATCAATAATTATGAACATCTTACCTCAAACCCCATCAATAGAATTCGATATGAATCTAGACATTTGTGTCAAGCCCTTGGAGAGGATTCCACCTCTATTGTAAGGAAGGATGCCAAATTAAAGTAGCATCATTTTTTAAAAAAAATTTGAGGTAACAAGGAGTTTGAAAACTTAAGAATGCACCAAATAGTTTACCTTTTGATAACTCGAACTTGCAAAATTAGGTCAAATGTAATTAAAATGGCTAGACTCCATGACTCATAGTTTAAAAAAATAAATTCACGAACTACTAATTATTTTATTAATATAATTCATAATAAAAATAATTCATTTACTGCCATCCTTAATATTTTAACTCTAACTCTACCACTAACTATAACCATTTTTTGTATGCAATATTAACATTTGTAAGCTAATTTTTATATTTTGATAGTTTAAAATGTCAAGTTGCATAAATTGAATATTTTAAAATTACAATTTTATGTGAATAAATTGTAGCTAAATAACATAAAATTAATTTAGGTATATAGAATATTTACGGTTGGAGTATTAATTATGGGTGCTAAGTAGTGTAGTAATTAAAAAAAAAAACATTATGATTTTCTAAATATAATCTAAAATTTAGTATCAATTATTGGAATTCTTTTCCTCCCTCTTTTTTATTTAATTAATTTTAACTTTCTAATTTTTTGTTGACACAACTTTGAAAAGCTGGTCGAAACACATTATTAATTCCAAGCTGACAAGGTATTGGCCACTATGCTTAAATATAGATACTTTGATTCATAAAATAATAGCTTTTAGATAACTTAGATATGATATTTTATCGTATAGCCACGTGAAACAAACTAAAATTAAACTAATAAATGCATTCAAAACAAATTAAAAGTAAAATTAAACTAATTAATGCATTCAAAACATACTTGCGAGTTTTTTTTTTCTTCCCAACAAATTTAACATTAAAACTCATACCAAATATAACACCTCTCATTTTGCATTCTTACAAATTCATTAGATTAAATAACAGTATTTTTATTATTTAGTTTTAAGAGTAACTATCTCTATAATTTATTAGTTAAATAAATAACATATTTACAAGTAAAATTTATGTATATGTATGGTAATAAATCCCATCATTCTTATATTTAAAGTTACATGTTATATAATATCATTTTACCTAAAAAAAATTGGCTTTTGGTATATATGGCCAAAATTGTCATAAATACAACAATGTGATAAAATCAATTGCAATAACCTTTTACATATTTTATACGGTGTTTTATCCAAGCAATTCGTATGTTCTTGCGATTACAAATCTTTTTTTTTTCTAACTAACAAATCATATTTTTAAATGTAAGAATATGCAGAATTAGACCTTTTAATTTCTATCTCTCTCTCACTCCTTTTAATTATTTGATTACTTAATTATTTCCTTAAAAATGATGATGAATTATTTAAAATCAAATCTTATTTTATGTTTAAATAAAAACATAAATATTTTTTTTATAAAATATATTAATAGAATAAGTAAATGAAAAATACTAAATTAGAATTCTATTATAAGGATTATTACCTAAATTAATCAATCTCATTGCCATTGATTATTCTCATAGTTTTCCATATCTTATAAATGTAATATCTTTTTTACAAATTTTGATTATGAATGGAGTGAAATGTTGGTAAATGTTATTAAAAAGTCTATCTATTTAAGTGATGGTAGGAATTTTTTTTTTATATATAATATGTTATGTATTTTATGTTAATATCAATTGTTATAAAAATAAAAAATAAAGATAAAATCGTTATAAAATATTGAAAAATATTATTAAAAAATTAACCTATTTAAGTGATCATAGAAATTTTTTGTTATATATAATATGTTATTTATTTTATATTAATATCAATTATTGAACTTGTTTTAAATTTTTAAATTTTTATATTTTATAAAAATAAAGAATTAAGATGAATTCATTTCGTATCAATACATGTATTGTATACAATATTTTCTCTCATTATAGAAATCCAATAGCCATACGAAATGTAGCACACAAGTTCAATATTTTTTTACATAGATGATCAATTTTAGATTTTTTTTACAGCAAAAACATTATTTACGTTAAAATTTTATTTTTCAAATGTAGTGATAAAACGACTAAACTAATAGTTTAAATGTTATATTTCATTAATGTGATTTTAAAGCATACTTAACCTTACTTAACTGAAAAAAATGCAATTATAAAAATAAAAAAACTGAAAAAATTTAATAGTTTAATTTTAAACATGTGATATCACTCTTTCAAAGCTTACAAGGTAAATTAACAAAAAAAAAAACTAATAGATCAAAATATTCTAAATACAGTCACTAATAAACTCTTACAACATTTATCCATTTTTTAAAAATAACATTTAATGACTCACATATGTAAAATAGTTTGAACACACCCTCCCAATAAATAATAATAATAATAATAATAATAATAATAATAATAATAATAATAATATATCATTTTATTATAAAATAATTCTCATAATACAAGTATACAAGTAAGAATTTATAAATACTCTATAAATGAATCTCCAAAAGAAATAAAATAAATAAAAATAGACAAGTAGGCGAAAATAGCCCTCACAGTAAAGCAGTGTAGTATGAAGTAGACAAGTAATGAAATAGTTAAGCACAAGATGATCATGGCCTTGTTACTTCCACATACAAGCGCCCAGTATAGAACAGTGCAGGTGATAATGAAATCACAGCAATTTCAATTTTCAAATACATTATTTTATTTTATTTTATTTTTACGTAACGAGGGCCAAGAGAGAACCGAGCACTCAGCAGAAAGCTTATCATATTTTCTGTACGTAGATAAAATGACCAAGAACAATCTCTCCTAAAAATACTAAATTAATTTTCGGAAATTGAACCTCTCAGAAAATCTGACATTCTGACTTCTGTTCCTTTCAACCACATAAATTGAAACTTGCATTCTTCGGAAAATAAAAATTAAAAAAAAACTAGAATATATATATACAGAATATATATTCTGTATAAAATAAAAACAGAGTATAAAATAAACAAAATTAAGAGTTAAATAAAAAGAATTTTATACAGAAAGGAAACCCCACCTCTACGCTTCTCTATTAATACCTCACCCAAATCACATTCCTTCCTCATCTTAGCAATAACCGATCAATATCTTTCAGGACCAAGAAACTTAAGCACCCATTGCTCTCATTTACAAATAGTTTTCAGAGTTCCTACAAAAAACACAGTGCAAGATATATTTTACATATCATATATAAAGAGTGCTCTTCCATAAGAGTATCTCTGAACTTTGAAACAGAGCATTCAATTAGAAATACTAGAAAACATTTGTTGGTGATCTAAATCATCATCATAAGCCACCATGTGTAATAAAAATACCACACAAACTACAACCATGGATTCAAACGACCACCACCCAGAAACCCATCTCTTTTTCGATCTCTTGTCTCTACCCAACACCATTAAAAACCCAGAAAAGAAATCAAAAACAGAGCCCGAATTCACATACCCATCAACATTTGACATATTTTCTGAAGCTAAATCCCTCTACAATCTTGCCTTCCCTATAGCTCTAACGGCCCTTATTTTCTACTCTCGTTCTATTATTTCCATGTTATTCCTCGGCCACTTAGGCGACCTTGAGCTCGCCGCTGGTTCATTAGCTATTGCTTTTGCGAATATCACCGGTTACTCTGTTCTCTCTGGTTTAGCTTTAGGGATGGAACCACTCTGTTCTCAAGCCTTTGGTGCCCAACGTCCTAAGCTTCTTTCGTTGACACTTCATCGTACTGTAATATTCCTTCTCGTTTCCTCTATACCCATTTCGCTTCTATGGCTCAATATGTCTAAAATCTTCCTATATCTTCACCAAGAACCAAATATCATCCGAATAGCTCACACTTATCTTATGTTCTCTCTCCCTGACCTTTTCACTAACTCTTTCATTCACCCAATCCGCATTTACCTTCGTGCTCAAGGAATCACCCATCCTCTCACTTTAGCATCTCTTGCTGGCACTATTTTCCACATACCCATCAGCCTCCTTATCGTCACCCGGCTTCGGCTTGGCGTTGCCGGCGTTGCAGCTGCTTCAGCCGCTTCTAACCTTTTTGTTCTCTTATCGCTTGTTGTTTACGTTTGGGCTTCTGGATTACATGAGCCTACGTGGACCAGACCGAGCCGAGAGTGCTTGACTGGTTGGACACCGCTTCTCCAGCTAGCCGCGCCGAGCTGTGTATCGGTCTGTTTAGAATGGTGGTGGTACGAGATCATGATCGTGTTGTGTGGATTGTTATCAGACCCACAATCAACTGTTGCCTCGATGGGGGTGCTTATCCAAACGACGTCGTTGCTTTACGTTTTTCCCTCATCGCTTGGATTCGCTGTGTCCACTCGCGTTGGGAACGAGTTGGGTGCGAACCATCCTCATAAAGCAAAGTTATCGGCTGTGGTATCGGTGTTTTTTGCAGCCATAATGGGCATATCAGCGATGACTTTCGCGTCTGTGATGAGGTATAAATGGGGCCGAATGTTTACAAGTGATATAGAGATCTTACGGTTGACATCTACTGCATTGCCAATCTTGGGGCTTTGCGAGCTTGGTAACTGTCCTCAGACGGTGGGATGTGGGGTCCTCAGAGGAAGTGCCCGGCCGTCCACTGCAGCTAACGTGAACGTTAGTGCATTTTATCTGGTAGGAATGCCTATTGCTATTGGACTAAGTTTTTGGATTGGAGTTGGGTTTTGTGGGCTTTGGCTTGGGTTACTAGCGGCTCAAGTTTGTTGTGCTGGGTTAATGTTGTATGTAGTCGGGTCCACTGACTGGGATTTGCAAGCTAATAGGGCTCAAATGCTTACGTGTTCTGGGTATGGAGATGACATGGCTTTGCATGATGACTGTAACGGTGAAGAAGAACAACCATTAATTTGTATTACGGTGACTACAACATGAGAGTTGATAACACCAAATAATTAAAATTAGGGACTTAGTTGTAGTTCTCTTTTTGTATTTTTTATTTTATTTATAATATTTTTTGTGAATTATGATTAATTTTTGGGGTTTTTTCTTGATGATTATTGATTAGTTCCATATCAATAATTTATATTAACAATCATGAAAACAAATTTATTTATATATAACATACTAATTTTAATTTATATTTTTAAATTATTATTAATCTGATCAATAAATCAACCACAAAACCCAAGTCCACACCCTATTTTTTGTTGAAAAACACATTGTTTCTTTCTTTTTTCTTTTTGGATGAAAATTGGGTGACATTTTTGTACAAAAAAACAACCACAAAGTCGTAACTGTACAGTACAGTTGGGGAAATGTCTCAAGAATTCGGACATGTTTGCTGTTTTTACTTTCATAGCATTGAAAAGCAATCCAGTTACAACAAATAAGGATGAAACACGTAGAGGAATTCAAAGCCACCTATCACTTCAAATCAAAGAGGGGAGGGAGTACAAGAGGAGAATTTGAGAGAAAGTGGCAAATAATTGGGCTAATATGTAATGGTCCAGTTGGAGGAGGAGTAGTGACTCCAGTGGATCGCATCACATGCAAGCTTCAGCTTATCCTTTTCTGTTTTCTCTACAGTTTTCATGGTCCCAGTACCTCCCAACTCTTCTTAAAAAAATTTGGATATTCAAAACATATCATTTTATAAATTATTATTATAACTTATATAGGAGAGTTTTTATTTTATTAATAATATTATATTATAAATTTATAATAATTAATTTTTTTTATTTAAACAATAATCATGGTCTTATCTGTGAGTTGGAAATTTTTAATTTTGTTGTAAAATTATTATGTATAGATATATATTAAAAATATATTCAATGTTTAAATTGTCGTAAAAGTGTCCACTATATTTAAATTATTATAGGAATATTTTAAATGTTAAATTTAGTATAATAATTAAAGGTAGTATTTAAAAAACTAACTTTCTTATAAAATTATAAAATGTTATAACTAAATATTGAGAACAATTTTGTAATAAATTAAACTTATAAGATATTTTTATAATCCATCCCAAAAATTAAAAACATAAAACATATTTAATCCAAAATAAAATTTGATATTACTTTTGTTATAAGAACTAATTTTACATAATTACTTAAAATTTTGTATTGTAAATTATACAAATTTATAATCTCTATCATTTTTCTTAACAATTTTTAAACATTGTAAATGTTTTTTGGTGCTACGTGGTGTTATTGTGTCAGGTCAAAAGTTCCATTTGAATAGTAATTCTCTGAAGTTAACCTCCGACGCGTGCAGGAATTTGGTCAAATTAAAATTAAGAAAATGTACATGAAACCAGAGAATTGATTTTATATTTATTTTAAAAATAATATTTAATTTTAAGATAATTTAATCATATTATTAATAAAAAATAACATATAATCACTTTTTTATGCTTATGTTTACTTTTTTATTAATAACTTATTTAATTTAAATTTATCTGTATCTATTATAAAAATAAAAATAAAAAAATTAATTTTATCTTTGTAAGCATGTAGGTAAGTATACTTAGACGAGAGGGTCGAGTTTTTTCTCAATTTTTCAATAAAGATTTCCCATTTATTATATTTATAAATATGCTTATTTATTTTATATATATTACGTATTTATTTACTTTCTTTGTATATTTTTCACTTTTATTCACTATTATATAAATTTTATTAACTAGACTCTAGTAAAATGTTAAATGTTTAATATTTTCTAATATATATTTTTAAATTATATCAAATAATAATTAATAATATTAAACGTGTTCAATTTAAGAGAGTTTAATATTTGAAGAATTTAAATAATTATAATTTAACTTAAATAATATATAATTATATGAAGTTTTAATGTCAAATGATTGATATGCCTTTTTAATAGAAAATATATATAAATAAACATAAAGTGTGTTATCTTTATAGTTATAAGTTTTAAAACTATAATTTTATGGTTTTTCTTAAAAGATAAAGCATTTTCTCTTATATATAATTTAACCATTTTGTATTACATAGTATATAATTGTATAAATATTTATTATTATTTATACCATGTAATATCGGTCTTATGTTTTTTTTATTATATTTTAATCTTTTTACATATTTATTATAATTTATGTTTAGTTTTGTTATAACTTAATTACATAAGTTTGAGATTTTATTTTAATTAGATAAAGTATATATTTGTTTTAAAAATTTTGGAACATTAATCATGATTTTTTTAATTTTTTAATAACTTCATTGAATATTATTGAATTTATCAATGGTGTCTCCTATTAATATTAATCTTTATTATCATATTTTTTTAATAATAATGTGATTAAATTATTTAATAAATATATATAATTTAACTATTATTTTTCATAAGAAATAAAGGGGAGATGTAGACAAGCTAGCTGTTGGGTGGTTGTATTTTCTTGTTTGACAAAAGAGATAAACCTTTAGACTTAAAGTTGCCTTTAGAAAAGGAAACTGAATGGCTGGCTTGAAATGACTGTCATTATTGAAACTTTTGAAAGTTGAATTAATAGCAACTATTTCATCGTCACATATGACAATTCCAAAAACAAACAGTTGAGAGTTCGCAAGTCATACTACCCTCAAAGAAAAAGTGTTCACCGTAAATACTATTATTACGTATGTTTAAATGATGTAAGTGTTCATGATAAACACGGCTATTAAAAATGTTTAAACGTATAAGTGTTCATTTATAAATATTATTGTTAAAAACTCAAACCTAATTTAATTTAATAAAATCTTATTAGTTTAAAAGTCGTGTAGACTTATAAACAAGATTGATGGTTTGTTCTTAATCGATATGAGATAAGTATATTAACAAACTTATACACGGTGAATAAATGTGGATATTAACGACACTGTAACTGTGGTAGAACTCAAAGTCTAACTTTGATACTATGTTAAAAACTCAAGTTTAACTCAACTTAATAAAATCTCTTGAATTAAGGATTTTTTAAGCTTATAAGTAACATTATTCTAAAATTTCTTGTCAATGTAGGATTGAATGAAATTTAACAACTTTTTTTACACGAATAGAGATGGTTTTGTAAAACCACGGTGAGATTATTAAAGACAAAGCTAAAGTCACCGATAAAGATACACCAACTCTTTCCTGAGAGTTATTAAGTTTTATTCAGTTACACATTAGTCAAGAATTCAAGAATAATATTAATTATAAGTTTGAATAACAATTAATTTAAGAGATAATATTAAATTAAGAATTAATGATTTTAAAAATTTATTATTAAATTAAGAATTAATGATTGTATAAACTTATTTTTTAATTGACTTCAGAAAAAGATACTTAATAACTACAGTATTATTAAATCTTGATATAGAATTTCAATAATATAATATTGAGACATATATATGTACTTGGAAAATGCTTCTCGACAACGATGAAAACTTAAAAGTAAAAGGATGAAGTTTATTAAAAGGTTGAGTAGTAAGTAATTAAAATATAACCATCCAATCGATCACACGTAATATTTATATTTGTGTTTTTGGATGATAACGTAGAAATGTACCTTGTCACTGTGCAGGTATATATAATTTTGTTGAAAAATATGAACTTATATATAATTTTGGACTAACGTTATTTTTATTTTAATATTATTTTTAATTTATATTTTAAATTAAAACGTATTAAATATTTTTATTTTAGTTATTTATATTTTCCCCCTAATTTAATAGTTATAATAATGAATTTAGATAATTTAAATAAAAATATTTTAATTGAGAATAAAAATTAAAAAGATTACGAATAAAGATAATGCAAAAATAACTCTTGAAGATCGAGGAAGATGATTTTGGACCGTAAAATATTTGGACAAAATTGAAGACTAGCACACAAAATTAACGGCAGAAATTTAGAGTCGAAAACAAAAAGAAGAAAAAAAAAAACTAGAGTTAGATCGAGGAGCTAAAAGGCACACGAAAGAGAATACGAGTTTACATTGTCTTGTCAAATATATGTTAGGCTTTTAGCAGCTCATAATTAAGCCCTTTTGGACAGAAAATGCACGAGGGGGGTTTCAGACTTTCAGCCTAACACTCTGACATTGACACTACTTACTTTGATAAAGAAAATGCCGTGCATGTAAAATTTCATATATTAATAAGTATATTGTATTTTTTTTATTATATTATATTAAATAAAAACTAACGTCAATTAAAATTAAAATCAACATATATTGGTAATATATATACATTACTCTAGATCAATTACGTTTATTTTGGTTTCTTAATTTAAACTGCTTTCATCTCAGCTGTCTCAAAGCTAGAAGCTAGAGTCACGTTCTTTGATTTATTTAGAACCAAACTTAACGTAAAACATTTTTAGTATAAGAAAAATATTTCTATTATATGTTATCAATTTGGATAATAAATTATGATATAATTAATAAGATTCATTCATTTTTATCATCTAATTATATTTTATTATATAATTTAATAGCTACTTATAATTTGATATGAATAAAAATATGGTTTAATATATAATACATGGCGGGCGTATAATGTACTATCCGAGCTTCCCTAAACCCAAAGTTTTCGAGCTCAGCTCAACGAATTTACATCACCATGTAATAGTTAAAAGCTTTAATATCTCAAATTATCCTAATTTATAACAATAATTTTAAATGATACTTCAATTTAATTTAAATTGAATAATATTTTTTAATTAATTAAGTTTTCTTTTTAAATCGGTAAGAATTTATCATTTTAAAGAAATATTTTTATCCATTCACATTTATAACAAATCTTTGTTATTATACTATTAGAAATAATATTTCTTTAATATTTCAACTGTCTTAAAATTCTTTCTCTTTGCTTATTTTGCGGCTTCTTTACAAGTGCTCTCTACATTGAACTAGATGTATGTCTTTTTCTTTCATATCATATTCTTTCTTTCTTTCTTTTTTTTACCGAATTTTATTCAAATATTTGACACATTATATCTATGGATAAGTAATGTTGTTTTAAGAAAGTAATATTATTTATAAAATTATTAAAAAAATTAAGAAATGTTAGTCGACAAAAATCTCTCTAAAATATGTCAAATGATACTAATTTTGCAAAATTTTAAATTAATTAAAAATGCTATCTATTTTAGTTCAAGTTATAATCATTATATTTAAATATTTTAATTGAAAATTAGTGTGGTTTGGGATATCAAATAAAAAAAATTACATGAAAATTACATATTACTTACTCATAAAATATGTGTACAAAAATAATTCAAATTGTATTGAAAGCGCTAGTTTCTTTTATATGTAGTATTGAAAGGCGTGGGTTCAAATAGTGCATAATGAACGTTAATAATAGATTAAA
Organism: Hippophae tibetana; assembly: GCA_037013495.1. Taxonomy (NCBI): domain Eukaryota; kingdom Viridiplantae; phylum Streptophyta; class Magnoliopsida; order Rosales; family Elaeagnaceae; genus Hippophae; species Hippophae tibetana. Next base: position 52,376,171 of record CM072811.1, on the reverse strand, counting down.
TTTTACAAATATTTGATAACTTTTTTCTCATTTAACACATTAGTTCCCTTAAATTTTTATGACATAATTACTTTCATTTTTCTAAAATTTGTACATTATAAGATGTACACTTTAATTTAAAATTTAAAATATTTAAATTAAAATTTATTACTTTATAATATATTAAATATGTTATTTAGGTCAAGAATATAATAATAATAATAATAATACACACAACATGATGTTATATTATTGTGTCATGTTGTATTTGAATCATTTAACAAATAAATTAAAATGTATCATATCATATTATATTCAATTACTTCATATTTGGATAGAATCATATTATATTATCAAATGGTGTTAGAAATTATCATTATTACATCTAATGCATTAGAGTACTCTTAAATAGGAGTGTCAAAAAATTGTACCCAATCGAATTAAATCAAAAAAGTGGATCAATCTGGATAATTTTAAAAATCAAACGGTTCGATTCGATTTATATTAACTAAAATCATTTTTTAAACGATATAATCTAATTATATTAATTTTTAAATCAATCAGATTAAAACAATTTTAATAATATATTAAAGTTTTTATATCACTTCTAACAAATCATTAATTAAATTTCTATCAAATTACCCCAGCTCATAAATGTTACTACAATTTTAGGCAAATTGAATATATTAAGCACACGTAATAGGTGAAAACTTTTATCAAGAAAACCCTATAAATGTTACGTTTACAATTACCATTCATAGGTGAAATACGAAAGTTTTTCAAATATAATATAAATGATGGAAGTTCGTTGGAGCTAAGAATAATCATATATCACGAGGAATAATTGCCGATTGCCGACATAGTTTGACCATAACATTTCTGGGGAGTTATCGCTGAAATCAAACAGCAAAAATTGTCATAACTACATAGCACACAAGATTTTTTGGATGAAAAATAGTGGTGTCAATTTCGAATATCATCTAAAAATTAAAACGACCTCAGCGTAATATAAATTAAATAATATTTTTTTATAATTATATATTTAATTTTTTTAATTAATTAATTAATTAATTTTTTACATATTAGAAAAAGGTAAATTTAGACCAAAAAAATAATAATAAGAATATAAACACAAATAAATACAATACAAAACATACAAATTTCCACCCTATTGAAAGTAGTCTTTCCTAAACAATAAGGAAGGAAAAAAAAAACTTAATAACAAAAAAAACCGAATAAACAAAACACAAAAGAAGAGGATTCATCCAAATTAGTAAATAATAGAGAAAAGTGGAGTCAAGTCGCTAAAATTATATTTTTATCAATTTTTTTTATGTCTAATGATTAAAAAAATTAAAAATTAATTCTTTGACAATGAAATGACATTTAATATGAATATTTTAGCAAAATATTTGTTTTAATTTTTAGTTATTAATTATGTAACAACTAAATATTGTGAGAAAGCTAGAGTCAACTGAGTAATGGCCTATATATATATAGATAAGCTACATTTTATCGAATATCTCTAAGACATAGGTACAGTTTAAGATAATGTATCTTAATTCTTCATTGCTGATTATAAGTGCCAAATAGTTATTCTAAGTTCCTCCGCATACATATATTGAAAGTTCCATTGTAATCATAATCATCTTTTATGTTTTATATTTTTGTTTAATATACTATCCCACCCACAAAAACACACACATATATATATATATACACAGATACTCTATATATTTTATTCTTTTTTTCAACTAATCATATATTCTATTAACTCTACATCTTACTTTTCTTAATCATAATTCATTTGATAATTTTAATATTTTTTCATATTTTATTTCAAATAAACAAGTATTTAGATGATCCTTTGATTATTATTTAAAAAAAAGTTTATATATTATCTTATATTCATGATGCATGTACACAATATCTAAACAATGTGTATATATATTTTTTAATATATAAGTACATATTAATTTGTTATCAACATTCTAGAAATTTAAAAATGTATTTACCTTCAAACACACAATTAGTTTATATAAATAACTCTAAAAATGTAATATATATATATATACACATATAGAGAGAGAGAGAGGGAGAGAGAGAAAATTTAAAAAATACGTTAAAAAAATAGGAAAAGTTTTAGAAAAATAATTAGAAAATAAAATTCAAAACGTACACCACATGCTAATTAATTACACCACGTTCAAAACATACACTACATTCAAAACTAGGAAAGGTTAGGATGGTCCTATATAGATAATATTATTAACATTAATTAACTATAGGCAAATGCATTTACGATGTAGCTTGTACGAAGCTGATTCTCAAACCCCACATGCTAATGTTGGGAGAAGGATGTATTAACTACAGAACATGCATGATAATGTAATTTACTGCAATCGGTTTTGTTACGATTTCAAACACAAGAGTATTTTATCTCAGTATTATTTAAATGTTAAAATCTAATAATTCTTCTTCCTTGTTATGCTGATATACTCTATATCTATAACGTTACACCTAAACGAATTTGTATCTCATAGCATAACTCTTACCAAAAATGTTCTTAGTTTAGAATCAACACAACATTAATGTTGGAAAATTACACAAATTTCCGATAAGTCAGACTTATGAGAAAACAAAAATAGAAAAATAACACATAAATTTGACAACGAAGTTCAATCAAACTTGTTTACGTCTCTGGACCTGCTGCAGATCTTTTTACTGAAAGAGGATAAATTACACAAGGTGTTTAATACATATTGGAAAGAGCTGTCATAAGACTCGTCATGGTCTTTTCCTTTGCTATGTTGAAAGCAACATTACGAGATAACGTCAATCGAATAACTCCGAGGGTTTGTCTGTCTAGAAGATGCTAATCTTCTTTCTTCATACCTTCTAGCTTTTTTCCTGAGAGATGTTGATATAAATTTTTTTGATACAGATAATCCTCTATCTGCATTTTCCAAAACCTGAAATCTGTACCATCAAATTTCTCTAGTTTCACCCTTACTTCATCTACGACCATTGCTCTCACTCAAATCTGACTTCCTTTGGATCGTTTCTGACTATTTCTACAAATCACCGTATATTAGAATACCTCTGTCAACGAACAAATATCCTCAACAAAATTTCACTATTCACTTGAATAGTAACCTTGTAGAAAATTGACAGAAATCGCACCAAAAGCTCTGATACCAGTTGTTGGGAAATTACACAAATTCCTCATAAGTCAGACTTATGAGAAATCATAAATAGAAAAATAACACACAAAATTGATAACAGAGTTCGGCTAATCTTGCTTATATCTCCGAACCTATTGTAGATCTTTTTACTAAAAGAGGAGAAATTACACAAGATGTTTACAAAACTCACAACTCACAACCCAATTACACCCAAGAAAATTATTATCAATTTTCTCTCACAAAAGCTTTTCTCTCAATTGAATTAAGTTCCTTGTTTTGCTCCATGTGTTGCTCCTTAGTTTGTTTCTTAAATTAAGGAGCTTTATAGCAAGCTCCATCAATTAAATCACCAAATAAAGTAAAACATTGTAAAGATATTAAGACATCAAGAAAATATAATATTCAATGTGATTTGACCCCTAAACTATAGCTTAATCCATTGAAAAGGATAAATAGCATATCCATTATGATTTAAAAATGTTATATAATGAAAAAATACAAGGAATTTATAGGGATAATAATCTAATACATAGAACGAGACAAACCCTAGCATACACTCATGAATTTCCCCTTAAAACCCTCGAAAAATACATAGTAAAATCAATAAACACATATAAGAATGAAATAAAAGAATAAGAGACACGAAACAACTTTGAGAGAGAAGGAGAAGAAAATCTTATTCATTAGTGGTTTATATTGTTAAATTTGATTAGATTTAATTAATTTAATATTTTTATAATCATTTTAAATTAAATCATACCTATTTGAAAATAATAAGACTTTAAATATAATCTTAAAAAATATGACATTTTTATGTATTTTTTTTTATAGTTATGGTAGTTCTTGGTATCCAATCCCAATAAATTGTCTATCAATATATAAATTTTGGTAATAACAATTAGAATTCTAACCACGTGCATACCCTATATTTAAGCTAGTATAAGTAGAATTATACGAGGAATTTAATGACTGATACCATATAACTAACTAAGTAGGATGTTAGCTGTTAGTGCTATTGTGCACTGTGTGTGTATTGTAACTTATGGTTTGCTATTGTGTGCCATATAGGTGGTTAATTAGAGCTATAGAGCTAGTTGGTTAGAGTCCGACCAATAGCACCTTAGTATGAATTGTATATACATAAGAAGCATTACTCATCTATTGTATTTTTCTTTTACATTGTTCTCCAAACTTGCTAGCTATATAAGTCTCTATGGAATGGAACCCAATTCAAATCAAGCCCATGTTATGTGTTTTGTGTCTTTCGATATTTGGGCATTTAAATATCAATGGAAAAAGGTTTTTGTGTTTGTTGTTTGAGAAAAATAGCGTAAACATTTCTTTATTTATTATAAAAAATATATTTATATTATATCTTTATTTTTTGTAATATTTATTTCTTTTATTATTAAAAAATTAACTCATAAAATAAAGTTAATTTTTATTTTCAAATGCATTAGATAGAAACTGCTTTAATATTATTAAGATGTAACTTAAAAAACCGAAGAAAAAATAAATAAAAATAAAAACATAAAAACGTGTCATTTTATTTTTATAGAATAACTTTTTAATAATATTATAACTAAAATTTCATAAAAAATAAATATATAATCTAAATATTATTTTTAAAATAAGTATGATATTTATGTGGTTATATTCTATTATTGTTTTTAATAAGTTATATATTCAAATAGAATTAAAGCTAACACACTAACCCCATTTATTGAATTTTGATATATATATAACTCATATACACACTCTTAATTTGTGACTCATATCCTAGATTTTTTACACTCAATTGAAGTTAATATCATTGAATCACATTTAGTTTACATATTTAACTTTAAGCATATAACCTTACTTAAATAAATATATATTTATATTTTTCAAGTAAAATTATAGTGTACCTATTGATTTTAAAAATTATATTTTATTTTTATAATTCAAGTTATTTGATTTTAATGAGAATACTTATTCCTATTCTTTCACAACACAAACGAATTATCTATGTGAACTATCAACATCTCTCAAACAAACCCATTATGTTTGTCTCTCTGTACCATATGTGAAAGAAAGTATGTGGCCCTCATGGATCATGAAAATGACATTTTTAGATTTAAATTTAGGGCATAGAGAGAGGTGGCCTTAATTTGTCCACTTTACAAGCAACAAATCCTCATATACTTGTGATAGACTTGTCAACAAGATTCTTAGCAAGAGCTAGAAGCTTTCTTTGCATTATTTGTGTAATAATAAGTTGCAATATCTAGACTTGATAATCATTATTATCATCAACAAGTTTTTTTTGCTTAATTTATTTCCCCAAATTAAATGTCATGACATGTTCCCTCCATGGAGGTATTCATCCACTTCACACGGTTCTTGTGTGGCTCTTCTTTCTTCTATACATTTCTAGCTTATTAGGTCTCATTTGTGGTTATGATTCTAACAAGTTAAATATGAAGTGATCAGTATGAGTTCAAAACCCACCAATATATAACTTATTAGGTCTCACTTGTGGTTATGATTCTTCCTGAGATATTCATTTGTTATAAATAAAAATCATCAAAAAATTTATATTGTGTCAAAAGGTGAAACCTAATTTTTTTGAACATTATAAATACTAAATGTGATTTTTTTTAATATTATGATTTTTTTTAAATATAGTCAATTGATGAAAATTTTCTTAAAATATTGATACTACAAAAGTATCAACCCAGCCATATGTTAACTGATTTTTTTTAATTAAAAAAAAAGTAATATTACAACTTACTATTTACATATGGGCTTATAATAAATCTTTGAAGAGAAAAGGAGACAGTGAATCAAATAGCCCATAGTAAACCAGGCCCAAAATGATGTCAATCTACAATATTCCCACAAAATCTTCAATTCATAAGTTAGATAAATACCCTGCTCTGGGCTGACTACTACAAAGGCAGTAAAAAGTACAATTTGACTTTTAAAAAAAAAAGTGATTCGAATTTACTCCTATAAAGATCAGAAGCATAATTAATAAAGGTCCTCATTCTGGGCAAGTAAGTGATCTGTTTTGAGCCCATGATTGACATGATGGTTTCAAATGGGCAGAGGATCTTTATTCAAGATATTGCTTTTGACTAGCCTGCCTTTAAAACGTCATTCTGAGATGGACTTAATTGCTTTTGAGGTGTCAAATTTAACACCTTTATTCCATTTTGGTAAGATAAAATTGATGGAAGGATATTCTTTGTATCTTATCTTTCTTTGATATGGAAATTAGATTAGTTATGAGAAAATTGGCAGCAATATTAGATATAGGGCTTGCTAGGTCTTTATAGCATCTTAAACAAGTTGAGCAATTGTAATTGACAAATTATTAATGGCTTTCTGGGTTGTGATTATTGTGAGCATTTGTTATCCTTCTCAGTTTTGAATCATTGCTTTGTTGAAATTATTTACAAACATTTACTTTGGCTGTTTCTGTTTGTTGTGGGGTTATGGCACTTGGTCCTTGCCAGAACCCTTCCCTATTCTATACTGTCCCTTTGTTTTCTCACCCTTTTTTTTTTTTTAATCCAAATGATAAGCATTAATTTTATGCATGAGATGGGGGTGAGGAATTGAATGTTCAACATTTCCTCTTGCCTTTTCAAAATCACTCAAGGTTGGGAATTTTTTTTTTGATGCCTCAACATAGATATTTAATATCCATCTCATTTGATAGAAATGTTGAAAATATAATAACATTGTCTAGTAAATATCACTGTTGAGAAAATGTTTTTTTTTATAAATAAAATATCGTGTACAACAAATAATGTCACGAAATAATGAATAAAATGTTAAAATACATTAAACATGTTTGTTACTAAATTTATGTATTTTTATTTTTATTAAATAATTTATCATTAATTTATTTATCTATAGTATTTTTATTTTCGATCAAAATATTTATTGTTTGAATTTGTGACTATTTTTATTTGTTTTAATTTCTATATTATTATCATAATTAATGTTGGTTGTAAATAATATATGTCACAAGATAAACGATGAATAGTTTCAATTGATAAATATATTTTGCATCATTCCAATATAAGTTGAATTATCATATGAGTATATATATTAACTAATTCTTATAATATATATAAGTAATTAAATTTTTTAAAATTGTTTGAAATAGATAATTGTGAAAAAATAATTATAATTTTATAAAAAAAATCTATCTAAATGTGTATTTGTTATTGTATATAATGCGAGATCAAATATATCATATCTTATATCATAAATAAAAATAACCACAATTATTAGCTTTTCGTTTTTACCACACAATAAGGGTGAATTATTCTATATTTTTATAAATCTAATAATGATATAAATAACAGAATATATTTAAAAATATATCTAAGAGAACCATTGTATTTAATTTTTACCAAAATCTATATCAACAATTAATTTGTCAATATTACATTTTTTTTATATACAATTCAAAACAAACTATGTGTACATGCAGTATGCTGCTGTAGTATTATGACACTAGTAATTTAAGATGTAAAGTTATTTATTAAAAATATATATATATATATATATATGATATAAAAATAAGATAATAGTTTGGGATCCTTAAGGCTATTGCCTACTCTTTACCGTAAATAAAATGATAAATACATGTTCCAATAAAAAAAGAAAAAATTTACTTTAACTTTCAAGTAATTATTTTTATCCATGCATGTTTTTTTTTACATTCAATTAATTTTTTATTAATATAAAAAAGATTGTATTAATATGTAAGGGTCATTTTGTTTCTCTAATTAGGTGCATTTTTTAAAATTTTATCAATAATTTTATGTTCTTACCGTTAAAATATATGTTACTAAGAAAACAGTTTAAATATTTTATTGAAGTTTTTATGGAAAATAAAAATATAATAATAATATTCTCATATTTTATAAAAATATGAACGACGATAATATTTATTATAATAATAAAAATATATAAAATATCTATTTTTTATTTTTTATTACTTATATCTTAATATAATTATTATCGTAAAAACATTAATTTAAATAATATCACATCCCATATAAATCATGATATTTCACCATCATCTATATTTTAAATCTTTTGAAGTTATCGGCTCCATTCCGATAACTTTTAATAAATTAATAAAATTATTTAAAAAGAATTATAAAAGTATCCAATAACGACGGTTAGAAACTATCTAAAAAGTAAAAATAATGACGTTTAGAAACAAAACAAAAAATAGTAAAATAATGAAAAGTTAATTTTATATAAATTTATTTAAGATTTATCTAATAAATTTATGAATTAAAAAATCCAACTTATTTAATTTATAAATAAATTAAGAATTTATTTATTAATTTTATTACTACAATCATTTCATTATAACAAAAAAAAAAATTAAAAATATAGTAAAAATTATATTTATGTTAATATTTTTAATTTTGAATAAAATTATAATTATTTTAATATAAAAAACCTAACTTATAAATTACTCAATTAAATTTATTTAAAATTTAGATAAATTTAATTTAATTATTAATTAAAAAATATTAAATTTGGAATATTTCCATTTTCAAAGCAGTACTATAAAAAAAAGTTTGGTGTTATGTAACATTTTGAGTGTCTTAATCGAGCTCGTAGATACATGAATATATATTTACATATAATATTTAATGCAACCATCTTTAAGTTATAAAATTTTAAAGGAAATTAGTGACATGACTCTGCTCAAAGTACGTACATTCATAGTAATAACAACTTTAATTGATTATCGTGTCTTTAACAACTTGAATTTTCAGACTTTGCAGAATAGAAAATTGACAGGAGGGTTGAATTAGTCTAAAGATATTATATAATTAAAGACAAAATAAAAATAAACAACGAAGCATAACAGTACTGAAAACGAAAGTTACAGGGAATCACAGTTAGATATCAGATTATGCAGAACTGCAAAAACCAAAAGGCAGGATCTTTTTGAAGCCCCATTAGACAGTATTACACAGGCTAGCACCATTTCAAATCAAGAATAAGGGGATGAATAAGAACAAATCATTTCAAACAAGTAATTGTCTGTCAAAATGCATTAATTAAGCGTATAAATTATATTAAATAAGATAGTTTTGATTTAATAAGATTGATTTTTCGTGGAATTTTTTAGATAATAGGTAATCATAAAAAGTTATTTTCTATGATATATTTGATGTATTAATTTTAATTATATTTTATTATTTAATATTATATATGTAATATTTGTAAATGTTATTTTTAGTAATTGATTATTTATTAAATTTTAACATGTCTCAGATGTTATGAAAACTAGATTTTAGTTATTTTGATATGTTTAAGTGAATATTTTTTAATAATAATTGAATATAAATTATTTTCTATTTTAAGTTTTTTATAAAATTTATTATTGAAAAATATATTATCGATATATTTTTTATAATAGATTTAAAATATTAATGTTATATTTCAAATACATAAATCTAAAATCTAATTTAGATAGTTTAAATTGTTGGCTCAATGTAAAATTACAAGTTAACTGATTTTTTAATTTCTTAGATAATAAACTTAATTTAATTAATAATAAATAGTGACACGATCAATGCCATATTTGTATATATATATATATATATATACGAGAGAATCAATAATCTTGATTTATATTTCATTAACCTAATTAATTTTATCATGAATAATCAACTAATTAAATATCTCATTGATTCTCCATGTTAGTTTTTTATATGTCTAATATTTTTTAAATCAATTTTATTTATATCTTTAAATTTATGTTATTAGTATAGATTTTTAAAAGCGAAAACTATTATTACAAAGTGTTTAGGCTTCTTTTTATTTTATTTTTTTTTGTTTGTTATAAAATAATTTATACATTTGCAAACCATTTAAAAGTACAAAATTTATGTATCACTACACTTTCCAAGGAGAATGGAAGTTGTGTCCGTCATTCTATGATCATTAGATACAATATGTTGTGATTGATTGAAAATAATATTAGGTTTGTTAGTCAAAATAAAATGGGACTAATTTAGAAGAAAATTCATGGAAATTGGTTTAACATATTGTCAAAGATAAATGTGACTAATATTGTTTGAATAAAGAATAGAAAAATTAAGTATCCTAATTTTTTTGAATGAATTAATGTTTGACATATGAAATAAGAATTTGAAAACTATAAATATGACTTCATTTCTTTATTATTAATCATCCCAAAAATAGAGAAAAACTTATATGAGAAGTTTTTGAGTGGAAAAATTCTCTTGTGTTTGTAATTGATCGTTTTTTAGGTGTATGAGAAAATTATTAAGAGTGTGGTTGTAACAATTTTTCACATAGTAAATATTTATTTGATTTTCTTTTAAAAACAAAAGTAGTTTTTTTCTAATTTTAAGTTTCTAATATAATCCTTGTATTGTGTATTCTTTATTTCTTTATTATTTGATATTATGGTAAAGAGTATATTATTAGTGTAAATTTTTGATTATATCATTTGATACAAATTTTTTAACACAATATTAACACTATTTTTAACTAAAGAGATTAACACATGACAATGATGATACAAGCACAAGTTGTCTTCGAGATTCATGAGTAAACAACAACCCTTTGCATCGTATATTACAATTATCTTATAATTTTTTTTTGTGAGTGTTAAATATTGTGTTAAGTTTCATCAAAATCCCGTACACATTCATAAGTTTTTCATCCTCGGTTAACTTATAACCTATAAAGTTTAGTTCATATGTAATCATTATGATTCTCAACATATAATAAAAAATGATTAAATTGCCTTTTAAAAAAAAATGTGTAGTGGCTCCTAGCTCTAGATTTGAATGCATAAGATTTTTATAATTTGACCCAGGCATCCTAGATGTATCAACCTAGAGATTTATTTTAGCATATCATCATTTATTGATGACATGAGCTAACATCTCAACATATCATCTTGTTTTTTTTTTCTTTTCAATTTTTGAAATTGAGGTTAACATAACCATAATCATGAAACAGTCGAGGTGGGTCTTGAAAAACATGGATATTCAATTCAAAATTACGTAATATTTTAAGTACACGATGTTTCCAAATTATAAGCTTTTATATTCTCTCTTTATTTTCATTTTGAAGCTTTTATTATTCAAAAATACATTATAAAAATAATAATTTAAATATATTTTTATTCAAATAAAATATACATAACATTATTTTAATAAAAAAATAAATAATAAATGAAAAACAAATGATGTTAATATCGAATTAAAATCCTTGATTCTCTACTATTCAAATGAACAGTAACTTGAACCATCACTAACATATAAGATTTTAATTTATCAAAATGTATGTTTTATATAAGTGTAAAATTTTATCCGTATTACTTATTGCTTATGTTTATTTCATATTATTAGTATTTTCACATTATATTTTTCAGATTTTTGTGTTAGTTAACACATATAAAAAATTTCTTGATATATATGCCAGTTACCAAGTCACTTAAAACATTTTTTTTTAATGTAACACAAATTTTAATATTATATATTAAAATAACTATTAAAATTTTATATATATCGTTTTCCTGAAAAGAAATTTTAAATACAATACATAATTTAAAAAAAATTTAATTTAAAAATCTATATATTAATAAGTCTAAAATTTTAAAATATTTAATAAGTTTTTATTCTAAAAATAAATTAAGAATAGAAAACAAATAGTCGCAATGGATAATAAAATGGTGTTTGAAAAGAAGAAAATATATAAAAACTTAAGGTTTTTCGGGACTGTCAGAAGCTCACTGAGGTATCTTTCTTTTTGAGGATACGTCACTCCAGGAAAAAGTTTTAGAGAGAGAGAGAGAGAGTTGCGTATTGAGTTTTCTTTTTCTCATGGAAGAGAGTAAAGCTTTTTTGAGTTGATGCTCGGAGGAGTTAAGTGTTAAGTGTAGAGATGTATCAACTATTATCCCATTTTTATACTTGTAGTAGAGATGTTGAGTGTTAAGTGATGACTTAAGAAAATCCAATTAATTATTCTTATATTGGGACTGGAAGTGCTTACATGAAAGATGAGATTTAAAGTGATTTGAATAAAAAAAAAATTAGAAAAATGAACTTACTCTTCCTTTACGATTATCCTTAACTTCCTCATTATGCTCCTATTATTAGTGTCACTTTCTTTTTTATTTTAATTAATTTCCAGTTTTTAGAACTGCTTTTTGGTCATCAGTGGCATATTTTTGTCTTGTAATGCAGATTGTCACGCGGCCTTGACAGTGTTTTTTTTTCTTTCAAAAATAATACTATTAAAATTGTAATAATAAAATCAATTTATTTATTTTATCAATAAATTAGTCTAATTAAATAATATTAAATATTACGTTACATAAATTTCAATTATAATATTTTAATTTAAATAACTTTATATTAATTCATATTAAATATGAAATAATAGAATGAAATTTTTTTAATGATAAAATATATATTTAAAAGATGCTTTTTTTCCCTCTTTTATTTTTGTATTTTACATCCATTTTAGCTTAAAAAATTCCATTTTATTTGAATATTTAGTTTATTATGGAGATTTCATTCTTTTAACAACTATGTTTCACCACTTTTCGCAACATGGAAAGTACCTAAAATTGTGAGCTGGAAACCTGTTACAATCTTTTTCTCATAAATAATAAAGAATGTAACTTATTTTTCAGATTCAATCTTTCAAGATCCTAATCTCTTTGGCCTAATTTATAAACTTTATTTGCTCTCATCTCAAACACAGAACAGAGAAAAAATGGGGAGGGCAACTAGGTGGCTTAAGGGCTTGTTTGGGTTAAAGAAAGACACAGACCAGAAAGTGAATTCGAATGACAAGAAAGACAAGAAAGGTTGTAGCTTTGGAAGAGATGCAAATGGGATTTGTAACAATCCAGCAACTATTCCTCCAAACATATCAAACGCTGAAGCAGCTTGGCTAAGATCTTACTACTCAGAAACAGAGAAGGAACAGAGCAAGCATGCAATTGCTGTTGCTGCAGCCACAGCTGCGGCAGCTGATGCAGCAGTTGTTGCTGCTCAGGCTGCTGTTGCCGTTGTGAGACTCACTAGCCGTGGCAGAGGATCCTTGTTCAATGGAAGCCATGAAAGATGGGCTGCTGTCAAGATTCAAACTGTTTTTAGAGGCTATTTGGTAAGTGGGTTTTAGTTAGTTGTGGGTAAAAACTGTTCTGTTAAAAGTTGTTTTTTTAAAAGCACTGTGTCAACATAGCAAACTTTTTTTAATAGTAGAAGTTCTTTCTCATGGTCTCAGACGCACAAACAAACCTACCTTACCCACTTCGAAATATGGAGAGAGAGAAAGATGTTGGAGTTGAAGTTGGGTTTGGTTGTTTAGAATTAATTTGTGTTAATGGGTTCTCAATTTTATTCATATTTAAATTTTTTTCGATTTGGTAAAGTAAAAATTTCTTTCGGTTTTTGGATTCTTAAAACAGGCCAGAAAAGCACTGCGAGCTTTAAAAGGACTGGTGAAGTTGCAGGCACTTGTTAGAGGTTTTTTAGTGCGAAAACAAGCAACGGCAACTCTTCACTGTATGCAAGCTTTAATAAGAGCACAAGCTACTGTTCGGTCCCAGAAAACTCGCGGGCTTATCAACAATGAAACCAATAGATATGAAATTGGAGCACGAAAATCAATGGTAATTAAAGATTAAAACTTTATTCAAAGCAATTAATTTTCAGTGAATTTTCCATAACGTGTTCTTTCAATTATGTAGGAGAAATTTGATGACAACAGAAGTGAGTACACAGCTCCAAGTCACAGTAGAAGACTCTCTGCTTCTTTAGACGCAGCTTTCAACTCCATTGATGGAAGTCCTAAGATTGTGGAGGTTGATACGGGTAGGCCTAAATCTAGATCACGAAGAACAAACACATCAATGTCAGAATTTGGAGACGACCCAAATTATCAAGTAGTTTCATCACCTCTCCCATGTCGCCAGATATTGATACCGGATTGCCGGAATTTCCAAGATTCTGAATGGAGTCTAACCGGTGAAGAATGTAAGTTCTCAACAGCTCAGAGCACCCCACGTTTTGTGAATTCATATTCATATGGGTCTAATGCACCAGTGACACCTGCAAAGAGTGTTTGTGGAGAGAACACTTTCAGAGGATATGGTAGTTTTCCAAATTACATGACAAGTACAAAGTCTTTTAAGGCCAAATTGAGGTCTCATAGTGCTCCAAAACAGAGGCCCGAAACAGGGTCAAAGAAAAGACTTACTCTGAATGAATTGATGGAATCAAGGAATAGTTTAAGTGGGATTAGAATGCAGAGATCTTGTTCACGAGCTCAGGAAACCACTAATTTCAAGAATTGTGTTATGGGCAAGCTTGACAGATCCTCAGAAATTGGAAGAGAATCAGAGAGAAGATGGTAAAAGGCTAGCTGGGTACTTCAATATCTTTTTAGATACTGCTATCGAATTTTTGGAGAAAATTAAACGAGTTGGTAATGGATATAATGAATGTAGATTAAAGATTAATGTTAATACAATGCAATTCTGTTGTTGGTTTCTGCTTTTAGATTAAGATTAATGTTAAGCGATTACATTATTGCAATGCAATTGTATGATAAATTGAATGAAGTCGAATAGATGTCTTAAGTTTAATGACCTTATTCAAGCTTGAATTGTTATTTATTTACCATCTGCATTGATGTTTGAATTTTTTGATAAGATGGTTTTTTTATTTTATTTTAAATAAAGGTGTCATATTCTTGGCATTTGGTAATGTTCCATTACCTTTCAAACTGAAAGCCAGGCCCGGCCGTGCTTTTGTAGGGCCTTGCGGTGAAAAGTTTGTTTGGGCCTTTTTTAATAATATTTTGCGCGGAAAAATTAAATTAAATTTTAAATATATATATTTATTAAGTTAAAAGAAATTGTATTGAAATCACCCTAAGAATTCTCGAAATAAAGACATGAACATGCCATTATCCCAGTGTCCAAAGGGAAATGAAGGGCACAATACAATTAAAATAAAAGCTTAGATAAGGATAACTAACTAATATTTGTATTATAATTTTTATAAATATATCAAGTCGATGATATAGGTAATAAAATAAGGTTTTGATTTTTTTTTTCATTTTTTAAAAAAGAATTTTTTTTTCCATATCACAATGAAAAATGTAAATCCAAAAACGTCCAAGTGTTTTTTTTTCTCCTTACAACTTTAACTCAAAAATTAAATATGAGCTACAATAATAAAAAAAATAATGAGCTATCATTATCATAATTCAAAAAACTTTCAAAATCACAACTTTTTTTTTTTTTAATTTCATCATCTGACAATCTTAATTTTTCTAAATTATCACACAAATTTCAAAATCATATATTTGAATTTGCTTATACATATTTTGAAGTGAAGATATATATAACTTGATCAACTGGTAATTAAGTATAAAAAGAATAATTCAGCTGTAAGACTTACTTTGAGTCCCAAACATTATATCATACAAGATTGTCACCATATTTATAAAAATTCAGAATTTTTCATCTCATAAGTTGCTAAGTAGTAGCATTTATTTTTAACTTTTAATTCTTTAGTAGTTTTTTTCGATTCTAATAATGCATCTCTTCTCGAAAATAGATAGCTTCAACAACATTGATATGACTTTCTTAACGAGTTTGTGAAGAACAATTTTATTTGTCCTAATGGGCTACAAACCTTTCTCCCTGTTAAATTTTTATTTATTTATAAACATGGAATATAAAATCACGTAAAACTCGTGAATATTTATGAATTATATAATTTTTTAAATAGGAATACAATTGTAATAAGGATATATATAATTTTTCATTTGTAAAAATGGCTTTGGAGTCATGATCCTACAAATTTTTCATCTTTTAGTTGAAAAATAAAACTACTTATAATACACTTTAATTTTCGATAAATAAAATTTTAAACATAATATTTATAAAAATATATGTATAAAATATAATTATATTACATTTAAATTTAAAATTTAGATTTTTAATAATTAATAAATCATTACAAATTTAATAATTTAAATACATTTATATTAAAATAAAAAATATATAATATTTTGTTAAAAAATAATAATTAATTAATTAAAAAATAATTAATATTATTTTTTATTTTCATGATATCCCACTCAAATATAAATCTTAAATCTATCATCTTCATAAATTAATAAATTATGATTTTTTTAACTGAGGGTAATAAATTAAGATTATGACAATCATATGGAATATAAAACGCTCTCGTAGTCATATCCAACTACCTCTTTTGTATACCTTGATGCTTAGCTTTTATACCGTGGAAGATATAATTAAGAATAAATAAAATAAGAATAAATATAACAAAAGTTAAATTAGCTTGATTAAAATATAAATTTTTGTCATGAAATATTTTTCAAAATTTTATTTTATTTAAAAATGTATCCCAGGAAATAAAAAATCAGGAGTCTCACCTAAAATTGAGATTCTAGATGGCTACCTAATCTGCCTTGAGCACGGGTCACTATTTAATAGTGGAAACAAAGTGATCGTAGTCCTGTTTTGAAGAAAACTTTATTTGATATTGTGTGTTTATTGGGTGAAAGCTGGATGTATGACCCAACTTCTTTGTATTCTGAGTTACAGTGATGCTATTAAGTGCTTTTCATTTTTCTTCATCTTGTCTGGAAGTAACTTACAATGTAAAAAGACATAATAAATGTAACAGGAACGAAGATGACTCTTAGTATTCCATTTGTAGAAAAAACAAGAAATAACTCTACACAAAAGAGTTCTCTAGTTTGTATTATTTTCTTCATGTTTTCATTACAATTGTATAGCTATTTATAAGGAAATTTTATTCCTTCAATTACTCTTTAAATTAAGCATTCCTTGATTTACTCCTTGAATTAAGCATTCCTTGATTTACTCCTTGAATTAAGGATTCCTTATTTTACTCCTTGAATTAAGGATTCCTTGTTTTACTCCTTGAATTAAGGATTCCTTGTTTTACTCCTTGAATTAAGCTCCTTGTTTTATTCCTTGAATTAAGGTCCTTGTGTTTATTCTTTGAATTAAGAACTAATATCCAATACTCCCCCTCAAGCTGGATCCAGAAGATTTATGGATCCAAGCTTGGACAAAAGTCGTTGAAATTGATGAGAAGCCAAGGGCTTGGTGAAGATGTCAGCCAGTTGGTCGAAGCTTCTTGTATAATGTGTCTGAATCACCTGTGATTGAACTTGTTCACGAACGTAATGACAATCAACTTCAATGTGTTTCGTCCTCTCGTGAAACACTGGGTTTGATGCTATATGCATAGCTGCCTGATTGTCGCAAAATAAGGACATAGGAAGAGTTGTAGGAACACCTAAATCACACAGAAGACCTTTAAGCCATATCAACTCACACGCAGTTGAAGCCATTGCACGATATTCTGCTTCGGCACTTGATCTGGCAATGACAGTTTGCTTCTTACTCTTCCATGTGACCAAGTTTCCACCGACAAATGTACAGTAGCCAGTAGTGGACTTGCGATCAATTGCATTCCCTGCCCAATCAGCATCACAATACCCCATGATTTGTGTGTTGTCATTCTTCTTCATGATAATACCACGACCCACTGATCCTTTTAAGTAGCGTAAGATCCTTTTAACAAGGGTCAAATGCTCAAGTGTTGGGGAGTGCATGAATTGGCTCACAATACTTACAGAATATGTGATGTCAGGTCTGGTGATTGTTAGGTAGATCAACTTACCAACCAGTCGTTGGTAATAACTTATATCCCTGAGTGGCGTGCCCTTCAAGCTAGGTTTGAGCTTGCTGTCAAGAGGGGTAATGGCTGGTTTAGCATCGCTCATGTTAGCTTCCTTAAGCAAATCTAGGACATATTTCCTTTGGTTAAGAAAGAGTCCCTTGTGCGAGGTTGCCATTTCTATACCAAGAAAGTACTTCAATATCCCAAGGTCTTTAATTGCAAACCTTTGTTTGAGGGACTGTTTGAGGTTGAAAATCTCGTCAGCATTATCACCTGTAATTATCAGATCATCTACATAAATCAGCACAACCAATTTGCCCATAGCTCCTGTGCGAACAAATAGTGAGGAATCGGCATTGCTGCTTTTGAAACCAACACTAGTGAGAACTGAGCTTAGCTTGGCATACCAAGCTCGTGGGGACTGTTTCAAACCATAAATGGATTTGTGCAATTTGCACACTAAATCCAGTTCATTGCTTTGAGGATGCCCAGGTGGCAATTTCATATAGACTTCTTCTTTGAGATCACCATGCAAGAATGCATTCTTCACATCCATTTGGTACATGGACCACCCCTTGTTTACAGCCACAGACAGTAACACTCTTACTGTGTTCATTTTTGCAACAGGTGCAAATGTTTCTTTGTAATCCACCTCGAATGTTTGAGTGAATCCCCGAGCCACCAATCTTGCTTTATACCTCTCAATTGATCCATCTGACTTGAATTTGAGCTTATAGATCCATTTGCAACCCACAACTTTCTTGCCTTTTGGAAGTTTGGTGATGCTCCATGTGTTGTGTTGATCTAGGGCTTTAAGTTCTTCTTGCATGGCTTCCTTCCACACCTCTTGGCTGTTGGCCTCATGAAAGTTTTGAGGCTCACTGTAACTCGATATAGTGCTGAGGAATGCGGCATGGGTTGGTGTCACTCTCTTATATGACACATAATTTGAGATGGGATGTGTGGGTTTGTAGGTGACAAAGTCTTGAAGTCTTGTGGGAGGTTGCCTAACACGCATTGGATTACGTCGTGGAGCAGAAGGAGTTATCTCACACTCGTTCACATCTTGTACCATATTGTGAGGATCATCTTGATTATCACCATCTTCATGCAGTGTACCATTAAGACGAGACCCTTCATTGTTATTTTCAGTGAGAGATGCATCAATGTTGACATAGCTGGGATCTTGTTGTTGTGGAGCCTTAAGTTCGATTCTTGGTAATGGAAACACATCCAAGATGTCATCCCCTTGACTTGTGATTTCATGTGACTTGCTAAAAAAAGGGTTAGTTTCATAAAATCGAACATCTTTAGACACAATTAATCTCCTAAGTTGGGGATCATAACACTTATATCCCTTTTGTGTAGATGAATAACCAAGAAAAATACATTTAACAGCTCTAGGATCCAATTTATCTCGATGATGAGATTGAATATGTACAAAACAGATGCAACCAAAGACTCTAAGGTGTGAAAGGTTAATTTTCCTTCCTTTCATGACCTCTAGAGGAGACTTGAAATCCAAGACTCGACTGGGTAATCTATTGATGATGTAAGCAGCTGCCATAACCCCTTGGGACCAGAATCTCTTTGGTACATTCATTTGTAGCATTAATGCTCTAGTTTTTTCAAGTAAGTCCCGGTTTTTGCGTTCAGCTACACCATTTTGTTGAGGTGTGCCAACACAACTTGTTTGATGCATAATGCCATGAATGCTCAAATATTGTTTCATGATATGGGACATGTATTCGGTGCCATTGTCAGACCTTAAGGTTTGAATTTTAGAAGAAAAGTGATTTTTAACAAGATTATGAAAGTCCTTAAATACTTCCATAACTTCATTTTTAGACTTTAAAAAATATAACCATGTGACTCGAGAGAAATCATCAACAAAAATCACAAAATACTTATAACCATCAAAAGATTCATTAATTGGTCCCCATACATCTGAATGAACTAGTTCAAAACACTTACTAGCCCTAGACAAGGAAGAATTAAAAGGCAATCTAGTGGCCTTAGACAAGTGGCAAGTTTCACATGCAATTTCATCATTTCCTAAGTTTGGAAATAAAGTTGACAAAATTGGTAGAGAAGGGTGAGCTAAACGTTGATGCCACAATTGATTATCTTGGATAGGATTAAACTTAGCTTGAAACCCTCTGGGATTGCTCTTGGATATGTAATAGAGACCATCTAAGTAAAATCCTTCACCAATCGTCTTTTTGGTGACACAATCCTGAAAAATGACATTGTGAGGAGAAAAAATGGCTAAGCAATTCAAGGTATTTGTGATTTTTCCTACAGACAGAAGTTGGAAAGGAAAGGAAGGTACATATAAAACTACCGACTCGATTTCATCTGACATTAATTTTATTGTTTCCTTTCCTAAAACCTTTACATTCTCACCATTTGCAATTGAAACTTGAGAAAGATTTGCTAATTTTTCAAACTTATGAGACTTTGACACATGGTTTGTCATATGATCTGTGGCACCTGAATCTACAACCCAAAAATCATGCAACATATTTATTTTAAGAGCAGTTTTAAAGGCTTTTATGATACCTTGCATGTCCTCTTGTGGTATGAGTTTTGTATCTGCCAAGAAGCCCGCAAACTTGCCTAGCAATGCTGTCGAGTTTCCTTCTTCTATGCTATCCACACAGTCAATTCTAGCTCCTCTTGTCTTGCTTTGAAGATACAACATAAACTCATTCATGAGTTCAGCTGGATTCGCTGTGAAGTTCTTGAATGGATCAGACCCATTAGAGGTAGAGGCAAAAACATGATTAGCACGGAGTCCAGTACGATTCACTTTCTGTAAACTCTTATCCTTTATAAAATCAGGTTTTAATTCTGGATGTAGAATCCAACATGTGTCCTTAACATGACCCGTATGGTTGCAATGTTGACACTTCAAGTTTGGATGCTTCCCTTTGTACTTCCTCTCGTTGGTTAGATAGGCTCTTGCCTCAGGTGAATTAGCCATTGTATCCTTGTTCATGACTTTCCTTCTTACTTCTTCACGTTGAATTGTCGCACATACATTGGTGAAGGAAGGAAGTTCTGTATTCATGAGTATATGGCATCGTATATCTTCATATGTTGAATCCAGACTGGACAAAAGTTGAAATATCTTATCTTCTTCTGCTCTCTTTCGTAGCAGAGCTACATCGGTTGTATGAGGACGATATATTTCCAACTCATTCCACATGCTTTTCATGCTTCCTAAGAGTTGTACAAAAGGCTTGCCATCTTGTTGCAGATCTGAGATGTCTTTCTTTAATTGAAAAACTCGTGCAACATTATTTTGACTGCCATACATTTCCTTGACCGTCTCCCATAGTTGGTATGCAGATTCAGAGTAACTGAATATTTCAGCTAATTTACGTTCCATGGAATTTAGGAGCCATGACATAACGAGCTGATCCTTACTAAGCCAGGATTCATAGGTTGGTGAGGAAACATCAGGTACTTCGATGCTTCCATTTATGAACCCCAACTTGGACCTTCCACCTAGAGCCAGAGACACTGCTCTTGACCAAGGCAAGTAATTAAACTCATTCAACAAGATTGAGCTTAATCTTTGATTTGGGTTGACATCCACCTCATGCATATTCATGAAGGAAAGCACTGATGAACTTTCAGCTTCTGATCCTAGCGGCTTGTCTTCAGCCATTTCAAAGATTGAAGATGCTAAGATAATAATAAAGCAGAAGCAAGTTAATTTTCCTGCTTTGATACCATGTAGAAAAAACAAGAAATAACTCTACACAAAAGAGTTCTCTAGTTTGTATTATTTTCTTCATGTTTTCATTACAATTGTATAGCTATTTATAAGGAAATTTTATTCCTTCAATTACTCTTTAAATTAAGCATTCCTTGATTTACTCCTTGAATTAAGCATTCCTTGATTTACTCCTTGAATTAAGGATTCCTTGTTTTACTCCTTGAATTAAGGATTCCTTGTTTTACTCCTTGAATTAAGGATTCCTTGTTTTACTCCTTGAATTAAGCTCCTTGTTTTATTCCTTGAATTAAGGTCCTTGTGTTTATTCTTTGAATTAAGAACTAATATCCAATACCATTGAACATATAGATAAGGATAGATATATGCGCCATTGTTTAGAGAGTTTACATTTACTTGTAAGAATCAACTCTAAAATTTATATCTGACGGGGAGAGAAAAAATATAAATAGGGATCAATAATCCCATAAATCCCATTTCTTTTCATATTATGCAACATCATTTCATATCATAACCATGTACTTTCTTATCAAACTTATCTTGTTTCAACTCTTTATATATATGTTAATCTTAATTTTAAGATCTTTTAAGTATAAAGACAGTGCCAATAAGCAACTTAGGAACATCCTTAAAGCGAATAGTGTCAAAATTTGTGAGAACGAGGAAGAGTTTATTAATTCTAAATAATTTTGATTTTTATAAGTTTCGAACTTGACTCTTGAGATGAGTTCATCGAAAGACTTGGGCGACTCTCCAGACATGGTTGTAGCCATACCTTTAGTAAACGAAGCCTAATCGAAGACCAACACTTCAATTCTCATACCCACTTTAATCGGTGTAACATTTTTTTGAGTTTTGCGGAAGAAAATTCGAATCGATAAAGGTAAACGTATTGATAAATGAAAGGAAAATAAAGTTTGAAAAATAAAAAAAAATAACAATCAAAGTATACAAGTCAATCAACTTATAACAAAAATTAAACATAAATAATTCAAATAAAATGCCTTTCAATGAAACATAATGTTATTTTTTGTTGTTTCTAGAAAGATTTTTGGTAGTATTGGTGTTTAGTGAGCAATAAACTAATATGTCAATTTGTATGGTTGAAAGAATAATTAGAGTGATAATCAATTTAAATAAAAGCTCAATAATTATTTCTATAAATCTTGTTGCAAAATTAGGTGTCTCGGACATTGATGCCATCAGAGTTTTATGTATTTAGGAGAGCACAATGACAAGAAATGAGTTTACAAAGATATTTCTATTTAGAAATTTGAGTATACAAGAATGTTGTTATAAAATGGCATAATCATAATTTGAGCCATTCAGATCCATCAATGAAGCTAAGAGAAATAAAAGGTTTGGCTTCTTCATCAGTGAGCTCTCTAGACCATGAGACCCTCCCTGCAAAGTTTGCACCACCTCCTGTGCACTTGTACTGCCCATAATACACAGTCCTGCGTACATGCCATTCCCAAACAATATCATTACAAAATGTCACAGAGCTCGTGCTCGCTCTCTGTTAAGAGCAAAAAAGAAAAGCCAAAAACAAACCAACCAAAACAAAATATGCGCTTATTTATGCCTTCTGCAAATTGCAAACATAGCCTACTCAAGAAGATGCCACCAAATAACTAGCATTACAATTAGGTCCATGTCAAAAATTAAAAGATTATGAACTAAATAGCTTAAATAAAACAGATTAAATTAGTACTTTAGTGAACTGAATGATTAAATTGGTCAAATAAAACTATTTTGGACAGAATTGCTCCAAAGTTACAAAAAATTGTATAGTAAATTAGTTAAATTAAAAAGGTTATGTATTAAATAGGCAAAAAAGAAGAAGAAGAAGAAGAAGAAGAAGACAACAGTATGCATGTTGTATATTTTGATTATGTGAAGAATATATTATTATTATATTTAATAAAATAGTTTCATTTATATGCAAGTAAATGTATTTATTTGAAGATAAATTTTTACAATAGTCAACTCATAAATGAGGTGGAGAACATATTTATTTATTATTCTACAAGAAAATATTTACTTTCAATGAACACATTTTAATATAATTGCTAATATTATATTGGTGAAATTATCAAATCTGACTCCTAATTTTTTGGAAAATTATAAAAAAATAATAATAAATTTATAAAATATTATTAAATTATTTGTTTAGTTTCGTTTATATAATCAAATTACTTTTTATCCCATTTGTATCACATAATTATTATATTTATATTATTAAGTTAGTTTCTATTTAAGTAGGTTAGATATAAATAAGCCTTAGATTTAAAAAATTTTAAATAAATAAATGTTATATTTTTAACAATAATTTTTTTCACCTATATTATTTAATTATCTGAGTTTTTTTTAAATGTATCACTTATGTGCAAAATCATTAGAAGAAAATTACCCAAATGTTATAAGTATAATAAATGAAACAATTAGTTAATATAAATCTATAAATAAAATAAATGTAATATATTGGTGGTATTTATGTAGATTTAATTTAAAAAAACTTTAAAACTTATATAATAATAAAAATAAAATAACATTATATAAAGTTTAATATTAAATAAATTTGAATAATTATATTTTAATTTAAATAGTACATAATTAAATAAAATTAATAATAAAAATATATAAGGTTGATGTAAAATATATTTATTTTTTAATTATAAATTTTAATAATAATATTATTATTTATTTATTTATGTAAAATAGTAAATCAATAATTTCAGACTCCTTACGGACGTGACGTGACTTATATAAAAATCTACGAAGAAAAGGAGGGAGGGAAAGAGAGAGAGAGTATACATTTCACGGTTAGGATCACCCCAGTTGTACCAGCCTTTTGGAATGATAATGTTGTCCATATGTGTGTAAGCAAAGACCACCCTGGAGAAAGGACCCCATGCCCTCCCAAGATACAACGCTCCAGACCCCGTGACCTTACAGTTCACAAAGGAAAACCCAGTTCCCTCCAACATACTCCCTCTTCCTTGTGCTGTTACTGCCCCTAATCTCTCTGCTACTGCGTGCACGTGACATCCCTTTTTTTTCGTTTTGAAAAAAAAATTATTTTTGTAAATATAGCATTTATATGAAAAATATATAAATTTAAATGAGGATCAATGTGTGTTAAATCGAGACTTGAGAGAATGAAATTCAACCTCAAAAAGAGAGAGTCCATTTCCAAAAATAAAATCAACAGAGCCTTCAATGTAACAATCTTTGTAATAATGCCTCCCCATATGATCATACAATGTGTCTTGAGCTCCCAAGAATTTACATCCAAAAAACGATGCTGTGTCTGCTGATATTCTAAACGCCACTGCTTGCTTTCCTACTGCTCCTGGTGGTGGTACTGGTGTTGTATTCTGTTTTTAGAATCAGAGAAAAGTAAAAACAAAACAATATAATTAGAAACAGTGAAATTGAAAAACAGAGAAAAACAGAACGTTGTAATAAAGTACCTTGAAGGTAATGTTCTTGGCAATGAAATAAGGAGCATTGACAGAAAAAGTAGCAGAAGCAAAGGTCCCCATGGGTTTGCCTTTAGCATCTGGTGTTTGAGCTGTGTCTCCCCATTTTACTATTGTTTTGTCTGCCCCTGCTCCTTCTATTGTTATGAATGATTTTAATTGTGGAATTATCACTTTTTCTCTGTTTCGTAATTCAAATATTTTTAATCAACCTATTTCTCATCTTATTAAGAAGAAAAAAAAATTATTTCTTGATCAATGAAATTCAGCATTTTCGCTGGAAGTAAAAAAATACAATAGTTACAGTCAAATATACATAGTCTGAAGTCCATGACTCAGCTGTATAATAATTCCAATCAGACAAAAACAAAAGTAAGATTTATAAAATTGAACAGATTATTCTGTTTTAACAGAAGACAGGAACAGGTAATCATAGGTAGTACTCACTTGTAAACTCCTGCATGGACCTTGATGACTACTCTAACAAGATTAATGAATGGAAGCGAATCAATGGCATCTTGTATAGAAGTGAAGTCACCATTTGATGGGTTTTTTGCTACACGTAAAGTATAAGAAGGGAAGAGTTTGTTCTTTGCTGTTCTAAAAACAGAGTGTTTAAGTCTTCCAACAAACTTGACCCACATCATGAATTGCTTTTCTGATAATTGAGATCGAGTCATATTTTTTGTTAAGTGATTTGAAGCTGATCTTCGTGGTTTTCCCCCCTTTGTGTGACACATAGTTTGGTTTAAATTAAAGAGAATAAGAATGAAAATGACATTGATTATTATCTGTCTAGCTATTGCCATTTTCAAAGATAATGTGAATAAGATAGAGCAGAAGAAGTAATATATGGTTTTAATGGTACATCCGGTTTTCTAGCTTGTATTTACTAGTCAGTTGGTACTGGACATTTTTTGTTTTTTGGTTGAAATAAGCGAAGAAGCTAACTTGAAATCAATAATGAAAGAGAAATAGTAAGTCACGGGTGTTTCTAAGGACATTCACGTTATGAGAGAAAGAGAAAGCAGAACAGTCTAAACAACAAGATGGGTTACACTTTTGTGCTCAGTGCTTATAAAAACATTTGTGCCTGTAAATGTTTGCACTTTTTGCTGTTGGTCTTTGTTGTTTGGTGGTGATTGTGAATATATTCGTGAGGGGTAGTCGTAGTATAGTTGGGAGGTATCTGATAACTAGTAATATAATATAAAGGAAATGATAATGTTGTATTATTTTCTTACTTCCAAAATTTAAATCATTGCCGTCTTATAAATCGACTTAGAAGAAATTAACAATTTTTATGATTATCTATATCACTATGCTTTAATGGTTGAGATTAGGGTCAAGCTTCTCTGTAAAACGAAGTAATGAATGAATCATAAAGGGATTGATTTGGTATTTTTTGAGATCATCTCAAACCCCACCACCATTTTCATAAAATGGTGCAACTTTTACTATACAAGTTAATCCAATCCAGTATAAAATATAACATGATAAATAATATTATATTAAATTTAATAAATATTATTTATTTAGTGTGATATTGAAACGATAACTAAGCTAAAAACTTTAAAAATTTAAAAGGGAGCCTTTCCTTATCTACTTTCTCTCTCCCTATACTTTATTTTTCCGTCTCTTTTTCTTTTCCTTCTTTTCTCACTCATTCTCTCCGCTTTTTCTTCACTCTCAATTTAATTTTTATTTTTATTAATAAAATAAAAACAAAAAAATAATAAGAGAAAAAAAAGAACGAAAAAGAGAGTGATTTTACTCCATTAAGTTTTTTTTATTAATAAAGTATATAATTTATATTTTATTCTTAAAAAAATTAAATTTTTAAATTTTTTAAATTTTAATTTATTTGATTATATTTTTAAATTATAAGACTAATGAAATAAACATAAAAAATTATAAAAATAAATTATATATATATAACATAATTATAGAATTAAAAAGAGCACACAATCTTTTTTTTTAATACAATATGGTGGGGTGAACTAATACAAATTTTGTACCAAAATGATGCAAGAATTGCACAAAAATGATGGAAGATGCCCTAGTGAGGAAGATGGACAAAAGAAATTTGACTTACATTCACTTTTGGAATGTTTTTAACTGTTATTTGATAATTATTTTAAAAATTAAAAGAATAATTTAATTTTTAAATAATATTAATATGTATGATAATATAAAAATTATAAATATAAATTTAATTTTTAAATAATATTAATATGTATGATAATAACAATATTAAGTTATTCAATTCAAAGTTGCATAATGTCGTGTTTTTCATGTTTCTTGTATTCACGTTAAGTTATAAATCGTCACTATACTCAATACTCAAGACAAAAAAAAAAAAAAAACATACAAAATTAAAAACACAAGAAAAAAAATCATGATTTGAAAATCTGTAAAAGTGAATATAGACAAAAGGCTATGTTGAGTAAGTTTCACCGCTACACTAGTTACAGTGTTGAAGGATATTTCACGGGTTGCAACTTTCACATTCACACACATATTTCTAACCGCTAAGCTATCTACCTTAATACAATGATCAAACTATTTATGGGAAAAGAGAAACAAACTACTGTTTTTGGGATTCACGTGACTTTTTATTCTATTATTAATATTTTTTTTATTTAATAAAAAAATAAACTTTAATGCAATTTAAAAAAAACAACAACTAAACAAAATGCATCACAATCTTAAATGAGCATTGAAATTACTATTTATTTGATACACTTAGTTTGATAATAATAATCAAAATTCCATGTTGTAATTAAGTTTCATATTCAAAATTAAATATAATAATTATTAGATTTTTAATATACTCTCCTGTGTGTTGACAGTTAACCACTATGAAACCATATATTTGACATACTAATTACAGATTAATAATCCAAAGAGTACTTATTTATTCGTCACGTGAGAAAATAAAAAGAATTAAAACTTTTCTTATTTTTTAACTCCAAAAAGAAAAGAAACCAAAAATAAAAAACAAAAACTTAAAACAGGGGATACTAATAAACTATTAAGAATGGATAAAAATAACCCGTGAACGTATATATAAATCCAAACAATACCAACCCGATTTTGAGTTGAACCAACTTGCCATCAATATTGTGTGGACAGTAAACCACATGGTGCTCTATCCACCAGTTTCTAGTGTTGTAAATTTTTATGAATTAAAATTATTATAATGTGAAACGGATGAATTTAAATCTGTTTTATGTTTTTTTTTCTTCTGTTTCATATTCCTTCCGTTCCGTTGGGCTTTTATTACCTTTATTCGTTTTAACGGCCATCAGCTAGCTCTGTTTTTGGGTATATATATATATATCCTTTCTTTGGAGCAGACCGAAGAAAACCGATAAAAGATTGAAATCTGTTTAATTTCTTCATATTTTTTAATTTAGAGTTAGATTTTGTTAGTAGAATTCAATCCAAATAATGTTTGTTGGTAATAAAATATGGATAAATTTATTATTATTTGATTGTTATATTTTAAAAAAGAAATTCTTAAAATTCTCTCACATGAGTACTCAATCTTTCCATTATTATATCTAATTTTTTTATGTTATTTAAATGTTTTACTCATAATTTATATATATTTTTATTTTTAATTTATTTGTCTACATATTATTTATTATTATCTTAATATAATTTTTCTAATTTTTTTTATACATACAGTTTTTATAAATGGATTTTCTTTTTCATAAATTAGTGTTTACATTTTCATCTTTACTTAGTTTGTGTTAAAAAAACAAAAAATAACTCTACACAAAATAGTTCTCTAGTTTATATTTTTTTTTTCATGTTTTCTTTACAATTGTATAATTATATATAAAGAAATTTTACTCATTCAATTACTCTTTAAATTAAGCATTTTTTGATTTACTCATTCAATTAAGTATTCTTTATTTTACTCATTGAATTAAGGATTATTGTTTTATTTATTGAATTAATCTCCTTGTTTTATTCTTTGAATTAAGTTTCTTGTTTTATTTCTTGAATTAAAGTCTTTATTTTATTCCTTGAATTAAAGTTCTTGTTTTATTCCTTGAATTAAAGTACTTGTTTTATTCCTTGAATTAAAGTCCTTGAATTAAAATCCTTGTTTTATTCCTTGAATTAAAATCCTTGTTTTATTCCTTGAATTAAAATCCTTGAATTAAAATCCTTGTTTTATTCCTTGATTAAGGACTAATATCCAATACTCCTCCTCAAGCTAGATCCAGAAGATTTATGGATCCAAGCTTGGACAAAAGTCGTTGAAACTGATGAGAAGCCAATGACTTGGTGAAAATGTCAGCTAGTTGGTCGAAGCTTCTTGTATAATGTGTCTGAATCACTTGTGATTGAACTTGTTCACGAACGTAATGACAATCAACTTCAATGTGTTTCGTCCTCTCGTGAAACACTGAATTTGATGCTATATGCATGACTTCCCGATTGTCACAAAATAAGGACATAGGAAGAGTTGTAGGAACACCTAAATCACACAGAAGGCCTTTAAGCCATATTAACTCACACGGAGTTGAAGCCATTGCACGATACTCTGCTTCGGCACTTGATCTGGCTATGATAGTTTGCTACTTACTCTTCTATGTGACTAAGTTTCCAACGAAAAATGTACAGTAGCCAGTGGTGGACTTGCGATCGATTGCATTCCCTGCCCAATCAGTATCACAATACCCCATGATTTGTGTGTTGTCATTATTCTTCATGATGATACCACGACCCACTGATCCTTTTAAGTAGCGTAAGATCCTTTTAACAAGGGTCAAATGCTCAAGTGTCGGGGAGTGCATGAATTGGCTCACAATACTTATAGAATATGTGATGTTAGGTCTGGTGATTGT
Source organism: Hippophae tibetana (assembly GCA_037013495.1). Taxonomy (NCBI): domain Eukaryota; kingdom Viridiplantae; phylum Streptophyta; class Magnoliopsida; order Rosales; family Elaeagnaceae; genus Hippophae; species Hippophae tibetana. The sequence goes on along the minus strand of CM072811.1, from coordinate 52,346,135 downwards.
TAGATAGATCAACTTACCAACCAGTCGCTGGTAATAACTTATATCCCTGAGTGGCGTGCCCTTCAAGCTAGGTTTAAGCTTGCTGTCAAGAGGGGTAATGGCTGGTTTAGCATCGCTCATGTTAGCTTCCTTGAGCTAATCTAAGACATATTTCCTTTGGTTAAGAAAGAGTCCCTTGTGCGATGTTTCCATTTCTATACCAAGTAAGTACTTCAATATCCCAAGGTCTTTAATTGCAAACCTTTGTTTGAGGGATTGTTTAAAGTTGAAAATCTCGTCAGTATTATCACATGTAATTATCAGATCATCTACATAAATCAGCACAACCAATTTGCCCATAGCTCATGTGCGAACAAATAGTGAGGATTAAGTATTGTTGCTTTTGAAACCAACACTAGTGAAAACCGAGCTTAGCTTGGCATACCAAGTTTGTGGGGACTGTTTCAAACCATAAATGGATTTGTGCAATTTGCACACTAAATCCAGTTCATTGCTTTGAGGATGCCCGAGTGGCAATTTCATATAGACTTTGTATTTGAGATCAACATGCAAGAATGCATTCTTCACATCCATTTGGTACATGGACTACCCCTTGTTTACAGCCACGGACAGTAGCACTCTTACTGTGTTCATTTTTGCAACATGTGCAAATATTTCTTTGCAATCCACCTCGAATGTTTGAATGAATCCCCGAGCCACCAATCTTGCTTTCTACCTCTCAATTGATCCATCTGACATGAATTTGAGCTTATAGATCCATTTTCAATCCATGACTTTCTTGCCTTTTGGAAGTTTGATGATGCTTTATGTGTTGTGTTGATCAAGGGCTTTAAGTTCTTCTTGTATGGCTTCCTTCCACACCTCTTGGCTGTTGGCCTCATGAAAGTTTTGAGGCTCACTGTAACTCGATATAGTGCTGAGGAATGTGGCATGGGCTGGTGTCACTCTCTTATATGGCACATAATTTGAGATGGGATGTGTGGGTTTGTAGGTGACAAAGTCTTGAAGTCTTGTGAGAGGTTACCTAACACACATTGGATTACTTCGTGGAGCAGGAGAAGTTATCTCACACTCGTTCACATCTTGTACCATATTGTGAGGATCATCTTTATTATCACCATCTTCATACAGTGTACCGTCAAGACGAGACCCTTCATTGTTACTTTTAGTGAGAGATGCATCAATGTTGACATGGTTGGGCTTGTTGTTGTGGAGCCTCAAGTTCGATTCTTGGTAATGGAAACACATCCAAAATGTCATCCCCTTGACTTGTGATTTCATGTTACTTGCTGAAAAAAAGGTTAGTTTCATAAAATCAAACATCTTTAGACACAATTAATCTCTTATATCCCTTTTGTGTAGTTGAATAACCAAGAAAAATACATTTAACAGCTCTAGGATCCAATTTATCTCGATGATGAGATTGAATATGTACAAAACAGATGCAGCCAAAGACTCTAAGGTGTGAGAGGTTAATTTTCCTTCCTTTTATGACCTCTAGAGAATATTTGAAATCCAAGACTCGGTAGTGTAATCTATTGATAATGTAAGCAACTCCCATAACCCCTTGGGACCAGAATCTCTTTGGTACATTCATTTGTAGCATTAATGCTCTAGTTTTTTCAAATAAGTCCCAGTTTTTGTGTTCAACTACACCATTTTGTTGAGTTGTGCCAACATAACTTGTTTGATGCATAATGTCATGAATGCTCAAATATTGTATCATAATATGGGACATGTATTCGGTACCATTGTCAGACCTTAAGTTTTGAATTTTATATGAGAAGTGATTTTTAACAAGGTTATGAAAGTCCTTAAATACTTTCATAACTTCATTCTTAGACCTTAAAATATATAATCATGTGACTCGAGAGAAATCATCAACAAAAATCACAAAATACTTATAAGTATCAAAAGATTCATTAGTTGGTCCCCATACATCTGAATGAAATAGTTCAAAACACTTACTAGCCCTATATAAGGAATAATTAAAAGGAAATCTAGTAGCCTTAGACAAGTGGCAAGTTTCACATGCAATTGCATAATTTCCTAAGTTTAGAAATAAAGTTGACAAAATTAGTGAAGAAGGGTGAGCTAAACGTTGATGTCATAATTGATTATCTTGGATAGGGTTAAACATGGCTTGAAACCCTATGAGATTGCTCTTGGATATGTAATAGAGATCATCTAAGTAAAACCCTTCACCATCATTTTTTTGTGGCACAATCCTGAAAAATGACATTGTGAGGAAAAAAAATGGCTAAGCAATTCAAGGTATTTGTGATTTTTCTTACAGACAGAAGTTGGAAGGGAAATGAAGGTACATATAAAACCGCCGACTCGATTTCATCTAAAATTAATTTTATTTTTTTCCTTTCCTAAAACCTTTATATTCTCACCATTTGCAATTGAAACTTGAGAAAGATTTGCTAATTTTTCAAACTTATGAGACTTTGACACATGGTTTGTCATATGATCTGTGGCACCTGAATCTACAACCCAAAAATCATGCAACATATTTATTTTAAGAGCAGTTTTAAAGGATTTTATGATACCTTGCATGTCCTCTTATGATATGAGTTTTGTATCTTCCAAGAAACCCGCAAACTTACCTAGCAATGTTGTCGAGTTTCCTTCTTCTATGCTATCCAAACAATCAATTCTAGCTCCTCCTGTCTTGCTTTGAAGATACAACATAAACTCATTCATGAGTTCAATTGGATTCGCTGTGAAGTTCTTGAATGGATCAGACCCATTAGAGGTAGAGATAAAAGCATGATTTGCACGGTGTGCAATACGATTCACTTTTTGTAAACCCTTATCCTTTATAAAATAAGGTTTTAATTCTAGATGTAGATTCCAACATATGTCCTTAACATGGCCTGTATAGTTGTAGTGTTAACACTTCAAGTTTGGATGACTCCCTTAATACTTCCTCTCGTTGGTTAGATAGGCTCTTGCCTCAGGTGCACTAGTCATTGTACCTTTATTCATGAATTTCCTCCTTACTTCTTCACGTTGAATTGTCGCACATACACTGGTGAAGTAAGGAAGTTCAGTATTCATGAGTATGTGGCATCGTATATCTTCATATGTTGAATCGAGACTGGACAGAAGTTGAAATATCTTATCTTTTTTCTTTCTCTTTCATAGCAAAGCCACATCGGTTGTATGAGGACAATATATTTCCAACTCATTCCACACGCTTTTCATGCTTCCTAAGAGTTGTACAAAAGGCTTTCCATCTTGTTGCAGATCTGAGATGTCATTCTTTAATTGAAAAACTTGTGCAATATTATTTTGACTGCCATACATTTCCTTGACTGTCTCCCATGGTTGGTATGCGGATTCAGAGTAACTAAATATTTAAGTTAATTTACATTCCATGGAATTTAGGAGCCATGACATACCTAGTTGATCCTTACTAAGCCAGGATTCATAGGTTGGTGAGGAAACATCAAGTATTTCGATGCTTCCATTTGTGAACCCCAACTTTGACTTTCCACCTAGAGCCAGAGACACTAATCTTGACCAAGGCAAGTAATTAAACTCATTCAATAAGACTGAGCTTAATCTTTAAATTGGGTTGACATTTACCTTATGCATATTCATGAAGGAAAGCATCGACGAACTTTCAGCTTATGATCCTAAGGGCTTGTCTTCAAACATTTCAAAGATTGAAGATGCTAAATATAATAATAAAGCAGAAACAAGTTAATTTTCATGCTTTGATACGATGTTAAAAAAACAAGAAATAACTCTACACAAAAAAACTCTTTAGTTTGTATTATTCTATTAATGTTTTCATTATAATTGTATAGTTATATATAAAGAAATTTTACTGCTTCAATTATTCCTTAAATTAAACATTTTTTGATTTACTCATTCAATTAAGGATTTCTTGTTTTATTCATTGAATTAAGCTTATTGTTTTATTTCTTGAATTAAGCTTATTGTTTTATTTCTTGAATTAAGCTTATTGTTTTATTTCTTGAATTAAAGTCTTTGTTTTATTTCTTGAATTAAAGTCCTTGTTTTATTCATTAATTAAGGACTAATATCCAATAGTTGGATATTATTATTTGCTATGATATATATTTGTTGTTAGAACTTTTATCTATTAAAATATGTGTATTGATAAATATTTATATTTCTTTTTGTACAATTTTTTTGTTGCTATTGATAGTCCATGTTGTCAATGTTAATTAGTAATTAGTATTGAAAGATTTATCACTAACTAAAAATAAAGTATTAGAGCAACATTTAAGAAAATAAATATGTTTATAAATGATTATTCTTATAACTAAAATAGCATAAAACGTACACGAAATAAACAAACTGTTTAACCAAAAAGCATGAATGTTATAAACATACTTTATTTTCTTAAACGTTGCTTTAATACTTTATTTTTAGTTAGTGCTAAATCTTTCAATACTAATTACAACTTTACCAGTTTCGTGTTTTACGCTTGATTTACTGGTTATTAATTGTAATTTATTTATGGATCATTTATTTGATTTTGTAGTCCGTGTATCTCTTTCTTTCTAGTAATATGATATTTTTACTTCCTTCATCTGTTGTTAATCTTCTATTTATACTGCATTTCATTCTCTTTGGTAACTATAATAACTATTAATTTTAGTTTTCATATATTATGAATTATTATTTTTATATACTTTAATGTTTTATTTTTATTTTTATTTTTGCTTATATTAATTTTATTATAGCTTGTAGTGCTATTTACTTTTCATTTATGCAGGGTTAATTTCAGTTTTCTCACCTATTAATTGTAGTTATTGTATAACGTTTTTCATGATTATATTAATTACTCAATCAAGGATAATTATATTAATAATCATAATTATTTCATATTAATTTTAGATATATTCAGTTAATAATTATCGATTATAAATTAATAGTAATTTTTTCATATTTTTATCACGTTTATTTTTTTAACATTTATTTAAAAATATATTTAATTTAAAAAATTAAATATTAATTTCATTTTCACTTTAATATATTATTTAAAATATTGATATTATTTTTTTTATTATTTAACTTATGTTTTTAAGTTAAATAAAAAACATAAAATTAAAATAAATAAAATTTAATCTGATTATACAAAGTATTGTGTGTTATATTATTAAAATTATATGTATATAAAATAATAATATTAATATATATTTGGTTTTAATTAATCATAGATTTGATATTATAATAATTATCACCGTCCCACGTCTTATTGATTATGGTTATTTTTGAAAAATAATAATTTTTTACAAATAATCACGGTTTCAATTATTCATACTTAAAATATTCATCCCTACTTACAAATCATGTATACAATTTCAATCTTTATGGCTTGTTTTAACATTACCTTGTTTTAAGATTCAATTCTCAATTGTGTATTTTTATGATAAGAAAAGGAAATGACTTTTGAAATAATCACTCTAGTATCTCAAATTGAGAACCTAGTTGTAAATTTGTTGATCAAAGGGTGGTTATTGTGAATCAAATAATAAGGCATTCTATGACTAATAAGGTTATTCGAATATTATTGATTTTGGTTCCTTTGAATCATGTTGTGGTAGAGAAATCGAAGAAATTCAATGGCTTGAACTTGAAGAGATGAATGAGTAAGATGATGTTATATTTTATCACTTTGAATTTTGCAAGATTCTTGACTGAAAAAGCTCCCAATTAACTTGATGATGAACATGATTTTTAGTCTGCTATTGCTATTAAAGCTTACAAGTATTCTGATTACCTATATCGGAATTATGTTCTGAATAGCCTAACTAACTCTTTGTACAATGGATGCATTAAGGAAAAGATGACTAGAGACTTGTGATAGTCATTGGTTCGGAAGTATAAAACTAAAATATCAATACTATTAAATTTTTAATTGGTCTGTTTCCTGATTATAAGATGTTAGACTCTAAACCTATATGTAATTAAGTACGTGAAATCAAGATATCTCAATAGAGATGTATGATGAAAGGATGATTCTTAGTGAAACCGTCTAAGATACAACAATTATTGAGAAGTTTCCCCCTTCATAGATAGGTTTCAAGGCATTTCTTAAGCATAATCAAATAGAAGTGTTTTTGAAAAACTTGTTGATAAGATTCAAAATGGAACAAGACAACAAGGTTTCTTCTAAAAAAAGGTATATCCTATCAACACCAAAGGCTAATATGATGGAGCATGGTCAGAGCTCTAAGTATATTAAGAAAAAGGGTAACAACAAACTAAGTAAAGGGTTTAAGTTGACCTAGAAGAACAACTTTTAATAAGTTAAGCTTCAGAGGGATTTGTTTTAAGTTTTAACTGTCAGAGGACATGACATAAAACCTCATACTATAAGTTAAAAAAAACAAGAACTATTAGGCAAACATGTTGGATGATATTACTCATGATATCTTTGATATTCAATTGTTTGGTATCATTTCTTAGGTGAACTTGGTGGGGTCAAACCCAAAAGAATGGTAGATTGATAATGATGCACTCAAGCATGTTGTCTCATACAAGGAGCTTTTTACTACTTTCGAACCTTTCAAAAATAGGGATAATCTATTTATTGGAACCTCTGCTACTTTTGCTATTGAAGGGCAATAAAGAGTAGTACTAAAGATGACTTCTAGAAAGGATCTAACTCTGAATAATGTATTATTTGTTCCTGCGATTCGTAAGAACCTTGCATCTAACTCTAAATAATGTATTATTTGTGCCTACAATCGTAAGAACCTTGTATCTAGTTCATTCTAGAAAGGATCTAACTCTGAATAATGTATTATTTGTGCCTGCGATTCGTAAGAACCTTATATCTAGTTCATTACTGAATAAACATGGCTTTAGAATTGTGTTTGTGTCAAACAAAGCATTTTGACTAAAATGAGTATATTTTACAACGGTATGTAGAATAGGAGTATGTGTGTAATGGGTTGTTTAAGCTAAATGTTACAACGATAATACTTAAGAAAATTAATAAAGTTAATTCTTCTATTTACTTACTGTTCTCCAATTTATGGCATGGTAAACAAGGTAATGTTAATTATGATACATTGCATAGATTAATTAACTTAGATCATATACCAATATTTCAAATTGGTTCCAAACATATGTGTGAGACTTGTGTTGAGGCAAAAATGATAAAGTCATTGTTCCATTCAATACAAAGGAATACTAAACCCTTAGATTTAATCTATAGTGATTTATATGATTTGATTTTTTTTTCTGAGTGGTAATAATTATTTTATTATTGTTAATGATGATAACAAAAAATATTAATATGTATATTTGCTTAAAACAAAGATGAAGTTGATGAGAGTAAGACACATATCTTGAAAGATACGATGAATGCAATGATATTAAGAAGTTTCCATAAAATTTGTGGAGAGAAGAGATTTTGTCAACTAACTTCTTTTAAATAAGGTACCTTGAAAAAAGGCACAAAAGATATCGTATTAATTATTTAAATGAAAGATACATTCCTAGATATACATAAGAACACGATAATGGAATCAAAAAATGCATTATGCATCGAACATGTATTTTTAGGTAAATATAAAGGGAAATTAAGTTCATCTAAAAAAACTTATGAGATTATAAACAGAAATAGTCAAAACAAAGACCTTGAACAAGAGATTAAGGATGCATGGGTTGAATCCAAACGTAGCAAAAAGATTAGGATAAAAACGTCCTATGGTCAAATTTTATGACATATTTACTAGAAAGTGAAACTTAAACCAATGAACAAGAGTTTCGTCCCCAATAGAAAAGGACAATTAATAGTGAAATTAAGTACATTTTGCAAAATTACACTTTTGAACTAGTTAATTTACCTTAAGATTGTAAAATATTAGGGTTAGACTTATAATTAAGAGATACAAACAACGACATGATCTTGATTATTTTGATACTTATTTTTTTTATTATGAAAATAACATTAATAAGAATAATAATTGCTATCGTAACTTTGTAAAATTTTGAAATACATCAAATGAATATAAAGACAACCTTTTTAAATGGTGAGTTAGATGGAAAAACAACATGAGTATTCTTCTAGCGTAAGATAAGAAGGAAAGATTTGTAAATTGATGAAGTCTTTATATGACTTGAAATAAACACCAAAGCAATGACATAAAAAGTTTGATAATGTCAGGATAACAAATAGTTTTAAAATCAACAAATGTAACAAATATATAGTTTTAAAATCAACAAATGTGACAAATGTTTATCTATAAGAACATTGAAAAATGGTTGTCATCTTGTACCTTTACGTTATTACATGCTAATTGTGGATAGTAACAATCAAATGATCAAATTCACTCAAAATATATTGAATTCAAGAATTAACATTAAAGACATAAGATCCAATGATATAATTTTAAGAGTGAAGATATCAATGATATCAAGTGATCTTATTATAATATCATTATGTTGATAAAGAGAAATTCATCAATCATAATTTAAGAATTATGAGAATATTAAATCTATACATATATAAGAATAAGGTAATAATTTAAAGTAATAAAATATTTTGTAATTGATGAGTTATATAATAACAACGTAGTTTATTTTATAAATTAATTAAATAAATATATTAGTAATTCATGATTTGATAACTAAAAAACTATAATTACACTACACAATATAATTATGCAAATTGAATATTTGTAATGAAAGACTCAAAATCTATAGGAGAAATATGTTCACAATGGGTGGTGTAATTGTTTTATGAAATAAATAAATGTATATTGCTAGACTTACAAAGGAATATAAATTCATTGCTTTGGATAAATGTGACTAAGAAACTCAAAGAAACTTGTACTTGTAATAATCAACTATTTGACAAGTACACAAAGTAACATATATAATGATAAGTTTTAACATATGTATTGTAAACGTAATAACATTAGAGAATTACTCACTAAAGATATCATAATAGATCCATTAACGAAAAGATTAATCTGAGTCGATAAATTATCAAAATGAAAAAAACTAAAGTCTATGAATGAATAAAGTGATAACATGACCTGCACAAATGATATAACAGTTCAAATACGTTGTCTTTACTTATTCATCAATAAAACAAATATACTCTTATAATAAAAAAATATACTTCTATAAGGAAAAATTCAAATGTTGTAAATTATTATAATGCGAAACGGATGAATTTAAATTTGTTTTACGTTTTTTTTTATGTTTCATCTATTTCATTTTCCTTGAGTTTCTATTAGGTTATTTTTTTGTTTCATCTGTTTCATTTCCTTCTGTTCCGTTGGGCTGGCTTTTATTACCTTTATTCGTCTTAATGGCCGTCGGCTCTGTTTTTGGATGTGCAAAACTGAGAAAAGACAGAAATCTGTACGGAAAAAGCAAAAAAAAAAAAAACAAAGGCGAATTTCAGCCATTTGATATCACAACAATCAGCTGAATAGTAAGCATTCAAATAATTAAGATCCAAATAAAGATTTCGATTATCTTATAGCAAAAGATCATCCACCCACCTAATTAATTTTTTTAAATGTACATAGCGTCTACAAAACGTCCTTATTGAAAAAAGAGATCACTAAGAAATATTTACATTCATCAAATCAACACCATCAATGACGATCAGACGACAGAGATCTCATCTGGGTCTTCAAAGTTGGGATCTTTAACATCTAGAGCTCCATCATTGAAGTCGGGTAGTGAGTGTGTTGAATCACCTTCCCAAGTGAACTTGCCACCATGTCCTCCCTTCTTTGGCGATCCACTCATGCCAGTTCCCGACTTCCTATCTTTTCTCATCTCCTCTTTCCCATTTGCCTTTAAACTCTTCCCTGTGTTCTTCATCTTCTCTCTCTCTCTCTACCCAGACCTAGTGATGACACTGTACTTGAAGTATCAAATGCTACGCATATATATTTTGCGAGAGAAGAGAAGAAGGTCCTTTTGGTAACTTGCAATTTTGGTCTTCTATGCACGTGTAGTACTGTCAGTGGACAAAGGTAATCGGATAAGAACGAACGTAGGGAGTTATAAGCTAAGGTGTGAAACTTCCTAGATCAGTGAATCAGCGGCCTATAAGATGTTGATCACATAAACGTAACCGGTTGTTTTTTGACGCATTACTCTAACAACTACTGTGTAATAATGTGCTTATATGTGGAGGACTTAATGATCAGATCTCTGTTTAAGCATCGAATTAGTAAATTTCCCATGATTACGATTTAGTCCTTATTGGTTTATTTGATTAGGTCATTGTTTTCTTTCATTTTCTATATATTTTTCTGAAAATGTAATAACTGAAACGGAGATAATTCTCTCTTAATAAAGTAATTAGATAATCAATCAACATCATTAATTTATCAGGAAAACTATGAAAAAAAAATTAAAACTTATAATAATAAAATAACATCTTAATAATAATAAATAATGTTAAATTTAATAGATTTTAACATTAAATGAATAAAAATTATTGTAATTAAACTTAAACACTATCTAAATAGATGATTTTAAATGTGACATAATGAGATTAATTTTTTTTAATGTTAAAAATATATGAATTAAAAATAAATATTAAAAAATCAAATAAATTTGAATTTTTATAATGATAAAAATATATGAATAGTATAACTTTTTACTTCATTGTTATCTTAGTTGTTTTTAGAATTTATTTATTATTTTTCCGGTTTTTTATAGAAGTGATATGCAATTACCTATTTTATAAGAGTCAGCTTTACACGCTTTAGACTACTGGTTAAAGTAGTTAACTAATGGTTCCTATTTTATAGCATTTATTCGTTGCTATTTTGTTTATAAAAAAGGTTCTTTAATTAATAAATGTAGTCCATTAAAAATATTACTCTTTCTCTACTTTAACCTTTAATAGTTCTATTATTTTTACATTTTTTTCTATTTTACTTTGCATCAGAGATAATTTGTTGAGAGAGTAAGAGTAAGATAAAAAAAAAAACAAAATGTGGTGTATGCGAGTGAGCGAGAGAAAAAAATAAATTGTTAAATGAAATAACATATTATAACAGTTTTATTCTTTTTAATTTCACTTTATTTTGTTTTTTTAACAACATTTCTTATAAAAGGGGATGATTTTGTTCAACCATACATTCTTTTCTTTGATGATCATTATGATCATTAGAGTATGTTAATGGAAAGTTTCTTAAGATCTAAAGAGTATTGGCATCTTGTTGAAGTTGAAGTAGCAGAACCAATAATAGGTACAATGCTAATGATTAGAAAAAAATTAGAGTTTAAAAGGGCATAGTTGAAGGATTTCAAGGTAAAGATATATCTTCCAAGTAATTTATCGTTCAAATTTGAAACCATTTTTTGCAATGACATTTCCAAAAAGATTTGGGATTCGAAGAAGAAAGTATCAAGGATCAAAAAGAGCAAAGATGCATTAGCTTCAAGCACTTCTTTCAGAGTTCGAGATGTTACTAATGAAATCGAGAGAGTCAATCACAATTTACTTTTCTCGAACGATGACAATCATCAATAAGATGCAAATCTACGACGATAATATGACAAATGTTACCAAAGTAAAAAAAATCTACAATCGATGGCACCAAAATTCAATTTTGTTGTTTGTGTTATCGAAAAAGCTAATATCATTGAGGAACTTTCAATTGACGAATTGCAAAGCTACTTGACAGTTCATGGAAAACAAATTAACTAACAAGAGAAAAAAACAGCAAGCATTAAAGTCTTCAATAGAAAATCATTTGATATCGAGAAGAGATAGATGATGTGACAGAGGTAGAGGAAACAATGATCGTGAAAACCAAAAACAACTAAGGAAAAAGGTGAGTAGACCACCACTCGACTACATATAGACCTAACTAAGTAGACAAGTCTAATATGGAGCGTTATAGATGTTATAAGTACGATCACTATAAGTTTGAATGTTAAACTGATTTAAATAGACAATACAAAGAGATGTCTAATCAAAGGAAGAAGAAGCATCCTTATTAATGGTTTTTTATGCAAATGAGGAAAACAATAAGAATTTATGGTACTTACATAGGAGCTAGTAACCATATATGTGAAAACAAGGTAATATGCTCTTATTTTGATGACTCAGATTTAAAGACCAATTTGTTAAGTGTTGGTCAGCTTCAAGAAAAAGGGATATGAAATGTCTATCAAAATTGCAGTTTGCCAAATCAAAGATGCAAAATTGGGCTTAATTGCTCAAGTCAACATAACGATCGATTGAATGTTTTCGCTGTATCTTTACAATACCACTCATTTCTATTTTTCTACAAGATAGATAGAAGTAAGATGACTATGACACTTTTGATATGAGCATATCAACTTTAGAGGATTGAGAACACTTCAATTAAAGAACATAATGACATGTCTTCCTCAAATTACAATGCCTTCATAATTTTATGAAGAATGTGTTGTTAGAAAACAACACCATAACAATTTCTTCAAAGGAGATCATAGAAAGCAAAGAAAACATTGGAGCTGATTCATTCTAACAACAAAAAATATGGGTTTATACTTTGTAAAAAAAATCTGAAACTTATGCATCTTTTAAGAGCTACAAAGTTCTCATTGAAAAAGAATGTGGCAACTCAATAAAAGTTCTTTGTACCAATCATGGTGAAGAATGCAACTCACATTAATTTGCAAATTTCTATGAGACTCATGAAATCAAGAGGCAATTTATTACAGCTTATACATCTCAACCAAATGGGTTATGGGAAAGGAAAAATCGCACAATTCTAAATATGATGTGAACCTTTTGACAAGAAGTGGTGTTGTGAATTTTTTTTGGCTAGAAACAATCATGTGGAGCATTCATATATTTAACAAAAGTTCCGTAATAACTGTTTAAAATATGACACTTGAGGAAGCATGAAACAGACGTAGACCGACAGTACATCATTTCATAATTTTTGGATGTATTGCCTATGCATACATAACAGAATAAAGGAGAAAAAACTTGATAACAATGAAGAGAAATGCATTTTTCTTGGTATTAGTGATCATTCAAAGCTTATAAGCTTTACAATCCCAACACTAAGAAAATTGTTAGTAGTTTAGACATTTTTGATGAAAATCAAAGCTAGTCATGTGATAAAAATAATTCTAGAGAACAAATTCCATCATGCTTTGATGAAGAAAATGTTTAGAAAGGAAAGCATAGTTAATACCCTTGAGAATCATCAAAATGAAGATTCTACAACCTCTAAAAACACACCAACAACACTAGACTTTGATGAACAAGTTGAAGCATCAATTGGTTCTTGTTCTTATGGTGTTCGAAAGAGGCCAGGATGGATGTTGAACAATGAAGTGACTGGAATTGACCAATCGTAGGACCACTTACACATTTTGGTTTGTTTTTAGATTGTGACCACACTACTTTTGAAGTAGATTTCAAAGAATCAAAGTGGCAGAAGGTTGTAGATGTTGAAATTGAGGTTGTAAAAAAAACAACACTTGGGAGTTGACAGAACTTCCAAAAGGGCAAAAGACCATTGGGGGTGAAGTAGGTGTACAAGACAAAATTAAAGCAAAATAGTAAATTTGAGAAATATCATGCACGCTTAGTGGTTGAGGGTTACAAGCAATAAATTTGACATTAACTACAAAGAGGTTTTTATACCAATTGCACACCATGACACGATCAAATTGGTGATTACACTAGCAATTCAAAACTAATGGCATATCTTCTAATTGAAAGTGAAATCTGCATTCTTACGTGAAGATTTGGAACATGTATTTATCAATGAACTCCCCGGCGATGTTAAGATTAGAAATGGGCATAAGGTGTATAAATTAAAAAATGCATTATATGGACTCAAACAAGTTCCAAAAGCTTGGTATAGTCATATAGATTCTTATTTCTCTAAGGAGGGATTTAAGAAATTTCCATACGAGCATATACTTTTTACAAAGATGGGAGATGGACGAAAAATGCTCATAGTTTGTTTGTATGTGGATGATTTAATCTATACTGGTAATGATAGTGCCATGATTAAGAAATTTAAACAGTCCATAATGGTAGAGTCTGTAATAACTGATCTTGGATTAATGCATTATTTTATGGGCATAGAAGTTAAACAAATTGGTTTGGAATTTTTATTTCACAAAAGAAGTATGTGGAAGATATTTTAGATAGGTTCCAGATGAAGAATTGCAATGTTATCACTATACTTACTGAGTGTCGTTTGAAGCTTTTGAAGGATCTTGATGAAAGGAAGGTAGATAAGACTCTTTATAAGAAAAATGTAGGAAGCTTTATGTATCTGAATACAATGACTTGATGTAAGTTTATGTTGTAAGTCTTATTGGTAGGTATATCGAGAACACAATAGAGATGCATCTTTTAGTTTCCAATAGAAATTTTCATTACTTGCAAGGTGCTACTAGTTTTGGACTACTCTATAAGAAAGCAGTAAAGTTAGATTTGATGGATTTTATCGACAATGACTATGCTAGAGATCAAGATGACAAGAAAAACACTTCAAGATATGTTTTTATGATGGGTTCAGAGATTGTTTTATTGTCATTAAAGAAACATCCCAATGCTTCTTTATCAACCATCGAAGTTAAATTTGTTGCTAAAACTTCTCTGGCTTGCCAAGCTATTTGGTTGAGGTAAATTCTTGAGGAGCTATATTTCAAGCAAAAATAACCCACTCAAGATCATTGTGACAACATAACAATTAAACTTTCTAAGAATCTTGTTTTTCATAGAAGAATCCATCACATTGATATTAAATATTATTTTTTGAGAAAACTCACAAAAGATGGTGCTATAGATTTAATATATGGCATAATTGATAACCAAGTTATTGATATACTTACTAAATCCCTCGAACAACTTGCGATTTAGAAGTCAGTCATGTTGGGCACAACGGGTAAAAATAAAATGAATTCAACAGAGTAGAATAACGACACCGGAAATTTAACGTGATTCACCCTTTAATTTGGGCTAAGTCCATGGGACAAACTCCAAAAAATATTTATTCCACTAATAAAATTAATGGGTACAAGTTTTTCCCAAAGTAACTATTTTGTCACTCCTTTTTTAGAAAAATATCCCAATAGTTTTCTAAAATATTTTCTCTCACTTTCTTACACATAACACTATTTTTCTTCAAAGGAAATTGTTCCTTTCGTTTTGCTTTGCTTTGCTTCTTTTCTTGTTTGGTGTGGTTGCACCTATCATTTGTGGTTGTACCTACCATTTATGGTAACACCTACCAATTGTGGTTGCACCTAACATTTATGGTTGCACCTACCAATTATGGTTTCACCTACCATTTATAGTTGCACCTACCATCTAACTCTCTCCATCAAAGTTATGTTTATCCTCTCAGCTAAGCTATTCAACTGCGGTGTCTTTGGAGGTGTCATCTGATGCTGAATACCATACTTTTTGCAATAAGTATGGAAGGTCCTGTGTATTTTCCATCATTGTCTATCCAGATGCACTTAAGCTTCTTTCCAGTCTGTCTCTCAACTGAGGCATGAAATTCTTTGAAGACATCTAACACTTGATCCTTTGTCTTTAGAAGATATACCCACGTCTTCCTTGAATGATCATCAATGAAAGTCACAAAGTATTGAGCACCACCAAGTGACTTGGGCATTGGTCCACACAAATCTGAATGAATCAGATCTAAAATATTATTCATTCTGAAAGGAGGGAAACTCTTGAAAGCAACTCTGTTTTGCTTTCCTGCTAGACAATGAACATATTTATCCAAATGTACTTCATCCATTCCGAGTAGTATCTTCTTTTGACTAGACTTGTCAAACCTTTTCACCCATGTGATTGAGTCTCTTATGCCATAACTCAACTGCACTATCTTTCTCTATGGCATTTACTGTGTCGGTGGCGAGCTTCGCTTGCATTATATACATAGTTATATGCTTCTCACCTCTAGCCACTACTAAGGAGCATTTTATATGTTTCCATTTGTCATAAATGAAGGAGCTGCAATATCCTTCATTTGAAATTTTGCACACAGAGATCAAATTCATCCGTATATCTGGAATATGCCTGACATCCTTCTGCATGCCTTCATTTCCCATTCTAACAATACCAAAACTTCTAGGTCTGTATGATGAGAAAAATTCTCTACCTGGTGTAGCATG
This sequence comes from Hippophae tibetana, assembly GCA_037013495.1. Classification (NCBI taxonomy): domain Eukaryota; kingdom Viridiplantae; phylum Streptophyta; class Magnoliopsida; order Rosales; family Elaeagnaceae; genus Hippophae; species Hippophae tibetana. Next base: position 52,330,007 of record CM072811.1, on the reverse strand, counting down.
AACTGTAGCACCACTATCAATCACCCAGCTGGTCTCGTGTGATGCAAGATTGACAAAATATTAATCATAAACGATATTGAACTCGTCTATGGTATTTGTTTGCTCATCATCACTGTTGTCATCTTTCTTCGTTACTTTGCCTTTGTTCGTTTCTTGTTCCTTCTTGAACACTCAACAAAATTTCTTAATATGATCTTTCCTCTTGGAATGATGACATTCAACATTGGAATTTTTTTTTATTTGCCTCTACTCTTGCTTCTGGGTTTTTGTTCTTTGTATAATCTCTTTCCTTTAGACTCTGTGATAAGGGCTTGTGCTTCTCAATCTCTTTCCTTGTTTTGTTTCTCATATGAGAACAAGGATTCTACAACAATTTCAAACTCTATCTTGTCTTTTGTATAAGGTAGAGTTGTTGTGATATGATTATATGACGAGGGTAGTGATGCCAATAACATCATAGTTTTCTCTTCATCGCCAAAACTCACGTTAAATCTTGCTAAGTGAGAAAGCTTACTGTTGAAATCGCTAACATGCTGCATCATGCTCATATTATCTTCCTTTCTCATTTGATATATCTCCTTACACAAATAAAATTTATTGGCAAGGTTCTTTGACATATACACGTTTTCAAGAGTCTCTCATGTTTCTTTAGCAGTCTTGTAATTTTTTGATTCAATATTTTGTAAGACACTGTTTGAGAGATTTAGACGAATTGTACTAGCTGTAATCTCATCTATTTCCTTCCATTGTTCCTCAATGACGATTGCTACCTTCTTTTCTTTTCCCAGCAACACCTTATGAACCTTTTGTTGAATGAGAATATCATTCATCCTCATTTGCCAAAAAGAGAAATTATTATTGTCATTAAATTTCTCAATATCTACCTTTTGGCTTGACATTTTTTTCTCGCTATGTTTCTTTTTCTGTAAATAAATACGCCATGGACCTAATAAAATCTTTTCTGATATGGTAAATCAGTCTATGCTACAACCACAACATATTAAGAATTTTACTAAACCAACTCTGATACCAGTTGTTGGGCACAACAGATAAAAATAAAATGAATTCAACAGAGTAGAATAATGACACCGGAAATTTAACGTAGTTCATCCTTTAATTTGAGCTAAGTCCACGGGACAAACTCCGAAAAATATTTCTTCCACCAATAAAATTAATGAGTAAAAAGTGAAAGGCAATACAACAAATTGAGATAAACCCAAAATAATGTCACACAAGTGTTTCCCAAACTTACTATTTTTTATATTTTTCTAAGATATTCTCTCTAACTTTTTTACACACAATACTATTTTTCTTAAAATAAAATTGTTATTTTGGTTTTGCTTTGTTTCTCTTCTTGTTTGGTGTATTGATGTATCTCTAAGGCAAAAACATTGTTTATTTATAAGCAAAAAATGTATTTGTCAAATATGATTTGTACCTATCATTTGTGGTTGTACCTACCATTTATGATTGCATTTAACATTTGTGGTTATAACTAATATTTTTATTTTCTTTTTCTTCATATATTAGTTGTTTTTAGAATTTATTTTATTATTTCTCTTGTTTGTTATAGAAGTGGTCTGCAGTTATCTATTCTACAAGAGTCGGATTTACACATTTTAGACTAGTGTGGTGAATTAATAGTTCCTATTTTATAGAATTTATCCGTCAGTGTTTTGCTTATAAAAAAACTCTTTAATTAATAAATGCAGTACATCAGAAACATTAATCTTTTTCTACTTTTATCTTGAATATTTCTATTATTATTATTATTTTTTTATTTTTATATAATTAACAAGTATCTATTTTTATCATTATAAATTTTAAATTTGTTTTTTTTATTATATATCCACCATGTTTTACTTATAGAATATGACTTGATTTTACAGCTTTAATAAAGGGAAATCAAATGCTTATTCATAGAAAATATCTTCAATTTTGTCTTCATTATCATGCTGAAATTATTTTCTATTTTATCTCCCTGGTTTGTCATTTTGTTTTGCCACTACGAAAGAATGGCCAGCTCCATTATCTGAAATATCTCACCAACTATTTGCTGCATATGGAGATCTTAAACGAAAATTTGATTACTTATCCTATTGTGTTGGTTAAACTTTGTATTTTCTTTAAAAAATCAATATTTATGCTACAATGGGGTTATTTTTATGCAAATATAAACTGTTGGCATGCTAAAACCACATGTTACACATGAAAGTGCAGTTAATACAATTGCAGCAATCCAAGAATCACAAGAGCTTGCATTGTGGATATAATTAAAACCACACAACAGCCACAACTTTGTGCTTCAAAGTTAATTAGAGGAAAAATTTATTCGATCTTGAGGTGGAACATGATGATTTTTGAGTGATTTTCGCATTAGGGATTATGTGTAATGGTTAATATAATAGAGGGGATTTGGGGGTTAAGGGTGTTAGCTAATCACGCCAAATGGAGGCGACATGTTTTTACGTTACAAATTTAACGGTGGTGGTATGTTTATGTCACTATAAATTTGATGGTATATTGATAAATGAAAATTTTGATAATAAATTTATAAAAATTATTATATTAACTTTAATTAACGTGCAAATATTAGACTAATTCTACTGGCCATCTTATACGACATGGCTTGGGAAGGTCACCATTAATTTGGGCTTAAGTAATATAGTTTTGGAGCCTCATCTTTATTTTAAAATTATTAATATTTAAAGAAAGTGATACGATAATTACAGGGGTTTTAGCTTGAAAATGTCGGTAAGTAATACATTGGTCTTAGCAGTCATTTAGTTTATTAATTTAAAATTGGTTTAATTTAAAGCAAATGTTTAAAAATTAGTATTTTTTACAAAAATGTAATGAATTTAATAGATGGTAAGAATCTAATTCGCATTTATTTAATTAAAAATATCATGATTCAACTATAGATTTTAAGTATATCGACGAGATAATCGATATTTGACGTCACGAAACTGGGAGATGATGGTTAGTGATTTTGGTTTTTTTTTTAAAAGAAGATGGCTCAACATATAAGTGAATAGTTGAGGTGGGTTGGCGATTAACGGTGCAAAATTAAGGTAATTAGATTGGCAGTGAGAAGGCTCTTATTTTTAATTTTTTTGGGTGTAAGTGAGAAGGCTTATCTATTGATTTTTATTGGAGGAGGGTTGGGCATGATTTGGTTGATTTGATATCAGGGGTTGGCCATACCGACACCCTCCTATGAACCGATTAAGTGCATGTCTGCCACAAGCCATCAAGACTATGCATGGTGTACAGTACAATAGACAAACATGAAATATTCCACTCCTTTAATAAGTGGCATACAAAATGATCCTTCAAAATCAATCAAGCAAGTACTAATTCCGTTTCCTAAAATTCTACGAACTTATCCCAATTTTCTTCATAGCAAAAATAAAAATTTAAAACCCTGATATATAATAACAGAGAATATACAATATCTAGCAAATTGATTAAAAAACTTAGCACATATATTACAAAAATGGAGGTTTCCTACTGGCACTGCTACACTAGTCTGTTTCTCATCTTCTCCATTTTTGTTTTCAAGTTATTCTCAACTAACAAACCTTCCAAATACAAAAATCTACCTCCAAGTCCACCCACACTTCCCTTTATAGGCCATCTTCATCTTCTTAAACAACCCATTCACACAACTTTTCAATCACTTTCTCGAAACTACGGTAAAGTATTGCTACTTCAACTTGGCTCACGTAAACTACTTTTGGTATCCTCTGCTTCAGTTGCCCAAGAATGCTTCACCAAAAACGACATCGTATTTACTAACCGTCCTAACACGCTTTTCTCCAAACACTTCAGCTACAACTACACCACGGTTGCCTCAGCACCTTATGGCGATCATTGGCGCAATCTTCGTCGCATTATGACCCTTGAGATTTTCTCCTCTTCTCGTCTCGTCATATCTGCATCTATTAGACGAGAAGAAATTCGTTCTTTGCTCGATCAAATTTTGCGAAGCTATAATCAGGGGATGCCAAAATTGGAGCTCAAATCCAAGTTTTTCGAGTTGTCGTTCAATGTCATGACTATGATGATGTTTGGGAAGAGATATTATGGAGAAAATGTTGCGGATCTTGAAGAAGCTAAGAAAATTCGTAGGGTTATTAAAGAATCAATTGAATTATCAGGATCTTCAAATGTTGAAGACTTTTTGCCAATTTTACAGTTGTTGGACATTCGTGGGTTGGAGAAGAAGATGGCAAAGTATATGTTTGAGATGGATAAATTCTTACAAGACTTAATTGACGAGCGTCGGCGAACTGCTTTTTCTGATGTTTTGATCAAAAAAGATAAGAAATTGTTGATTGATAATCTCTTGGATCAACAACAAATTGACCCAAATATGTATACGGATCAAATTATCAAGGGAATCATAATGGTAAGTCAAAAAATGTTATATGTATAATTTTTTTTTTAATTTTTCAATTCTTACAATTTAATTTTTTTAAAATTTTTTATTAAATTAAATCAATTTAAAAATTTAATTTTTAGATTAATTTTATAAAATTTAAAAATATTAGAAACTAAATTATACGATTAGATAACAAATTTTAATATATTATATAGATTAAAAATAATAGATAAATCACTAAAAATAAAAAAAATAAAAAACTCTATTTTTTGTTAAGTAACAAACTTAAAATAAGTTAACTTAAGGTTGTGTTCATAACAATTATAATTTTATTTTTTATTTTTTAATAAATAATATAATAATTATAGTTTATTTTAATTTTACATTTTTTTTAAAAATAACTATCATACATCAATTTTGAAAAATATTTTTTTTAATCTGATTTTTTATTTCTAATTTTTTTACATTTTTGCTTAACATATTCTTTTAAAAAATAAAAGTGTTATGACTTTTGTACGGACTAGTTATAAACATATATATTACACTTAATTTATTACAATGTTAAAAATAATTATTAATAAAATTTATTTGAATTAAAATTATAATATTGTTATTATTATATAATTAAAATATTATTTTAATAATAATATTTATTATTAATTAATAAATAATAATAATTCTAAATAAAGTATATAATAACTAAAGTTTAAGACTAATAATACTCGAAAATATATACACAATTTTGTTGAAAATTTAATAAGTAGAAAAAAATGATTAAAACTTATAACTAATAACTAAAATTTCTTAATTTTTTAACATTTTTTCAAATGAAAAAAATATGTATAGAAATTTATTTAGCAATTTGTAGGTGATATTTTTGAATTTTTTTTCCTTCCTGAAAATCACTTACAAAAGGGTTATTATTTTTTAAAAAATAAAGGTTTTTATAAATCAGTTCGAATCGAACTAAATCGGATCGGATCAAAAGGTTTTATAAATCAAACGATCCAGTCCGATTTGTATTAATTAAAAATGTTTTTCAAACGGTCTGTTTTGATTTGTATTAATTTTTAAACGATCGAACTAAACTAGACCGATTTAATAATATATTAAAATTTTCATATTATTTCTCATTAGAAGTGTACAACAATCGAACTAAACCGAAAACTAGACCAGATCTGATCAGATCGAACGGTTTTATAAATTAAACGGTTTAATCGAGTTAATTTTTTTTCTCAAAAATTAGACCGAACCGTAACAGACACCCATGTTAAAAAGGTTAAAAATTATAAAATTAGTTATTTAATTAAAAATCAAAGGCATTATCTAATAATTTTGAAAATTATTATGATTGAAGATATTGCTAGCTGCTGGGACAGATACTTCATCAACAACCATGGAGTGGGCCATGTCTTTACTGCTAAATAATCCGAAAGCAATGAAACAAGCTAGAGACGAAATAGACAACGTCGTCGAAAAAGGTCAATTGTTAGAAGAAGGAGACCTACCAAAATTGAATTACTTACAATGTGTAATAAATGAAACAATGCGTTTATATCCTGCAGTTCCTCTTCTGGTTCCTCGAGAAGCGTCTGAAGATTGTGTTGTTGGTGGGTTTGATGTGCCTAAAGGAACGATGTTGATAGTGAATTCATGGGCTGTACATAGAGATGATGATATGTGGGAAGAACCAACAAAGTTTAAACCAGAGAGATTTATGGGGTGGAATGGTGAAGGTCATAGGCTAATTTCATTTGGTGCTGGTAGGAGAGGGTGTCCTGGGAGTGGCTTGGCTAATAGAGTTATTGGGTTGGTATTAGGGACCTTAATCCAATCGTTTGAATGGGAAAGACCTAGTGAAGATTTGTTGGATATGAGTGAAGGTTTGGGCCTCACTATGCCTAGAATTCTACCCTTGGAGGCTGTATGCATACCACGTACGTCATACCATGTCTCACATTTTGAGGCCAAGTCAAACACATCTACATCTGATCTTTCTACTTTGATATTGATTTAGTAGTTGAAATATATGCTTGTATTATATTTGCCGGATTCATAGTAATAATACTATAATTAATAAATTATATTATGCAAATCTTTCTTCGTTCTTTGGAATATAAAACGACCATCATCTCATGTATGGAAGCTTTGAGGGAATCCCAACTATTTATATGAAAGGCCCATTAAATGATACCTTGAAGATCCATGTTTGATATACTTGATGGCGTGTGCACTGAAACTAGTAGACAATAATATTAGTAGAACAAGGAAATGGTAGACAATAATATTTAGTGGAACAGAAAATATGGATATACAACAACTATTAGGGTTAGGGTTTTATATTCGTTTTCTTAGTATAACTCTTGTAAAGAAAAGAAAAAGAACAAACAAATACAGAAATACAATCATAATTAACGGTAACCACAATAATTTGACATGGTATTAGAGCAGGTTACCTATAGAAATAAAATAGCTACGTTGCTACCTGTTACGACGTATTTTCTGTTCTCACGATACTATTTTTGGCCAATCTGGTTTGGCAGATCATTTTTTGATCTGGGATCATAGGTGGTTTTTTTTCTTGGCCGATCTGGTTGACCTTACTCCGTTCGTCTCCTCGGCAACGTTTTTTTGTGTGTGCTGTTGTCCTTGTGTTTTGTTTGGGCAACATGGAGCCATCGCAGTCTCAGCCAAACTCCCAATTACCTGGTACTTTAGTAAACAAATAGCAGTTCATCGAACCTCCACCAGCGTGTTGAACCTCCACTATTTTACCCTTAAACACCGAGCATTAGTTTGAGTTCATCTTCAGTCAATCAACTCTTGTAGTCATTTCACTCTGCCTAATTGTCTTCAGTTATATTTGTGTAGCTCAGTATAGAATCCCAGATCAAGCGCGTGCGATAATGAAAGCAAGATAGTTATTTGACATCAGGAAACTGGCGAATCCGCTGGCGAGCTCACTGAAGTTCTTGCTAAAGCTGTGAAAGCCTTAGTCGACTATTTTCCAACTGCCGAACATATGCTGAAGTTGCTACCAAATCTAAGATTTATCAGTAGAAGAAGGTGAAATTTGCTTCTCTAACAAGCCGCAGATCTTTGGGAACTCTAAGGAACGTAAATGTCCTTGTGTGGCTAAAGAAAGAAAATTAGGGTTTTGTGTATATATATTTGGCTGGGAAGAGAAAAAAAAGGAAAAAATAGAATCTATAGACTACATGGAAAAATCTACAGATTTAACTACAAATTCTATACTGAACGATCTCACTACAAAAATGAATAAGGTTCTGACTAGAGCTCAGACAACCTCACAACCACCACAAATTGAAACGTCGACTACCCCTATTGGCATCAAGTTGGGAGGATCCAATTATGCCTTATGGTCGCAGGTGGTGGAGATGTATATCTCTGGCAAAGAAAAACTGGGATATATTAATGAGGATTTTCCTTAACCTGTTGAAATCGACCCCTTATTCAGGAGATGACGCACTGAAAATGCCATTGTCAAAAGATGGTTGATCAATTCGATGGACCCCTCCTTGATTGCAAATTTTATCTGATTCCCAATTGTGAAACAAGTTTGGGTTCTGTTACTACAACCTACTATGATGGGATAAACACGTCTCAAGTGTATGATCTCCGCCGTCGAGTTATTCATATGAAGTAGGTGGGTGGATTCATTGAAAAATACTACAATGACCTTCTAGGGTTGTGGCAAGAAATTGATTTTCGTCGTCCTAACTCAATGTAGTGTGCGACTGATATACAAAAATACAACTCCATCATACAGGAAGATCGAGTGTATACCTTCCTCGATGGACTTGATGATAGACTAGATAAAACTCGAAGTGATGTGCTTCAAATCAAACCATTCCCTATGGTGGAACAAGCCTATGGATTCATCCGTAAGGAAGAGGTCAGGTAGACCGTGATGATCATAGGTATAGATACGACACCCGGAGTAGTTATGACTTTCAAAGTGATTAAAGGACACCATAATCTCCTGTGCCACCAAAATCAGGAACTTTTTTTTAGGGAGTAAGAAATCCATGGGAAATCCACCGTCTATTAACATGAAATGTGGTCATTGTGGAAACTCCAAACACGCATGGGTATCCAGATGGTGGAATGATCTTCAAACACGGAAGAAACGGGAAACCACTGGGAGAGTCATTGTGGCTACCAATAATGCATCACTATCCCTTCTTCCTCAGGTCGAATCTTCCCAAGATCCATGTATTTCAAGTAAATCATTACACATCTCTACTCATAGTGATAATGAGGATTGGATTCTAGACTCTAGAGCTACAGATCATATGACATTTGACCCAAAAGATCTCTATAATACAACCCAACCGAGATGGAGTCATGTTGCCAATGCCAATGGGGTCACTTATCCAGTTACAGGGGCTGGAATAGTGACTTTATCTCCTTCACTATCATTATCAAATACATTACTTGTACCCTCTCTTTCGAACAGATTAATGTGTGTAAGTCAAGTCATTTAAGATCTTAACTGTGTAGTATTGATGTATTCTACCTTTTTGTCTTCTAAAGGATATTCTCAACAAGGAGATCATTGGACATGGTACTAAGAGAGGAGGTTTATATTATGTGGATGACCTCAGTTCAGGAATAGTCAATCACATGCAACACACGGTTAGTAACCAGGAACGACAGATTTGGTTATGTCATCGTCGGTTTGGGCATCCATCATTTGGGCATTTAAGGCATTTACTACCTAGTTTATTTTCAAATGTTACACACTCAGATTTCAAATGTGATACATGTATCTTTGCAAAAAGTCATTGGGCATCTTATCCTATGAGCATGCATAAAGTATAATTCCTTTTGCTTTAGTACATTCTGATGTTTAGGGACCGTCCCCGGTAACTACATCGTCGGGTGATCGTTGGTTTTTAATTTTTGTGGATGATTGTACACGAATGACATGACTTTACCTTCTCAAACATAAAGATGAAGTATTTTCTACATTTCACTTGTTTTATACCATGATTCAGACATAATTTAAAAAAAATTAAGATCCTTAGGTCTGATAATGGGAGTGAATATGTTAATCAACAATTTCGAACATACTTGGAAAACCACGGTATTATCCATGAAACCTCGTGTTCATAAACCCCATAACAAAATGAGACGACAGAGAGGAAGAATAGGCATATTTTAGAAACTGCTCGGGCCTTACTAATCAGTGCACATATGCCTAGTAGATACTGGAGTGATGCTATTACTATAGGTGTGTATCTACTGAATCGCATGCCCATAAAGACCTTACAATTTCAAACTTCATTAAAGGTATTATCCGATCATGTTCCCCTACCTACTATTTTGATGCTTCCGCCCTGAATTTTTGGATGTGTTGCTTTTTTCCACCTCCACAAAAATCAACGAACTAAGTTGGATCCATGTGTTGTTCGATGTGTATTCTTGGGGTATAACGTACATAAAAAGGGCTACCGATGCTACAATCCGATTACTAAAAAAACCTATATTACCATGGATGTCATTTTCCTAGAATCTGAATGGTTTTTCCCATCATTGGTATCCAACTACCCTCTTCAGAGGGAGAGTTATGGTGAAGAATGAAATTGGCTTGATGTTGAAATATTAGACACTAGTAACAATTCAGCATACTCGGATCATGCCAACAATATGGAGGAGCCAGTACCTAGACCCAAACTTGAACTTCCGAGAACTGAAGCTGAAGTAGTAACTGAATCTCCAGAAGCTGAAGTAGTAACTGAATCTCCAGAAGATGAAGTGGTTGATGCACCCCTCCACTCTCTAGTACCCAATAATCTTTCTGCTGAGAATACTCCTGAGGTAAGCTATCCTATCATACCTTTACAAACTAATGCTATAGATACATCTGTTGGTTATGCTCTACCTTTCAGACACAATCGAGGCAAATCTCCAAATCGATACTTCCCAAAAAGAGAAGAATGTCAATCCTTGTATCCAATAGCCAATTATGTATCTATTCAAGGGTTATCAGAACCTATCAAGGCGTTTGCACAAACACTCTCCTCATGCCAAATTCCAAGTAGCGTTAAAGAAGCCTTATCTGATCCAAAATGGGCTCAAGCTATAAAAGAAGAATTTGAGACATTACAGAAGAATAACACATGGGTGTTAAGCAAGTTGCCTCAAGGGAGGAAGGTAGTAGGATGCAAGGGGATTTTCTCCATTAAGTATAAAGCAGATGAGTTAGTTGATCGATATAAGGCGAGGATAGTAGCAAAAGGATATACACATGGGATAGATTATCAATAAACCTTCTCACATGTGGCTAAACTAAAAACTGTTAAGAGTTTTTTTTATCTCTTACAGCAAATTTAGATTGGTCATTGCACCAACTTGACGTAAAAAATGTCTTCCTTCATTGTGATCTTGAAGAAGAGATTTACATGGATATCCCACCAGGATATAATGTTACATTAGGAAAAGAAACTGCATGTAGATTACAATGAGCATTGTATGGACTAAAATAATCACCTCGAGCATGATTTGGTAGGTTGAGTTCAGTAATGAGGAAATATGGATTTCAACAAAGAAACTCTAACCACGCTCTGTTCCTAAAACATCGACGGGAAAAAATAACATCCCTTATAGTCTATGTAGACGACATGATCATTACAGGGGATGATAAAGAAGAAATCTCTAGGCTTTAAGAATGACTGTCAAATGAGTTTGAAATGAAGAACTTAGGAGGGCTCAAATACTTCTTAGGCATTAAGGTAATAAGATCGAAACATGACATATTTCTTTCCCAAAGGAAATATACTCTAGACTTATTGGCAGAGGCAGGATTACTCGATTGTAAACCTATCGATATTCCAATGGTTCAAAATCATAAACTTGGAGAATATGTGGATCAAGTACCAGCAAATAAATAGAGATATCAACGGTTAGTAGGTAAATTCATATATTGACCTGATATTACGTATGTTGTGAGTCAGTTCATGCACTGCCCTAGTGAAGACCATATGGATGCCGTCATGCGAATACTTCGTTATTTAAAATCCTCTCCTCGAAAATGACTTATGTTTTCAAGAAATGATCAATTGGAATTCGTTGGATATACAGATTCAAACTGGATAGGGAATATCAAGGATAAGAAATCTACTACTGGGTACTTTACTTTTGTGGGGGTAATCTTGTTACATAGAGGAGCAAGAAGCAAAAGGTAGTTGCCTTATCTAGCGCTGAAGTTGAATTTCGCGGAATGGTCAAGGGAATGTGTGAGATCCTTTGGTTGAAAAAACTTCTAACTGAGATTGGTGTTGCTCTTAACTCTGAAATGAACTTATTTTGTGATAACAAAGCAGCTATTTCCATCTCTCACAATCAAGTTCAACATGATCGCACAAAACATGTTGAAGTGGATCAGAACTTCATCAAACAAAATTTTGAAGAAAAGATTATTCAGCTTCAATTCGTTAAATCAGAAGATCAATTGACTGATATACTCACAAAATCTGTGTCTGCAAAGAACTTCTACAACTCACTTGACAAGTTGGGCATAATAGACATATATGCACCAACTTGAGGGGGAGTGTTGGCGTGTGCAGTGAAAGTGACAGACAACAATAGAAGGAAAGAATGATGATTCCTGGTATCCTAACTTAGGAGTAACCAATCACATCACTAAAGATTACAACAATGTCACCTACGGGACAAATTTCCATAGTAGTCAGAAAGTTCACATGGGCAATGGCACACGTTTGGGTATAAAACACATTGGTAACTCTTTCGTTTCTTCCAATGTTCCGTCAAGATCAACTGTTAGGGTTAGGGTTTTATATTCGTTTTCTTACTATACATAATAAGACTCTTGTACAGAAAAAGAAAATAAAAGAAAAATACAAAAATACAATCATAATTAACTATAACCATAATAATTTGACAATACTTACACCTTTTTTTCAAGGATGACATATACATTTCTTTTGGACTTTAATAAAAGATAATAGAGATGATTAATGAATCAAAATTACTTATTTTTGATTATCCTATTTGTATTGAATTTAAAAAAAATTAATTCGATCTGATGTGATAACGTAATCTATCAAAATTAATTTAAATTTAATTTAACTAAAATTATGAATTTTAAATTAAGAAAGATTCACCAATTTTTTTTAAATAGAGTTATTGAACGAAAAAAGTGCTAACTCTTTTACCTATGAAAATTTGTGCAAATATAAATTATGCATTCAACATTTTAATATAACGTTATTTGTACTCTAATAAAATGTTTTTTTATATAAATAACTCAAGCATCAAATTTATTAATTATTTATACAACTTTATAAAATTCGTGTAAATATGTAAAATACACTCATAAAAAATATAAAAAATGAAACTTAATCTATAAAATATTATACTTATTTTATTAAGAGGAAAACGCCATAAAAGTTTAGATGATTAAATAAATTTGATATTTAAATTCATTAATTTTTAAACTATACAATAATAATTTAATAAATTAAAAAAATAAAATACTAAAAAACTTAATATATCTTAAATATTTTATTTTTTAAATTTAATAGATATTTAATATATTAATTTGACAATAAAAATATATTAAGTTTAAAGAATAAACACTATAAATTAATTGACTTCCGTGGTCTTGTTTTATAAACCTGATACACTTTTAAAATATTACATAACGACACCTTCTAACTAATAAACCAATTCCACGTCACATCATCCTCCAATTAAATCTAAAAACCTTCTCAGAATATGAACAGTGGGGAACAGAACAAAAGTGTAAAAGTAACGGACCTTAGTCCATTTCTATAAACTAAATTTAATAAACTTGATGCTCAAGTCCGGTGCTGACGCTGACACAACTTCCTTGGCTGTGTCTTTGACAGGGGCGCCACAGAGGCGCAAAAAAGGTTCGTCTTTACGAACTACGTACAAACTAAAGCAGCTTAACTAATGTATTTTACTGCTTAAGCTCAATTAATTGTCGAGCTCCGAGAGTGATTTATATAAAGATAGAAAATAGCCGTTATTGTCGAGGAGAAGAAGGGCGTTACAATCCCAAATAGAAATAGAAAGGCCGAAAGGGAACAAGTTTGTCAGCATAGAAGAGCAATAATGGGATTGGGATTCAGGCTTATCTTTGCGACGACCTCACTCTTGCTTGTGCTTCTGGGTTTGTCCCTCTTTTCATATTCTTCTTTATTTTTGTCTTTCTGTCTTAATTTGTTATATGCATTGAATTTTAAACATCTCTGGTGTGTTTGAAATGTTTTTTATCTTTAAAATTTATTGTCAAGTGAAACGATTCGATTGTTTTAGATTGATTAGATCTTTATTTGGTTAAAGATAAATAGAATGGGTCTTCAATAAACCAAAACCCAGAAAGAAAATGTCGGTGCTTTTTCCTGGAAGCACTCAACTTTTTGCTATTTCATTTCCTTTTGCTATATTCATGTCTTCCTATAGTAGCTTCCTGGTTCTTATATTTTTTAATGAGAAAAGGGCCATGAGAGTTCAATAGCTTATATAAGTGTAGGACGTAAGTTTTATAGCTTTTTAGTGTACTATATATAGTTTCTATTATTTTTATAAAATTTGTACTAAAATACTGTTTTGATCATTCATCGAGAAATTGGTTCAAACTTTTTCATGAAAAAAAAAACCTACTAGAATTATACGCACTATTTGTGTAATCCTGACGCTATTCACCCTTCTCTTATCGAGTAATGGATTACAACATCGACTAGAGTGATACAATTATCTGTGGCAGATAATTGAAGTTGTCAAATTTCCCAATTCAACTTTTGAGAGCATTTCTTTAATGGGTGTCTGAATTTCTCTTGGAAATACCAACTTCGAAATGCTTATCTTTCAATATGTGATTTATTGACTATGCCATGTTTGAAGAACGAGCACAAATGATGTTTACATCTAATCAGTCATTCAAGTTACAAAATTCAAGATTTTCTCCTAAATTTTTTTATTTCCCTCGTATGGTCTCTTATCTTACATATTTTATTGTTGCTAGTTGCCAAGTTGGTGTGTTTTACATATTGTGGACAGCTGGAATGCACTAAGCTTTGTTTTATTATAACATGAATTATTTCTTCTACACTGTCCTTTTAGAGTTTTAGGTGATGACTAAATATATATTTTTTCATTATAAAATTTTATTTTAATATTTTTAACTCTAAAAATATTAAAATATTTTGTTAAGTTAATTATTTATTAACACAAAAGAATTAGCAATTAATTCTAACTAAAAAAAATTATTTGTGTTGCCTAGTGTTTCTAGGCCATGCTTGCTGGTTAATCAATCCACTTGAAATATATTCATCTTTAAATATGTCTAACTGGGTAGTTTTATGGTGCAACCTGTGGAAATGTATTTTGTAAATCCTCTCCCATTTTTTAGAGAGGAAACAGTTACTCTTAGATTTCCTAGCTTGTTAAGATGATTTGTTGCATTAGATGAAGAAGCTCCATTTTTTTCTTTCATTTTCTTCTTTATGGTGTATTGCCTTAGCAACATACTGTGAGTTGAATGTTATCAACTTTTGTGACAGATATTTGCACCGGAAGCACCATAGGAGTTTGTTATGGAAGAAGCGCCGATGATCTTCCTACACCTGATAAGGTGATTGAGCTTGTTAAAGCTCATAAAATAAAATACGTAAGGATCTATGACTCCAACGTACAGGTTCTCAAGGCCTTTGCAAATACTGGAATTGAACTTATGATTGGAGTAACAAACTCAGACTTATTGTCATTCTCCCAGTTCCAAACAAATGCAGATACCTGGCTTAAGAATAGTGTTCTACCTTACTACTCTGCTACAAAGATCACATACATTACTGTCGGAGCTGAAGTTACCGAAAGCCCGAGTAATGTCTCTGCCTTAGTAGTGCCTGCCATGAAGAATGTCCTAACAGCACTTAGGAAAGTTGATCTGCATAAGAGGATTAAAGTTTCAACTACACTTTCACTTCGAATACTGTCTCGATCATTCCCTCCATCTGCTGGTGCTTTTGATAGTAAGTTTGCATCTTTTCTCAAACCGATGTTAGAATTTCTTGCTGAAAACCGGTCACCCTTCATGATAGATATTTACCCTTATTATGCTTACCGAGATTCTCCAGACAATGTATCTTTGGACTACGCTTTATTTGAGTCATCCTCTGAAGTAATTGATCCAAACACCGGTTTGTTGTATACAAACATGTTTGATGCGCAGATTGATGCTCTATACTTTGCTTTGATGGCTCTGAATTTCAGAACAATTAAAATTATGGTGACTGAAACTGGCTGGCCTTCTAAAGGATCACCAAAAGAGAAAGCTGCTACTCCTGATAATGCTGAAACTTATAATGCCAATCTGATTCGTCATGTCATTAACAATACTGGAACACCTGCAAAACAAGGAGAGCAACTAGATGTGTACATCTTCTCTTTGTTCAATGAGAACAGGAAACCTGGGTTGGAATCCGAAAGAAACTGGGGACTATTTTATCCTGACCAGACAAGTGTTTATAACCTGGATTTCACTGGAAAAGGTGTTTTTGGCACAAATTCGGACGGAAACATGACCAATTCAAAAGGTCCAACATGGTGTATTGCTTCAAACAAATCTTCCGAGGATGAGTTGCAAAATGCCTTAACTTGGGCTTGTGGTCCTGGAAATGTGGACTGTACACCTATTCAGCCCAGCCAACCCTGCTATGAACCAGACAATCTGGTGTCTCATGCGTCCTTTGCATTCAACAGTTACTTCCAGCAAAATGGAGCTACTGATGTTGCCTGCAGTTTTGGAGGTGCCGGAGTTAAAGTTGACAAGGACCCAAGTATGTATAGAACAATCTGCTCTCATTATTGTGACTTTGTTTTTGCAGTTTAGCCTTGCATAGTAGTTCTTATTCATATGAATTTGCTGTTTTATAAACATATCTTATTTTGATCCCTTGACTTCAACTGGAAGCATTGAGGTGTCCACTGTCCGTCTACACAACCAATTATGTTAAACAATATTTCTTTGAATTTACTAAAAAAACCGGTGTCGTCTCCCGTGCAGGCTATGACAAATGCATCTACATCACTGCTCGGTAAGTTTTCATGTTGCTTAACCTTATTTTATATTCTAGTAGTTAGTAACGAGACTCCCTTAACTGAAAATTATTTTCTTGGTCTACAGAGGCAACAAAACTAGGGCACGTAATACAACAGCGATGTCTTCCACTTCGTCCTCCTACTCCATACAGAATGAGTTCTCATTACCGTTCTTCAGCTTCATTCTAGCAATCTTGAATTTGTTCAATCTTTAAAAACTCGTCACGCCAAAGAAGCTTAATTTCAACATATTTTTTTAAATGTTACTTTTAGAAATTTTCATGGTTGCTTCAGAAATGGAAATGTATCTATGTAAAGCAACCTACTCCTTTAATATTGTATTGTAGCAAGGTAAATTTATTTTTGTGCATACTCTAGAATTGTATTCATGTTCTCATTTTTGTAGCCTTTCATGAGATTCTTTAAAAAAAAAAAATCTGAAGTTTTTATTTCTTCGTGGCTCTTCCTGCTCATGACTCTCTTTAAGAACAGTGTTGAATTGGTTTCTCGAATTGTCCAGAATAATATATTCTGAATAGACTAATACATGCACTATGCTTACCTTTTATATCTAAGAAATCTAATTGTAATTAGGTTCTTTTGAAAGGATTTTGACAGGAAAAATCACGACGTTGAAAGCCCAATAAAATGCGATAGACTTGTTTCTTAAATTACTTCTAATAGAGCTGGTTTTTTTAACATATTTATTTTACTATATAATAATAAAACATGAGCAAAATTACTAAAATATTAATTAGGTTAAGTCACAAATGAAGTCTCACTTTAAGATGTTATGTTGTTATGTTCAAAATATACAAACAGTTTGCAACTCGATCATCTATACATAAAACAGTCTAGAAAACTTCTAGATAGTGAAACTCAATTGTATTGTAGAAGGTCAAAATAACTTTTATTAAAATTATGTTGCTCAAAAATAAAGTAAAAAAATAAAAACTAAGAATTTGTATAGAGAAAATGCAAAACGAGGTGTGTTGTAGTGTGTTAATGAGATTGATGCTACTACCCTTATTTATAGATGAAAAAATCGAAGTTGCTAGAGAAATAACCGAAAAAAATAATTGTTGAGGAAATAGCAGGAGAGAATAGGTAGAGAAACACTTGATTTAACAAATTGAGTCTTCTTTGTTGGTTCAAATTAATTAATTTCGAAGAAAAAAATAATTAAATAAAATGTATACCACCTCACCACACTACCCCGCACTCGGTTCGACTGGTAAGACGATGACAATGTGCATATATATAAGATAAATTAGCAATTGTCTATCTCCTCTCTCATCCACAAAAATGGATATCCCTTGGGCTCAATCCCAAGTCTCGACTTAACACCTTATAAAAACCTTCGAAGATATGTTTTTAAGCGATGCGGGACAACTACAATGAAAAGAATAAACTCACAATATATACTTTTTTCCTCTTTTTCAAAATTTATTTTATATTTAGAATATTTCCAACAATCCATCACTTAAACTTTTAAAAATAGTTTTTCATCTAACAGCCAAACAAAATATAATATTGTGCATAAGTAAAAGATATCTATCGAATTAAACCTTTGCATAGAGAAGATGCTTTAGAATATATTAAAGTAATTCATAGTTTTGAATTCTATCTTTAACAACATTACACTTCCAAGGTGTAGTATAAAAAAATCCGTGATTTACAATTATGCATGCCTATCACAGTATAGTGAAGGCTTTAGTAAATTTTGTCCAAAATTTTATAAGAAGCAACCACCCATTCACGTTCACATAGGTGAGTTTATCAAGGGTACTCATATAGTTATGTACTACACTCCACATATAGTATATAATTTATTCAGAGTTAATAATTAACTCGTCCTTATATCACTTCAAGACTTCATGCTTATAATAATATGGAATATAACTTATAATAGTATAATTCATCTCATATTACTTCATGACTTATCAGTACCCATTGAACCTATTTCTTGAGATATTCAGTCCATAAGTTAGATTACTGTCATGAGTAACTCATAACTCTAAAGGCTTTAATCTTATTCATTTCTAAGCTTTGAAAACCTTGTCTCTAATTAGTCCTTTCGTCAAAGAATCAATCAAGTTATCATCTGTAGAGAGAAATTCTTTAACAGTATTGTATTTACGACGTATTTGTCGTTTTTTGCTGTTATAGGTTTTGAATCTTTGCAATATTCGCGATACTATCGTAGTGGATCAAAATAGCTAGAATCGATCTTATCCATAAACGAATATAACTAATAGGCTTCTTGACCAACCTATTTCCTCACTAGCAGTAGCTAGTGCTATCATCTTAGACTCCATTGTAGCTCAAGTTAAAATAGTATATTTCTTAGACTTTCAAGAAAAAGATACACTAGTTATGCTAAATATATAGTCGTTAGTTGTTTTGGAGATTTCTGAAAAAATGTTCTAATCAATATCATTGTATCCGTCTAGGATAGTGGGAAACTTCTGTTATGTAATCAAAGGTTCATAGTTCTCTTTAGGTATCTCATAATCCTTTCAATAGCATGCTAATGTTCAATACTAGATCTACTAGTAAATCTAGATATTGTTTCCACAACGTAAGTTATGTCGGGTCTAATACAATCAGTAACATAACGTAGGCTACCAATGATGCTTGAATACTCATATTGTCTAAAACCGTCTCCGATGTTCTAGAACAACTTTACAATATGATCATAAGAAGTACATGCAAGTTTGTAATTAAAGCAATTATATTTCTTTAAGATCTTCTCAATATAATGAGATTAATTAAAAGAAAATCACTTCTCAAACCTAGTAATATTTATCCCAAGGATCACATTTGCTTCTCCGAGATCTTTTATATTAAATTAGCATATAACATATATTTTGTATTATTCACGACATGAATATTAGAATTAAAAGATAAGAAAGTCATCTACATAAAAACATATAATAACAAAAATGTCATTTTTAGATTTACAGTATATGCATTTATCAGTTTCATTCACTTTTAAACCATGTGAGATGATAAGATTATCAAATTTTCTATGTCATTACTTAAAGTACTTATTTCAAATCATAGAGATATTTATTTAATTTGTAAACTTTATTTTTCTTACTAGGAACAAAAAAAAACTTCAAGTTATTCCATGGAAATCTCATCTTTTAAATCATCATTTAAAAACAATTTCAACATCTATTTGGTGCACAAAAATATCATGAATAACAACAAGAAAAAATATCACACCTGTGAAAATTATTTTCGTGATATTAAAAAGTATCAAAGAAATCAACATTTTCTTTTTACCTATACCCTTCGGCTACAAGATGAGCTTTATATTTATCAATTATCCTATCAAGTTCAATTTCTTTTTAATTGTAAGGACTATGAGTGTTGGCTATTTTCGTGGACAAAATATTTATTTGAAAATTTGTTTTTAAGCCTGCTATCAAGTTTATCAAGAACAGTCGAACAAATGTTCAAGTTCCAAATATCCGTACTTCAGGTATATCTTTTATAATTACGACACATAGAATTTCATTTATACATTTAATAGTACATGTTCATAAATCTAAAATTATTTTTTGGTACTTAAATAATTTTTATGTGTCTTAATATTTTTTTTAAGATGTGATTTAAATTTTTTTTTTAAGGCTTTGAATGGGCTATGAAAAATTAAGCCCAAAATGAATTTAAACCTAATACTATTAGGTATTATTATTATCTATATATATATAGATATATTAGGGTTTATGTAGTTGAGAGACATAGAAAAAAAACTGCCGCAAAAGAAAAAAAATACTGAAGCTGCCGATCTGCCTATTGATTACCAAAAAGAAAAGAAAATATTAGGAACGGTGAACTTGAGAAGGAAGGTAGCAAGAATTATATATATGGGAATTAGGAGGACAAAGTGATGCTGCTAGATACCAAACAAAAGGCTGAAAACAATTTTTTGAATAAAATATATATATCATTGCTTCGTCAACATTATCCGCAGAGACAATCCAAATAAAAATAAAAACAATTCAAGTTTTATTTGAGGATTAATATTTTTTGATGCAGTTCATCAAATGTTGGTAAAAGGTAAAGATATTAATTTGTGATATTTGATTATCTATATTTTCATAATTTATATTCAAATTGGTTTTGTAGTTTTTCATGTTCCTATAGCTTCTTTTTAATTAGTGTCTTTCATATTTAAATGAAATAATTTCATGAATAATTATGATTATTTGATTTAATTATTAAATTTCAAAGAAGTTATTTTTATGAAACTTATGCTTAATTTATTTGCTCTAGAATTTACTATTTGATTTGATTTAAGTGATATATATATTTTGGATCATCTAGTTAGGATTATTCATTGTTACATCCGTTTTAGAACACACACGGGCACTTGTGTTTCTTTTTTGTGCTAACCTTTTTGCAATTGATATGTGAACGATCTGATTGGCGAGGAGCTTATTGGAACGTTGGTTTGGAAACCGCTCACGCTAATTTTGGAAACTGCGAAAACAGAGCAGGGGCTCGTAAGTAAATTACATTGGGGTAGTATCCTAGGGAGGGTAGCATAAGACCGAGTTTTTACTTGAACATTTGATTTTCATAGTGGAAAGTTAGGTGGTCCGGTGGACCGGTGGTTTTCCTCTTAGGTCATTGTTGTGGCCTAGGTTGTTTCCACCTAAAAATATCGTGTGTTATAATTTCCGCACTTTACTCTTACACACGATTGCATGTTTGGCCGCTCTGTTTAGGTTAGTAAATTATAAATTAATAAAAATTAAAAATAACCTATTCACCCCCCTCTAGGTTAATCAGGTCCATATTTTATAAACTTTCAATTGGTATCAGAGCAAACACTAGACACACTTAGTGAGATTGATCTTTAGGGACACACACACTTACTTATGGACCAAATGAAAGAAGACGGGTCATCTATTAGACCCCCACTCTTTGATGGGTTTAATTACCCTTACTGGAAGGCTCGCATGCAAGCCTTTGTCAGACAAGATGAAAAAGTCTGGGATGCTATTCTTGATGGTTGGGAACCACCTTCTGTAATGAAAGATGGTGTAACAATCATAAAGCCAAGAAAAGACTGGACCACTGAAGAACGCACCCTTAGTGGGGCAAACCAAAAAGGTCTAAGCTCAATATTCGCTGCAGTGTCGATGGATGAGTTTCGTCGCATCTCCGACTGTGAGACTGCTAAAGATGCATGGAATGCACTTGCTCTTGCTCATGAAGGAACTTCCCAAGTAAAACAAAAAAAATTAAGATTGCTAACATCTGAGTTTGATTCTATTAAAATGAGCAACAATGAAACTTTTGGTCAATTCTATGCTCGCTTCTGTGATATCACTAATGCTTGTTCTAACCTTGGTGAGAAAATTCCACAACCTATACAAGTGCGCAAACTCGTAAGCTCTTTAATAGCTGACTATAAGATGAAAGTTACAACGATAGAGGAAAGCAAGAATGTAGACACACTAAAAATTGATGAACTTGTCGGGTCAATCCAAACCTATGAGCTTTCTCTTGATCCACCCAAGAAAAATAAGGATGTGGCATTCAAAAGCTCCAAAAAGGACATCTCTGATAGTGATGATGATATGAATGATGAGTCACTAGTCTTGTTAGCACGAAAATTTAAGAAGTTCATGAAGAAGAAGGGTCAACAGAATAATCATTCCAACAAAGGACAATCCAGTCGTTCGAATAACCGAAAGTCAAGGGAAATCAAGTCTCCTAGCCTTGATGGTAAGAAAAGTAAGCCCACTAATCCTCAATGCTTTACTTGTGGGGGATTTGGTCATATTTCTACAGATTGTGCTAACAATAAAAAGAAATTTGGAAAAGCCTTTAATGCTACACTCAGTGACACAGAAAGTGAGGAGGACAATGCTAGTAACTCAGAGGATGATGACACTAATTATTGTGCCTTCACTGCAACTGCCAATGCACATCACAATGACTCTGACCTTAGCTCAGATGAAGAAAATGAGGAAGTAAACTCTTCTCTCTTACTGTCTAAGTTTAATGTATCAAATTATGAGGAACTATTCATGGATTGTCTAGGTGCCAGGGAAGAGAGAGATAAATTGCTTGTGGAAGTAACTAAACTTAATGATATCATCAATGTTCACAAAAAAAATTCCTCTAACCTAGAGAAAGATAAAAAGGAATTGTCTGATCATATTAATGCTTTGAATTTGAGACTTGCAGAAACCATTGAGGAAAACAAAAATCTCAAGCAAGAACTTAGTATTGCTAAAGAAACGATGAAGAATTTGACCATTGGTGCTGAAAAATTAACCAAAGTCCTAGACTATGGAAAGCCATATGGAGATAAGAGAGGTCTTGGATACATAGATGAAAAATCAACACCTTCATCATCCAAAACTCAATTTGTAAAACCCATTATTGCTCAGGCAGGGAAGGTAGTTTTTGCACCTTATCATTCTAAGAAAATTCAGTTTGTTCCCATCTGTCATCATTGTGGTAGTAAAGGACATATAAGACCTAAGTGTAGATTTCTTTATGCTTATGATTCTATCACGAATACAAATGTTTCTAAAATACCTCAAAAAAATTCAAAATGTAAAGTTTTTACTACAAGAACTATACAAAAAAAAGGAATATAAGAAACCAGTAACTCAAATGTCCAAAATTAAAAAAGGATGGGTTAAGAAATCTGAGTTGCACTGCTTTGTGGACCATATAGCATTTAAAGTTAAATCAAATACCGCTTGGTATTTTGATAGTGGATGCTCTAGACACATGACAGGGAATCGTTCTTTGTTTAAAACCTTTAAGGAATACAATGAAGGGACAGTTACCTTTGGTGATGGTAAAACATCTAGAATTATTGGAAAAGGCTCTGTTCAAATAGAGGGTATCCCTAAACTTGATGAAGTTTTATATGTGGAAGGACTTAAGGCAAACTTGATTAGCATAAGTCAAATATGTGATAGTGATTTTAATGTGCAATTTACAAACAATCACTGTATTGTAACAGATCAAAATGGTGAATGTGTGATTAAGGGAATCAGATCACATGACAATTGTTATTGTATTGATACATCACCCACAATAACATGTAACTTAGCTAGCAATGACTCAACTATCTTGTGGCACGAAAAGCTAGGTCATATGAATTTTAAATATCTGGTTAGATTAAGCAAAATTGAGACTGTGCGTGGTTTACCTATTCTTTCAAAAATTGAAACACCTGTATATGGACCATGTCATTTGGGTAAACAAACTAGGATTGCTCATAGGAAGATCAAGAGTATAAATACAAACAGAGTATTGGAATTGATACATATTGACCATATGGGTCCTATGAGAACAGAAAGTATTGGAGGCAAGAAATATATCATAGTTGTAGTAGATGACTTTTCTCGCTACACGTGGGTAGACTTTCTTAGAGACAAGTCAGATGCTTTTGAGTTTTTCATCTCATATTGTACAAGAGTACAGGTTGAAGCAGGTGACAAAATAGTAACCATCAAGAGACTGAGAACAGACCATGGAAAAGAGTTTGAAAATACCAAGTATGCTGACTTCTGTAAAGAACATGGTATCTTTCATGAATTCTCTGCTCCTATCACACCTAAACAAAATGGGGTAGTTGAACGGAAAAATAGGATACTTCAAGAGATGGCAAGAGTAATGATGCATGCCAAGGGAGTCTCCAAAAGGTTTTGGGCTGAAGCTATAAACACTACATGTCACATTATAAATCGTGTATATCTTCGCCTAGGTACAAACCAAACTCCCTATGAGATATGGAGAGGTAAAAAACCCAATCTAAAATTTATGCATGTTTTTGGAAGTAAATGCTACATACTTAGAGATCGTGAACAATTGGGTAAGTTTGATTCAAGAAGTGATGAAGGTATATTTCTTGGGTATTCTCTAAATAGTAGAGCTTATAGAGTCTTCAACTGTAGAACTAATGTAGTTATAGAATCCATAAATGTTGTTATAGATGATGGAGGTATTACAAGTTAAGAAGTTGGAAATGAAGAAAATTTCAAAACACCTCAATTAACAATGACCAGTGACACAATTGGAATAAAAGAAGAAGAGTTAGAGGAAAGAGAAGAAAAGAAAGAAGAAACATCAACCTCATCAATGATAAATCCAACTCGAACTTCAAAAAATCATCCTATTAAGAATATAATTGGAGATCCTAATGCAAGCATGGTAACAAGAAGAAGTCAAATAAGTGAGGTAACCCATTTATGCTATATTTCTCAATTTGAACCAAAAAATGTGAATGAAGCTCTTAGGGATGAATTTTGGATAAATGCCATGCAGGATGAGTTAGCTCAATTTGAAAGAAATCATGTGTGAATATTAGTACCTAAGCCTAAAAACAAAAATGTTATTGGAACAAAATGGGTGTTCAAAAATAAATCTGATGAGCATGACATTGTTGTTAGAAATAAGGCTAGGTTAGTAGCTCAAGGCTACACGCAAGTAGAAGGAGTTGACTTTGATGAAACATTTGCACCCGTAGCTAGACTAGAGTCAATTAGGATTTTACTTGCCATTTCCTGTCATATGAAGTTCAAATTATATCAAATGGATGTTAAGTCTGCCTTTTTGAATGGTTTTTTGAATGAGGAAGTGTACGTGGAACAACCAAAAGGATTTGTTGATCCGAAATTTCCAAATCATGTTTACAAACTCAAAAAGGCTCTTTATGGTTTAAAACAAGCTCCACGAGCATGATATGAGAGACTTACCAACTATCTTTTGAACAAGGGATTTATTCGAGGGGGAGTTGATAAGACTTTATTCATTAAAAGGAGTAGTGACGAGATCTTTATTGCTCAAATTTATGTGGATGACATAGTTTTTGGATCCACATCTAGTACACTAGTGGATGATTTTGTGCATGTTATGACAAATGAATTTGAAATGTCCATGGTAGGTGAAATGAATTTCTTCCTTGGTTTACAAATCAAACAATCTCATGATAATATATTTATTTCTCAAACCAAGTACGCTTGTAACCTTGTTAAAAGATTTGGTCTTGAAACTAGCAAGCCATTACGAACTTCTTTAGGTACCAGCACAAAAATTACAAAGGACACTCAAGGTAAAAGTGTTGATCAAACCCTTTATAGGAGTATGATAGGTAGTTTACTTTACCTCACTGCAAGTAGACCTGACATATGTTTTAGTGTTGGTGTGTATGCCCGCTATCAAGCTGACCCTAAGGAATCACACTTAGAGAATGTAAAGAGAATCATTAGGTATATCTCAGGAACAAGTAATTATGGTTTATATTTTACTACTGACACTACTTGTGAAGTAAGTGGTTTTACATATGCCGACTGGGTAGGCAACCAGGATGATAGGAAGAGCACATCAGGTGGTTGTTTCTACATTGGAAACAACTTAGTATCATGACATAGTAAAAAGCAGAACTCTATCTCACTCTCTACAGCTGAAGCGGAATACATTGCTGCAGGAAGCTCTTGCACACAAATGCTTTGGATGAAAAACATGCTCAAGGACTACGGTCAACCACAAGGTATGATGCCCTTATATTGTGATAACACTAGTGCTATATGTATTTCTAAGAACCCAATTCAACATTCTAGAACTAAGCACATTGGCATAAGGTATCACTTTATTCGAGAACTAGTTGAAGAGAAAATAGTAATACTTGAGTTTGTACCTACTGAGAGACAACTAGCTGATATATTCACTAAAGCCATAGACACGCAAAGATTTGAGTATCTCAGAAGTTCCTTGGGAATTTCTCCCTCAAATTGAATTTCAAATTTTATTACCAAAAAAAAAAATCCTTGTTTGGCCAACACAGTATTCAACTTATTTAATACTTCCATACACATGATCTCATTTTTAGTGACTCAACTCATTTTGATATTTATTGTATAAATTATGCTACAATTTTGGCTTATGCATACACATATATTCTTATACATGTGATGATCGATGTTGACATAAACTTCTTCACACACTCACGAACACACATATATGTTATGCTTGAAGTTTATGAATTTTCTTGAAAGACTCTAGGACTTTCACTAATCTTGATTGTAAAATTGTGTTGAGTTCTACTTTTGCTTACTAAAATTTTACCGTATGGAGACACCTAGTATTGAGAGGGCTACCTACTGTGATGTGTGAAGCTACCACAATGAACGGAGAGGGTTACCTCACAACTAGTGTGAAATTCATCGTGCTAGGTTTATGACTCATGCAAAAAAAAAAGGGGGGGGGGGGGAAAGATTATGCAAAAACTGATTGCTTACGAATCTTGTACTTGGAATGCACAAAAAGAAAGAGCTAATAGAGGTTAAATATATATATATATATATCATTTACCTCATTTATAAAAAAAAAATTAAGTCCTCTTTTAGTAAATATATTTTATTTTGTAAGATTGAAGACTCGATTATATTTTTATATGATAGGTGATATTTTTTCTTTTGAGTCTTTCTTGATAGATCATAAATGAATTAATTGACATATTTATGGAGTTTAAACATGTATACTATTTTAAGTAAATGTCAATATGTCATTATATGTGCGAAGTGTGCGATTGCACCTATTTTATTCTACTTATTTATTTATATGATAAATAATCAAAATTAGAGTTAAAAAAATGATGAGTTCTCAATTGGTTGTGTGCTTAATTGATATGAATGCATACTACATGACTATTATTTACACTTCGCTTATTTCTATATAAACTGAACTAATATACAATGAGGCTTTCATGCCAAGTTGTCCTATACTTTGTCAATGTTGTTTCAGTTACTTACAATCTTGTCAAGTTGCAGCGAAGATAGATCTACCGGACCATATGATAGTTCCACTATGGAGTCTAGGACATCATTGTATTTTTATCTTATTTTTATAAGTGTCATGTAGTAAGTGAGAGGTTTTGCCACACGAAAATGCCAAAGGGGGAGTTTGTAAGGACTATGAGCGTTGGTTATTTTCGTGGATAAAATATTTACTTGAAAATTTGTTTTTAGGCCTGCTATCAAGTTTATCAAGAACAGTCGAACAAATGTTCAAGTTCCAAATATCCGTACTTCAGGTATATCTTTTATAATTACGACACATAGAATTTCATTTATACATTTAATAGTACATGTTCATAAATCTAAAATTATTTTTTGGTACTTAAATAATTTTTATGTGTCTTAATATTTTTTTTAAGATGTGATTTAAAAAATATTTTTTTTAAGGCTTTGAATGGGCTTTGAAAAATTAAGCCCAAAATGCATTTAAACCTAATACTATTAGGTATTATTATTATCTATATATATAGATATATTAGGGTTTATGTAGTTGAGAGACATAGAAAAAAAACTGCCGCAAAAGAAAAAAAAATACTGAAGATGCTGATCTGCCTATTGATTACCAAAAAGAAAAGAAAATATTAGGAACGGTGAACTTGAGAAGGAAGGTAGCAAGAATTATATATATGGGAATTAGGAGGACAAAGTGATGCTGCTAGATACCAAACAAAAGGGTGAAAACAATTTTTTGAATAAAATATATATATCATTGCTTCGTCAACATCATCAGCAGAGACAATCCAAATAAAAATAAAAACAATTCAAGTTTTAGTTGAGGATTATTATTTTCTGATGCAGTTCATCAAATGTTGGTAAAAGGTAAAGATATTAATTTGTGATATTTGATTATCTATATTTTCATAATTTATATTCAAATTGGTTTTGTAGTTTTTCATGTTCCTATAGCTTCTTTTTAATTAGTGTCTTTCATATTTAAATGAAATAATTTCATGAATAATTATGATTATTTGATTTAATTATTAAATTTCAAAGAAGTTATTTTTATGAAACTTATGCTTAATTTATTTGCTCTAGAATTTACTATTTGATTTGATTTAAGTGATATATATATTTTGGATCATCTAGTTAGGATTATTCATTGTTAAATCCGTTTTAGAACACACACGGGCACTTGTGTTTCTTTTTGTGCTAACCTTTTTGCAATTGATCTGTGAACGATCTGATTGGCGAGGAGCTTATTGGAACGTTGGTTTGGAAACCGCTCACGCTAATTTTGGAAACTGTGAAAACAGAGCAGGGGCTCGTAAGTAAAGTACATTGGGGTAGTATCCTAGGGAGGGTAGCATAAGACCGAGTTTGTACTTGAACATTTGATTTTCATAGTGGAAAGTTAGGTGGTCCGGTGGACCGGTGGTTTTCCTCTTAGGTCATTGTTGTGGCCTAGGTTGTTTCCACCTAAAAATATTGTGTGTTATAATTTCCGCACTTTACTCTTACACATGATTGCATGTTTGGCCGCTCTGTTTAGGTTAGTAAACTATAAATTAATAAAAATTAAAAATAACCTATTCACCCCCTCTAGGTTAATGAGGTCCATATTTTATAAACTTTCATTAAGTATCTATGTACAACCAATTTCCTTGTTACTTGGAGTTAAATCAACTAGTTGTAGTAGACTCAAGAAAGTCCATTTTATCGTTAATAGCTTCTTTCCAAAAGTTGGCATCTTGAAGAGTTTGTGGATCTTCTTCTAAGATAAAAGCATAAAAATCATATTATCATTCAAGTCAAAGAATCTATAAACTTTAATTCTGATAGCATATCCAACAAACACATATTCATAGACTCTACTAACAAGTATAGTTCTTTTAGAAATAAGAATTCTAACATAAACCAAACAAACCCAAGTTCTATTAAGCTTTATAGGGAGAACTTTTACTTTTAGATTTAGGAACTCTATTAAGTACATAACAAACAATTGATCGAACTTCTCCCCACTAATGAGATACAACACCAAAATTTAGTAAAATAACAACTGATTCAATAAAAATTATATTTATTCATAAATTATTTCATATGCTTTATAAAAATGATTGAAAATATTGAAATCATATTTAATGCCTCTATTGCTAGGAAATATCTTTATTTTTCTATAAATGGATTTTCAATTTTAGTCAAGGATATTTTAAAGATGTTAAATGCTTCATTTTTATCAATGAAAGTAATAAAATAAGATTTTTCAATTCTAGTCAAAACACCATCAAATTCATAAATATCATAATGAATTAAATAAAATGATTTAGATTCTTTAACTATTGATTTATGTGAGGTTTTGATAATTTTAGTTTTATTATAAAAATCATATTTTTCAAAATCATTCAAAGATAATTTAGGAATGAGCCTAACCTACTCATGTTCTTAATTATGCGTTTATTAATGTGACAATTTATAGCATGCCAAGTATTAAAAGAATACATGTAAACAAAATGAGAAACTTTATTAATCTTAACATTCAATCTAAACATGTCATCAATAATATACCATTTTCTAACAAAAATATTATTTTTAGTAATTGTATATAAATCAGCTCCAATCGTTCGAGTAAAACCAATCTTGTTGAGAATATAACCTGAAACTAAGTTTTTCTTCATCTATAGAGTATGTACAACACATGATGAGTAGCGTCAATGTCTACCCTCTATCCCTCGAATCCACCAATAAAATTGATTTCAATTATCATAACAATAAGTTGCTCTTTGGTTAGATTTTCTTGCAGAGCAAGACGAGATCTCATTTGATAATTTTGAGCCATGCGACCAAGCTTATTACCATTATAACATATAAACGTGTTATTTAATAAGGGGATTGAAGTCCATTCTATGGACGATTCTGATGTTGTTCGTATGGGTATTGCGATTTTGAAATTTCATGTTTCACTCTTTGGGTTTCAAAATAACAAAGGTAGATATATTATTAACACATTGTTGTCGAAAAACTACAAATACTTCATCTTTTTTATCTTATTTTCATTCTTCCTCCTCACTAAGACTTTCTAATGATAACTTATTAATCTTATACTTGAGAACATTTTGTAAAGTCTTTTCAATCAAGGGGTAATTTATTAATTAAAATAGCAATTTAAAATTGTCTATCTAAAGGCATCTCTTCAAATAATATTTCATGCGTTATTTTTGCAATTCATGTGACTGAACTTCTACAAATTTATCGTCAATCATTTGGGATACCGACTGACAACATATTTCTTGATTCCAACTTCCTTAATATCATATTTCTTTTTAAGTGCATCCTAGATTTCCTTGATAATTTTATTAAAATTATAATAATCATCCAGATTATTAGAGAAACCATTAGACAAACTATTTAAAATAAAATTCTTATATAAGAAATCATCTCCTACCCAATACTCACAATCCTTAATTTGAGTTTCAATCAATTCAACCGACCGTTCGACTTTATAATATTTAAAACATAAGCCAATTTATTCATGATAATGAAAAATAACATTTTTTGTATCCATATTTCAAAATAGAACCCTATAAAACGAAAATGTGTATTCAAATCAATAGTCACTAAATCAACATATATGGGAAATAAAATAATCTTAAAACTACTACAATAGAATAATAAACAAGAATGAAATTACTAAAATATTGCTTGGGATACGAACTAAGTCACTCTTTTAAGACGTTTCACAATTTTGTCCAAAATATGCAAACAATCTATAGCCCCGTTATCCCAAAATAAAACTAACTCAAAAAACTTTTGTCTTAAAATTTTACTGTATTATAGAAGGCAAGAATACTACACCTTTACTAAAATTATGTTACTCAAAATCAAAGTAAAAAAAATAACAATAACAAAATGATTGTTATAACGACAACTACAATGAAGAGGTAAACTTACAATATACGATTTTTTTTTTAAATTCATTTTATATTTAGAATATTTCCACAACTTCTAATATAGTTGCTTCTAATTGAGTCGGAATTAGAGCTTTGTTCAAACTAGTTTAGCATGCATGCCGCATTAAGGCAACACTAACGAGGGTGAAAGAACCGATGAAAATTGCAAACGGACAGAGCAGAACAGAAACGGGTATGTTTGGGAGCATGCTCAAGGAGAAACATCAAACTGATTAAGTTTGAAAGATAAAATACAATTCATCAAAGGAGTACAACCACAAAGCATAACAATAATAACTTTCCAAGCACCAAATATTTCCCCCACAACTTCGAATACTCGTAATATATAATGAACTGCAACCAACAGGTCCAGCATTAGTGTCAGCAGACAAGCTCGTAAGGAAGCCTATAACGCTGACATAATTAATCAGACATACCATTACAATTAGAGACCCTGCTCAATGAGATAATCACCAAGCCTTTCCACAATCATGTTGCACTGACCAGGTGTCATTGGCTCATCATAGATACCAATTATCAAGGCTTGATTGGTCTTTTTAACAGTAACACCACCAGGGCCCTACAATTATAGCAGAGAGGTGAGTATACAACAAAACATAAATCTCAATTGTGTAGGATAAAATGATGTCCAAAATCATCTGAATAACTCATATAGCATAGAAGGGTCTTTCCTGTTACATAATCCATGTTAGACATATATAAAATATGTTGACCCGTCTCCCATTAAGCTCATGCTTTTGGAAGCTTTAGAAGGATTGGTTGGTGACTTATATACTCTAACATTCTAACATGGTATAACAGCAAAAGGTTATGTGTTTGAACCCCCTACAACTCCAACTTGATAAAAATCATGTGTTCTGTCCAAAAATCGTCAGAGACCTGCTCCAAGGTGACACCAAAATCTAACATGGTTGAAATTTCCAAAATTGTAGGAGATGGAAAAGTTATTACATGTTCAAGTTTTAATTCGACTCCTTGCCTACAAGAACAATAATAAACTTATTACAAGTGTGTATTTCCATGTTTCAATAAATGTCAGTGTAGGGAATAAATGAGTTCATTTTGTGCCAATAGAGTGAAAAGACAAATATGATTTTACCTTCTTCCCTCGAATGACGGCTCCTGCCTCTCCTTGGATCACCATGTATTTTGTTCCACCAAGGTACAATCCAGTTGGTGCAAGAGATCCGGGTTCATTTAAGTCATTCATTATACCGGTTATTTCTTCAGGTTTGAACTAAATCAATATTGGCATCAAAACAATAAACAAGTGTAAATAATTGTAGCATGGATGTGGTTAAGTGCAAATACACTTTTCAATCCATTATTTCACGAAATAGTAACACATGTCATAATCACCAAATTAAATAATTATTTATTAAAGAGTTTTTTCAGACGGAAATAGCAGCAGTTATGATAATAAATCCAATGTTACATGTTTTATGAGGAAGTAAGGAAGTGCTCAGGAAAGCCCTTTCTACTGTGCATTAACACAAAAAAAAAAGATGAATTTTCCTGCTATTCTTTGTTGGGACAAAAATTGAGAGACATGAGGTCAACAGTTTCTGAAAATTTGTTCTCACATTAACATATCTTCTAACTAGCTCACTCATCTAGAACTTTAGAGATCAGGTGCTACATGGAATTTTGAAAAGATCCCTTATTGGTTCTGAAAGTTCAACAATTCAAGTGAGCAAGACTTGAAAATGAAGGAAATAAAAAATCGAACAGGTTAATTTGACCCAGAAAAGATTAGATCCAAATCCGATGGGAGTGGTGGGATTCGATACTGCTCACTCTAATTTCTTTTGTGGGAGTGTAGACTCAACCAACTGAACTACACGTGAGCTACCACATAGTTCCGAAAAATTAATCAAGTTTACATAAAATAGAGTTACAAACGAAGGAAAGAAGCATTTTCTTTCCTAAAATTTCAACAAAAAAGATTCAATTACAACAAAGAATTGGTACTTTTTAGGGTATCAAATCAAAGAAGTTGATCAACGAAAAATATGATGCACCAAACACAAAACGAACACCAAGTTGCTCAGTATGAAATTCAAAAAACCAACGAAAGAAAAGTCAGAACCAAAAAGAATCAAACCCAAGAGCAATTAAGTTCAAACTCTCAAATCAGGAATGCATCTAACAATTAATAAAAAAGAAGAAGGTGCAAGAGAGCTAAACCTGAGGGAAGGTGGAGCTCTGGGCCCAAACACTGCCGTCTTGGCCAATTATACCAGCGGCAGAGAGATGGTTTCCTTCGATTTCGCACATCAGATGCTCATCTACGTATGTTTGCCACGACATCTTCTTCTTCTTCTCCTGGTTGCTCTAGCTACTGAGATTTTTCTCTTTTGAGTTGTTTTACTTGGTTTACTTTGGGCTCTGTGGGTTTTGTCTGACGAGTCTTTTATCGCTCTTGTGCTCTATTTGTAGCGTTGAAATTACGGAATAATATTTTCAGTAATATTATCATCGAATTGACCAAAGTGACCCTGCCTCGCAGCAAGGCTTGAAAGTTTTTTCCATCGAAACAATCTCGTTTAATCCAAACCAACTTAACTTATGGTCTGGTTTCTCCTCTTCAATTGTGTTTGATTTGTCTCTAAAATTTCAAAATCCATCCAAAATTGATCACATTAATTAAAAATTACATAATAACTTACCCAACTATTAATATATTATTTTAATTTTTAATTTTTATATTATAATTTTATTAAATAAATTTTAAAAAGTTCAAGCAAATTTTTTGTTAAGAAAAAAAATACAAGTATTTGGTATTTATTTGATATGATACTTTTAACTTCAATCATTGGATATTCCATTAGATTGAATTTGGAGATAACATATTAGTATTTAATTATATGATTATTATTTAAATTAAGTGCTTATTTATAAATGTAATATGTGATAAAATTAATATAAAATTAAATAATAAATTAATTTTTTAATTTTTATACTATTTAGAATATAAAATTATAGTATTTTTTGATTTGTTATATTAAAAAATATAGATCTTTATAAATTCTAAACTTAATTAATATTTAAAACATTCAACTATTTAGTTTTTAAAAACAAAAAATTAAAAAATTAATGATTGAAAAAAAATAAAAAACAATCTATACATCAATTCTAATGTGTTAAGTTTGAATTAGTTATGATTTTTAGGAATAAACAAATAATTTAATTTATTTATTTAAATTGAAAAATTTGATTATATCTATTACATTTAATTGAAAATTATATGATCTATTTGGATTTGAAATCAAATTCAAATTAACGAATTTTATAATCAATTTTATTACATCTTAATCGAATTAATATTAAATTAAAAATAAATATATTTTTTATTTTATATTATGCATACTATAAACATATGATATCGGTTAAAGAAATTATTCCAAAAAATTTAAACATATTTTTAAGTTAAAAAAACTATAATTTTGAGTGTAGTAAAGAGGTAGAAACTATTAAATTCTAACTTACCCTCTTTAGTTTTTTAAAAGTAATATACTCAAACAAAAGTATTAAATTACTAGCTCATTCTTATTAAGTGAAGAATAACTCCATTCACATAAGCCAATGTGATGTTTTAAGACAAACGGTGTGGATTCAAATATTAATAATTTCATTTCATTTTATGCATTAATAAGGGATTGTAAATTTTTTTGATCATTCCATGAATCCAATGAATCTGGCTAATTGTTAAATATTTGACGATTTCGACTTAATAATTGAAATAGATTAGATTAAAAAAATTGGAAACTGTTAAATACAAATCAATTGGTGGATGGATTATCTACCATCCGTTTTAGTCTAACACGAATGTACTATAACAAAAAATTATTTTTTATTGTGTTGTTCTTTTATTACTTATAACGTATATTTTAATTTGTTTTGCCTAAAATTTATATATAATTAATATAAAATCAAAAATTATTTATTTTATGTCAAATATAAATCTATTGTTAAAAAATGAAATAAAATTACTAAAATCTCAAAAATATATTATAAAACTGCAATTATGAATCGAATTGATATGAATTTGTAGTAAATTTGATGGAATTTGATTTAATTATAGATAATCTTAATTTCTGATTGAAATGTTCAAATTTAAACTAATGGTCTCATAGTATCCAATCGAATTTTAAGGAAGCAATGTTGCAGTCTTATTTTAGAAAAAAATGATGCGCCTTAAACATATTCAAAGAATGCTAATTTAGCAATAGCACCAATAAATAATTGGTATTACATAAACAGTAAAA
This sequence comes from Hippophae tibetana, assembly GCA_037013495.1. Taxonomy (NCBI): domain Eukaryota; kingdom Viridiplantae; phylum Streptophyta; class Magnoliopsida; order Rosales; family Elaeagnaceae; genus Hippophae; species Hippophae tibetana. The sequence continues at coordinate 52,294,489 of CM072811.1, read as the reverse complement.
CCAGAGAACCAAATCCATAAAAACACCCAAAAAGATTATGGAAAACTAAAGGTAAAGCAATGTAATCGAAAACAAAACCACCGTTTTATGTTTCACCCATGTTTATTGTCCGCAACAACTTCAAGCCATTTGAAGGCTAACTTTCAACTGAAGCAGATGCAAGCTTGAAACCAAAATAAATAAATAAAAATATGGAAAAAAAAATTCCAAAAATTGTATCCAGAAAGGAATTAATACTAGGAAATCATGGTGATCATCACAAGCCTACAGGCCCTGCTCAGCGAGGTAATCACCCAACCTCTCAACAACCATGTTGCATTGCCCTGGAGTCACTGGTTCTTCATAGATTCCAAAGACTATAGCTTGTCCAGTTTTCTTTATAGTGACGCCTCCAGATCCCTGCACATCCATATGGACAACAATTATTTTATAAATGAGATTGTTAATAAAAGGTGTAATTTTATATAGTCCACCAGGCAGCAATACCAATGTAGATATAAACTTAGTCATCCATTGAAATATAGAGGTCCATTGGATTTGTGACAATAGGTGGATTTGAGTAATACAATGATGCTATAAAGTGTTTTACAAATTAATAAAAAAGGTGAGACGGTCTATAACTAAACTATAACTAACCTCAAGTGAGCTGACGTTATGCTAACTAAAACAATTAAGCTTATTTCACACCGATATTATCTATACAACAGAATAAATAGACGATTCATTATTGGAATAATCTTCTGAACTTTCTAACAAGTAAATAATATTCATGATAATAAGCACGTAAATATATATATATATATATATAAATGCCTCTATCCAGTACATATTCAGATTGAACCACATGCTACAGCAAATTAAGGCTCATAAGAACCTATGAATTCTGTGTCAATGTAAATGGAAGTATTAACCTGGAATTTGTTAGACCATCCACATCCAGTAAGTACTTATAGAACTGGAAGTTGGAAATGATTGTTGAAAGTTTACCTATATACAAACTATTTGAGAATTAATGAGTTTTGAGTAAATTAACACATCAAAGACATCACCTTCTTTCCACGGATAACAGCTCCAGGCTCACCCTGAATTACCATATATTTTGTGCCCGCAAGGTGTAAGCCCGTTGGAGCAAGATGGCCTGGTTCCTCAAAATCCTTCATGATATCATTCATCTCCTGAGGCTTACACTGGAAGCCCAAAACAAAGCATGAAAAAAAGGGATCGCGTTAACGAGCATTTGAATTGTACTAAGTTAGGAATGTGGTAACAAAACAACAACAACACAAAAAATAAAATAAAAATAATATATAATAATGCAAGAACACATTACACATATTAGAAATCAACAATAGTTTGAGAATAAGCACACATGGGGAACAAATGGCTTAGTAGAGGAACAAGGTATCAAATGAGCCTCAACCATAGTATTATGACTTAGAATTACTCAAGCTAACTAGCCAATGACCATAGAGAGCTAATATAATTATATTGTGTAAATGGCGCATTTAACAAATTTGATTTAGACAGCAAAGATGAATGATCAAACCAGCTAAAAAGACATACCGCATCAAACTCCGATTATAGTTATCCGAAATCTAAAATCAGAAAATAAAGAGATATTATGATTTAATTAGACTTAGAATCGCATTGAATTCTGGCAAAAGGCAAATCAAAATTGATGGTGCATTATGCATATGCTCTCAAGATAGAATCAACCAATCAGGCACTTTCTGAGCTCAATCGAACAGATCTTCATTGCAACTACATTTTCAGCCGATTGAATAATCCGATTAAAATCGGATAGAACACAGAAATTATAAGAATGTAGGATTGGATACATAATTTGCTTATATTTCTTTAGATTAAACACGGAATTCAATTATAAAACGGCTTCAAGAATAAATAAAGAGAACAGCAATGAATATATATAGTTTACAATTGATGAATGGAGTTCGATGGAGACAAAGAAGGAGAGCTAACCTGAGGGAAGGTAGAGCTCTGGGCCCAGACGTTGCCGTCGTGACCAACAATAGCAGCAGCGGTAAGGTGCTGGCCTCCGCCATCAATGTCGCACATCAAGTGTTCATCTACGTATGTTTGCCACGACATTTCTTCTTTTTCTTTCTCACACTCGCTGTTTTGCTCCCTTTTTCTCACTCTGATCTCTCTTCTTTGTTTTTGATGTTGGTCTTCTTATTGGTTAACGTTGTTTGTTTGTTACTTGTTCATGAGTGAGAGAGAAAAGTGGGGGATTAGCTTTGAAATTTATGAATGGTATCTCAACCGTCCGTTCACTCCCGAATTCAATTCCTATCACTCAGTCTGCCTTTAAATTTGTTCTTTTACTCGGTAATTTGTTTTACTTAATTTTATATTTAATAAATACATTTAAATTTTTATAATTATATCAAATACAAATTTATAATATAATTATAATAAATAAAGATATTCATCAGTTAATTCTGCTGGGTTAGTCCATAACACAAGATGAATCGAATTTACATAAATTATTTACAGATCAGATGGTTAAATTAAGGTCCACAACTCTTTTTTTTTACATTTACATTGTTTGGTTGTTTGAAGTTATATAATTACTAGGTTTGGTTTAGAGATGTAAAATAGGTTATTTAGTGGTGTAAAATGCAAAAAAAATATTTCATTACTCAATTGTTAAATTCATAAATTTTATAAACATATTCCATCTTTTCAATCTGGTTGAGATAGTAATGATAAGTTATTATAGTTGAGACACTAACGATAAGTTATTATAATAGGATATTTAATTTATTACAAATGTATTATAAAAATAACGAAAAAAAACATAATTATTTATAATAATTATAAATTCAATAGAGATAACTTTTAATTGATACGATCAGATTAAATATGATTAGATTTAAATGAAATAAATTAATTTTTTTATAAATTTATTAAGAGCATTAAATGAAACATGAAATGAGATAAATTATTTGACATTTATAGATTTTCTTATTATATTTTATATCTTATTTAATATTTTTAATGAAATTATAAGTTAAATTTTTTTTTAACGAGTTCATGCTTCATTTTTTATTTTATTTGTCTCATATCAACTATTTGGAACATCTGAGATATATCATTATATTCATAATGTTATCATCCCAATATATCAAAAAAAAATAAGAAAAGAGAGTTTGTAATGCATAAATTTATAAGTTTTATAATAGGTTAATGAACATATACAATACATGTGATTCATCTTTTATAATAATTTATACAACTATATTAATATAAATTTTTAAATAACGCTATAAATTATAGGGTTAAATGCCAATTTGATCTTCTAATTTATATAAAGTGTTTTATTTGTTTTCATAACTTTAAAAATATGTCATTAATTTAGACATTTTTGTTTCAAAAAATGAGTAAAAAAAACTTTTTTTAATTTTGAATTTATTAAAAAAAGGCTAAAGATATATATTGTCAGAAGTATCTTCTTTACATTTTTTTTCCCTAAATTATATTATAGTACAACTTATTTTTTTTTGGGGGGTTTGAGTATTATGCATGGAGTATGTGCATAACTATAAATATATAATTCTAACATAAAAATTAAACCCTTTACCTTTAATCTTTTGATAAAACATTATATATTTATTTTCTTATATTATTAAATATATATATATATATATTTATTTACATTATAAAAAAATAAAATTATATCTTTTTTTAAAGAGTTTTAAAAATTTAACTTCATATATGAAAATGCTTATGCTATGTATATAAAACAAAAATAAATTAATAATAAAAATTTAAACATTAATTTATAATTTTTTTATATAAATTATAGGAAAAAAGTATCACGAGGGTCTAATTAGATGTTGTATTGGAGAACATCAAACAAATGATGTTGTATCGGAGAACATCAACATATTGAAGAAACCCTAGTGCGTTTTACTAGACTAAAAGAATTATTCTATTATTAAAAAAGAAATTCTAACAATAGTTCTTAGTTTCTTAATTTCAAGTCCATCTCTTTAATAAATTTTTTACTCAGAATTGATTTTAGATAAGGTATTAAAAAAGACATTAAACACTTGGCATTTAAATAGATCTTTGTTATATGGCAAGAAATACTTTAGATGTTTAATTTTAACATTAAATTCATTCCATGGGTATCCAACTCTCTCGCATGTTTCTTAAGTAGAGAATATTTATAGGGATATGAAGATGGGAAACATAGAAACATTCAAGAAGAGTGTGAAACGATAATATTAAAAGATTTTCTGTTAAACTTTTTAAAAAAGATGAGTTTAAAGAAATAAATAAAAAACTATTTTTCTTATAAAAAATGAAGATGTAAATAAATCATCTAATTAAATAACATTAATTTATCTTAAAAATAACTTAACATCCTACAATTTTCCAAAAATTAGGAATACTATGAAACAATTCTAAAAGAATAGATTATATCCATGTAAAAGGAAGACTACTCAAGTTTAAGAACATCAAAATTTCTTCTTAATATTTTTTTTAATTTTATTTATAAAATAAGCTTGTGTTTGCTTTTCTCTTATAATAATATACCTTTCAAATATTAATAAATTTATTATTGGATTCTTTTTATCATATATATATATATATAAATATAATAAATAATATTAATAAAAGATATGTTTACAATTAAATGAATTAGGTAGTTGAAAATAATTTATATATGAAACGATCACCTTATATTGGATTACTTGAATTTTTTCTTAAGAAAAAAAATTCATTCCTTGTCATACAACAATTATATTCTCAAATCTTCGAAAATAAAAAATAATTTTATACACATACAAGAACATCGTATATTAGTATGTTTATTTTTAATTAGTTATTATAAATGAAAATGAGTTTTGTTATTAAATTTGATAGAATCATACTAATTAATCAAAAAATTAATTTATTTATAAGTAACGATGAAATATAAATAACATACTATTAAGTAGCAAGGATGTTTAGAGTTTTTCAGAAATATATATCTGTCGAAAAAAATAATTCCCACGTATAAAAGGATCTGCACCTACGAATCAGGTGAGAGATAAACAAAGAACAAACGCATCGTTTTGAATGGAGGCTTTACGGCTTCATCTCAGCTCCCCAACATTGATAAAGAAACTATTTCAAGTCAGAGCGAAACCAAACCGTACAATTTCCTTCCTCCTACCCTTCCTATCTCTCTGTTTGCAAACTTCGGATCCTTTCCCAGAAAAGCCAAGAAGCTCTTTTTCCTAGAAAATCTTCTTGGTTTTTCTCGGCAATGGCTTCCTCTGATCATTTGATCCTGACCACCGTTGTCATTTACATCACCTTAATTGGCCAAATTTTGGGTGCCACTTGTCAGGCTCAACCCATGATCCGACTGAGGCCACCCATTAACCAACACGTTATCGACGATGGGTTGTACTGCGGAAGCTGGGGACTGGCCGTTGAGACCAACAACGCTGGGCCTTGGTACTCAATTCCTTCCAAGTGCCGGAACTTCGTGAAGGATTACATGAACGGTGGTCAGTATTTGTCCGACTCGGAGGTCATTGCCGATTATTCTTTGGCTTTTGCTAAGACGGTTGAGATAGCTGGAAATGGTTCTGACGCTTGGGTTTTCGACATCGATGAGACCCTTCTATCCAATTTGCCCTATTACGAGCACCACGGATATGGGTATGTTCTTAAATGGTGTCATTACTTATCCATTTGATATGTTTTAACACGGTCAACCATGTGATTAATAGTTCATTTTATTTAAATGTTATCAAATTAAATTTTCCAATGGCTCCATGTATTTGAACATGTGCTGTAGGAGAGTGTTCGATAGATTGATCTTGGTTTATGCTTTTGTTGATTTTATTGCATTGAGCCAAAAGTTATTGCACAAAGATATTTCATGGTTTTGCTGGTGAGAACCAAATGATCTATAGACTATAGCCTAATTGTCTGATACCCATAAAGATGTTTGATTGAAATCTCTATGATGCCATTTGTCAGTTAGATTCGATACTTCGATAGTTGATACGGTCTGCTTTGTGGCTTCTTTCTATAAAGCACTTTTATTTACATCAACACAACAACAATTTATGTGTAACAACATATGTGGCTATCATTTATTCACTTTTTTTTTCTGATTGACACATAGGTTGTTGTGAGATAACTGTAAATAGATTTTTTCTAGTTTCTATGTTGCCGTGTTGGCAGTTGGCACAATTATATGGTGCAACCAGGGTTATTTTCTTTTTGATTCATTACCTGAACATACTCAGAGTAGTTTTAGATTTATTGAACAGAAGCTTTCTTCCTGTTAGTTGCTTCATTTGTTAGGATATGACTTATCTGTCATTTAGTTTGGTCAAGTAATGGCATGTATCTCCCATTGAGATAGCGTATTTACTACGGCCTTATGGTGACGAGACATTGTATTTCCTAATGAAAAGTTTTCAGGGGAAAACAATATAATATACATGGCTCGAGCTCTAAAACTTCTATTTTTTCTGTTAGAAAAATGAGGAAGGTATTAAGTTGAGCCTAAACCAACAAATCCATAACGTGAAGTAGTCCACTCAGAATATTTTTGTTTACTCTCGTACCTTTTTGGTAATTTTGCACATTCAGAAGAGTATTAAAAGGTTGAGCCTAGACCAAGAAATTCATAACGTTAACGAGTTCATTCAAAATATTTGTGTTTATGCACATTTTCCTACTTTTGATTGGCGTCCAGTTCTTGGGTAACTGCTCGAGAGTTTTAAGATGAAAGTTTTGGATAAAGATGCCATCTTTTTTATGATTGCGTGATGTTCCTTTCTCAATAAACTTGGCTTGTTTGTTAAAGATTCTAATTTATGATTTATGATTAAATAATTGGTTTTATGATTTATGATTCTTTTGTAAAAATAACCAACAATATATTTGATAACAATTTTTACGTAGTGATTTTTAAGAAAAAAATCAAAAATCATTTACAAGTTATTTGGTAATTTTTTTTATATTTTTTCTAAAAACTTAAAAAGTAAAAAAATTGTTTTGTTATTATTTACACATTTTATGTTTTTAATCATTTTGTTTATATATTTATAAAAACAAGTCATAAAACTTGATTTATTCTCTAAAAAATGTTTAGTGAAAATGAAAAAAAATCAATAATTTGAAAATTTAATTTAATTTTTTTTTTTAAAGATTCATGAATCAATCCATATTTTGGTAGTGATTTTATAAAAAAATCAAAAATATAAAATCAAAATCGTTATCTAATAAGTCCTTAAAGTATTGGTTTCACGTTCCTGCAAATTACTGAAATTATTAACTCAAATTCAATGTACAAGTTAAAACATTGTAGAAAAGTTGTTTGGGAAATTTAACCAAGACTCTCTTGAACTTTATGTAGATCTGAGGCCTTTGACGAAAAATCATTTGATGAATGGGTGGATTTGGCTGAGGCCCCTGCCCTTCCAGCAAGTTTGAAACTGTACAAGGAGTTAGAGAAATTGGGATTCACAGTTTTTCTGTTGACCGGGCGGGGTGAATATCAAAGGAATGTCACTGAGAAGAACCTTTTGGAGGCAGGATACCGTAACTGGGAGAGGTTGATCCTGAGGCAAGTGTTCTAATTAACCACTCAGTACAATTGAAAATGTGGATTTCAAACACTATCTACAAAAACAACCCTACATGGCAGATTTTTGAAGTTTCAGCAGAAAAAGGCCTAAAATCAAGGGTATAGATTCATAGGTACAAGATGTACATAACAAAACCCGGAAATTTTAGGACATTTTCTACTCAAACTTTAAAATTCTAGTTTCAAATCTTTAAATTAATGAGATTTTAACACTAGGATATTTGCTACTCAAATTTCAAAATTCTGCGATTTTGAGCTTCAAATCCTTAAATTGATGAGATCTTAACAAGACAATGATAATGATTTTTTTTCTTTGGGATTTAACGTACAGGGGAGCTTCAGATCATGGCAAACCAGCTGTGGTTTACAAATCTGAGAGGAGATTGGATCTGATAAATGAGGGCTATAAAATTCATGGAAGCTCTGGTGACCAATGGAGCGACCTGTTGGGGTTTGCAGTGTCCCAACGATCGTATAAACTTCCCAATCCAATGTATTATATAGCCTAAACAACTTTTAACATTCAATCACTCTTGTAATATGATTGCTTCTACTTGCCATGATATTTATTGTCAACTCTCTCAGTCTTTCTGGTTTAAAAACCTTGACCCTTAAACCTGTATGTATTTATATTATGTTGTTTATATATTTTATTAACTAATATAAGGAAAGAAAGTAATTTTTTTAATTATAAATTAAATGGTTTTTGATGTGATTTTAACGAATGAAAGTAGTTCAAATCCAACTCACACATATATAATGTGATAACATTTAATATTCCTATTACAGCTTGTTGAAAATGATGAACAAAGTAAAGTGAATTGTCGGGTTCTGATTTAAACCATTTGGCTTTCTGTTTTACAAAATTGTGAATTTATAATTCATGAACTTCACTAGAAATAAGCATGTTTAGAACCTTTTGTATTCACTAAACAATGTAACATAAACTAGTCCAAAGTCAAAAGATCTTTTTGTACCCAATAAATCAATCTAGATATCTTTTGCTTAGGAAAATGTTATGTTTCTCAATTTTGTGATGGAGCACATGATATAAAAGAATATTATTGATAAGTAAAGACAAATTTAATTAATTATATCAAATTAAAAATTATCACGTTAATTGAGATGTTAATAAATTTCTCATATATAGTAATGCTCATTTGATTAGGTTTCACTGAATGTCTGTCCTTTCTAGGCACATTCCATTAACAATGAAATTTACTGATTTAAATACAGTGAATAAAAAAAAAAGGTAGTTGTGATTCATAATTGCTTTAAAGTAATAACACAACCATAATACCAACCAATTCTACACTCAAGTGATAACCCACAACTTTTCATGGATATGATGAGTTTTCTTCATTTTCTGGGTTTACAACCATTGACCCACAAACAAAAGGCTTTGCTGCTGGAATTCTCAGACAATTTATCCCACCTCTTGGAGCCGCTAAGCAATCTGGTTGAGGTCTCTGCATGTCCCTCCCAGGAATACAATTCAAAGATAAATCGAATCCCACATTTCTATCAAACAGCTTGGTACATTCCTGACTGAACCCAGAAAAGAAATTGTAAGCAACAGTAAGATTCACTAAGCTTCTTAAAGAACAAACCAAATCAGGCAAAACTCCAGAGAACTTGTTATGAGCCAAGTTGAGAACTTCAATCTCTTGAAGACATGATATAGTATCTGGCAGATGACCCATCAGAGAATTCAAACTTAAATCCAAAACTTGAATCTCGGTGAAGAGCCCAACACCCTCAGGGATGCAACCAGTTAAGTTGTTGTTGAGAAACAAGATCTCTTTCAGCTTAGAACCCATTAAACCAAAACTAGTTGGGATGTTCCCACTGAACTGGTTGTTGGCTAAATTTATCACTGAAGCTTGAGAATTTCCTAAACTTTGAGGCAATTCTCCTACAAACTGGTTATTGTTGAGAAAAACAGCATCAAGTTTCCTGTTAAAGAGATCTCCAGGAAGAGGTCCAGAAAACTCATTGAATCTGAGGTCCAAGTAAATGAGATTTGGCATGTACAGAGTAACAGTTGGAAAATGACCTGAAAACTGATTGTTACTTAAATCTAACTCTTGTAGTGATGATAGGTCCTTGAAAGTGTCAGGAATTGTACCAGAAAATCTGTTGGTGTTGAGATGAAGAAGAGACATATCTTTAAGAAAAGACAGTTCTTTGACAAGAGTTCCCTGTAGATTTGCATGGTTGAGATCTATTGCTGCAACAACAGGTTCAGAAGAAGATGAAGACATTTCATCATCTTGAGGATTTGAGCAGAAGACTCCTTTGTAAGAACACACATCAGCTCCAACCCATGAAGCTAAAATCCCCAAAGGATCATCATTAATAGCAGATTTCCACGTCTGAAGAGCAGAGTAAGCTCCGTTTAGTTTTGAAGCTGAAGATGGGATTTGACCATTATTGATTCCTCCAGCAATCCATATTCTTCCTCCATTTCCAATACCAACACCGTGGATCCCGTTCTCGTTCCCATTTCCATTCTCATTCTCGTTTACGTTGACACGAATACTAGCTCCAACCCCAAATGCAGCGTCAGTTAGTATTATATGCAAGAAGAGAAAAGCCAGAGGCCAGCTCTTCTCCATTTTCAGCTGAGCAAACCAGGCAGCTAATTGTGAAGGATTTACTTGAAAATGTGTCCAAATATTGTAGCTGCATTAAAGAGAGCAAGTTCGGGGATTAATTGATATTGACCGGTATTCTGCTACTTTTTTTTAATACCATTATTTATTTCTGTTCACGTTTATAATTTTGAGATTATTTTATATTATGTATCACTTTTCTTTCTGTACTCATGTTGACTTCATACTAAACAAGTGTTGATAGTGAACATCAGGTTGGGAAGTTTAGGTTTATTAAGTATAATGATATACATCAGAAAGAATACATATTAGTTATTCTTCTTGAATTTTGAGGATGAGTACGTTACAACAAAGCTAGTGTTTTGTGTAATTGTCTACACACTTTTGCTTAACCCTGAGTGCTTTTATAGAAGCCATTTAGGATTTTAAAAATAGTAAAAATACCTATCAATTTTAGAAAGTCGGGAATTATTTATTACAAAATCCTCTCAAATTTCCTTTTTTTTAATACATCCCTTAAAAAAATTTGAAATATTCAATCATATAGATTTTTTTTTCATGACATGAAAGGAGGTATTGGTAATTTACTATTTATAAAATGACATGCATTGCTTAATCTAAAAGATTATATATAAATTTTATATTTTGCAAATTGTTTTATATTTGAATGAGATATGTCATCTCGTTAATTATAAGTGGATGCAATGTTTAATTATTACTAGATGTTAATAAAATTTATAATATAAATTATTAGTTTTTAAAACTTTTTTTACATTGTTTAACTTAATTTTCAATAAGATAAGATAATAATGAAATAATATTAATTAATATATCGTATTTGTTATTAATGGACCTAGATAAGATAATTATAAGTATAAAAATAATTAAAAAATATGATACATTATTATTTATAACGTGAGTTTAATAAAAAAAATATAATATATATTTAAAGTTAGACTCAAATATAATCTAAATACGATAAAATGAGATAATATTATATTATAAGTTCATTAAAAATATTAATTAAGATATAAAATGGGATAATTTAATGCATTTGTGCATGTAAATAAGGGTATTATCATTTATTTAAAAATCTATATTATTTAGTTGAAATGAGAAAATTGATTATGATGTTACAAATAAATATACGAAGTTATGATATATATAGCTGGTCAAAACCTTTCCAAAGATACAACCATGCTTTGATAATGCAATAGCAAACGTTTCGATTTATTTAACGTAAGTAAGATACTAATATTTACATACTGTAACATTACCCTGAAGAAAACGATAGTTACTTATCATCATTTTAAGCTTTTAAATTTCTCTAAATTAATTTCATTAAATAAATTTTATTTGAGTTTTTTTTTAACTTAAATAACTACTAAATATAAATATAATGGAGTAACGTAAGAGTTGTGTTACTTCATAATTAATTATAGACAAATTAAGTCTATAAAATAAAAAGTTTTAAATTTTAGGTTTTATCGCTAAAAAATTCAATACAAACTTAATATTTTGATTATATTTATATTTTAAATAAGATATAAATAATATTTTTTTAATTAAAAAATAAATAATAATCAAAAAATAAGGTGACGTTTGGTTCGTGAAATGAAATCGAAATCAGAATAGAATAAAATGAAAAGGAAACAATGTTGTTTGGTTTGACCACTTGAATCAAGTTCCGAATCAGGATTATAATATTTAGTTTATGATTGGAATAAAAAAAACTATAAATTATCTTAATACCACTACATTTAGTAAAGTTCAAATAATGTCATTTAATTACTATTTTTTTGTCAGACAAAATACATTATTGAAATCATTATTTTTCTAAATAATTATTACTTAATTAAAAATATATATATTATTAAAATCATTATTTTTCTAAATAGGGTTTAGGGTTTTGAGGTTTGGGATTTAGGGTTTAGAGATTTAAGATTTGAGGTTATATTTGTGGGTTAAGGTTTAGGGTTAAAATTATTATTTTTCTAAAAAAGATTTAGGGTTTAGGGATTTAAGGTTTAGGGGTTTAGGGTTTTGAGATTTAGGTTTTAGGATTTTGAGTTTTGGGATTTAGGGTTTAAGGTTTAGGGATTTGAGATTTAGGGTTTAGGGATTTGAGATTTAGGGTTTAAGGTTTTGGGATTTTGAGTTTAGGATTTATATGTAGGGTTTTGGGTTTTGTGATTGGGGATTTGAGATTTGAGTTTAGGGTTATATTTGAGGTAAGGGTAAAATTGGAAAAAAAAATTAAATGAGAATGAAATCATGATTACTAAAGGGAGAGAAGAAATTATAATTACTTCTATTTTAGTAATCAATTTCATTTCATCCAAACAATTCAACCAAACACAAAAGAATCAATTCTGATTACTTTTCGTTCACTCAAACCAAACATCACTTAAATAAAAATTATTTTTTTATTTATATGTTATCTCTCATAAATAAATACTAAATCGGCTGCTAAACGGAGAGTAGATGATTTAATATACTGTTAATGTATGAAATAATTTTCCTCGCAATATAAAGGGTCGAATTTTTGTTTTCCTTTTTTTATTCTTCTAAAAAAATAGAGCTATATATGAAAACATCATTCCTAGAGATTTTGCTTAAGATACTTTTAGCTTAAAGTAAACATAATCACATAATATATGCTTGATTAACATGAAAAATCACAAAATAGTTTGAGTTTTACAAGTTATATTAATTACACATTTACACGTGTGTGAAATTATTTTCAATAATTTATATTAACTAAAATCAAACTAAATTTTTAATTTTTCGTACTTTAAGCATACACTATAAATTGTGTTTATTCAAATGTAAAAGAAGGTTTTTGAAAATTGTGTTGTCTTATGACTCATCATGCATCTTATGGATTCCATGTGTTTTGATTGGATGTAATAAAAATCAATAAAAGCCGGAGGTTAGAATATGGGTTCTGCAATTCAGACAACAGCTTTCATATCTTTTTATGTTCTAGCTCGTATTATTTATGCTCTAAAGATTAAACCAACTCAAATAAACTTAGAGTAAGTGAGTTTTAGTTTCACTGTAGTTAAATTTGTTAGGTTATTTTTAACAAAGGCTAATAAATTAATAGCATTATATTTTTAACCATTATTGTTATAATTGAGTTAATTTATTGATTTAATTAGAAAAATTTAATTAAAAATGTTAACTTTGCCATGTATAATATCGTAAACCTAAGTATGTTAATAGAACTCTCATTAGTTTACTATGTTGAAAATCAACACCAACATAATAAATAAAGTGATAAGAAAATAAATACAGTGGTTGAAAGATGTAGAGAAATAAATGAAATGATTGAATGATGAATAAATAAGATAGTTGAAGAATGAATAAATAAGGTGGTTGAAGGTTGTAGAAAAAAAAATGTAGATAATATTTGTGTGACTAGAATTATTTCTTAGTTTTATAGTTATGTGATGTAGATTACTATTAGAGATTGTTATAAAGCTCCTTAATTTAAGGAGAAAATTAAGAAGCAAAAACAAGGAGCAAAATATGGAGCTTAATTCAATGAGCAATTCAAGGAACCATTAATTTAATGAGTAATTCAAGGAGTGAATTTTCCTATTAATAAATGTGTAATTATAATGAATTAATCATTCAAAGTGTTCATTCCAATTAGGAGAAAAGCTTTTATGAGAGAAAATTGAGAGTAATTTTCTTGGGTACAATTGGGTTGTGGGTTGTAGGTTGTGAGTTGTGAGTGTTGTAAACACCTTGTGTAATTTCTCCTCTTTCAGTAAAAAGATCTTTAACAGGTCCGGAGACGTAAGCAAGATTGGCCGAACTCCGTTATCAAATTTTTGTGTTATTTTTATTCTTGATTTCTCATAAATCTGGCTTATCGGAAATTTGCGTAATTTCCCAACAACTAGTATCAAAGCTGTTGGTGGTGATTTCTGTCAATTTTCTACAAGGTTACTATTTACGTGAATAGTGAATTACGTGAATAGTGATATTCGACGATATTTGTTCGTTGACGGAGGTGTTCTAATACACAGTGGTTTATAGAAATAGTTAGAAACGATTCGGAGGAAGTCAGATTTGAGTAGGAGCAATGGCCGCAGATGAAGGAAGGGTGAAACTCGAGAAATTTGATGGCACAGATTTTGGGTTTTGGAAAATGCAGATAGAGGATTATTTGTATAAAAGAAATCTATATCAACCTCTCTCAGGGAAGAAGCCAGAGGGTATGAAGGAAGAAGATTGGAATCTTCTAGACAGACAAGCCCTCAGAGTTATTCGATTGACGTTATCCCGTAATGTTGCTTTCAACATAGCAAAGGAAAAGACCACGACGAGTCTTATGGCAGCTCTCTCCAATATGTATGAGAAGTCATCATTCTTAAACAAAGTGCACTTGATGAGGCGTTTGTTCAATTTGCGGATGAATGAAGGCTCATCGGTAGCTCAACATCTCAATGAACTCAACACAGTCACAACCTAGTTGAGTTCAGTGGAAATTAAATTCGATGAAGAAGTACGAGTATTGATACTTTTGTCTTCTTTACCAGAAACTTGGAATGCTACTGTCACGGTTGTGAGTAGCTCTCCAGGAAGCAATAAGTTGAAATTTGACGAGGTTTGTGATCTGGTTCTCAATGAAGAGATCCGATGTAGAGAGTCAGGTGAATCGTCAACTTCTTCAGTTTTGCATACAGAGTCAAGAGGAAAAATTCAACCAAAGGAAATGGACGTGGTAGAACAGACTACCGAGGTAGATCAAAGGACAGGAGGTCCAAATCTAGGAATCCTAATAATTCCCATAGCTCAAAGACTATCGAGTATTGGAATTGTGGAAGAATCGGGCACTATAAAAATCAGTGCAAGAGTGGACTGAAGGACAAACAAGTGAAGGTAGAGGCAAATGTTACTTCCACCTCAGGAGGAGACGATGCATTGATATGCTCTTTGGAGAGCAAGGAAGAATCTTGGGTGTTAGACTCTAGAGCATCATTCCATGCTACTTCACAAAAAAAATCTTCGAGAAATATGTCCCCAGAAACCTTGAAAAGGTATATCTTGGTGATAATCAACCATGTGTTATTATTGGCAAAGGTGTAGTGAAGATTAAGTTGAATGGATCTATTTGGTGATGATCAACCATGTGCTATGATCTTCCATGGTGATGATTGGAAGATTTCAAAGGGTGCAATAATAGTTGCTCGAGGCAAGAAAAGTGGCACTCTTTACATGACAGCAGAGGCACGTTATTCAATCACAATTGCAGCAGGCAATGAAACACCAAATCTGTGGCACCAAAGACTAGGCCACATGAGTGAGAAATGGATGAAAATTATGCACTCAAAAGGAAAACTTCTAGGTCTACAGTCTGTAGAGATGGACATGTGCAAAGATTGCATACTTGGAAAGTAAAAGAGAGTCAGCTTTCAGACAAGTGGCAGAACCCCAAAGAAGGAAAGGCTAGAGCTTATTCACTTTGATGTTTGGGGACCAACGATCGTCTCATCTATTGGTGGGAAATACTACTTCGTGACTTTCATCGATGATCACTCTCAGAAGGTATGGGTTTACTTTCTAAAGCATAAGTCTGAAGTATTTGAGGCTTTCAAAAGATGGAAAGCTATGGTGGAAAATGAGACGGGTTTAAAGATCAAATAGCTCAGAACCGATAATGGTGGTGAATATGAAGATACGAGATTCAAAAATTTCTGCTATAAGCACGGGATCATAATGGAAAGAACTGTGCCAAGCACGCCTCAACACAATGGTGTAGTTAAGCGTATGAACTAAACGTTGACAGAAAGAGACAGAAGCATTCGTATACAGTCAGGTCTATCGAAGCAGTTCTGGGCAGAAGCAGTCAACACGGCAGCTTGCTTGATCAACCGAGGCCCATCTGTTCCATTGGAGCATAGAATACCAGAGGAGGTATGGAGCGGAAAAGAGGTGAAACTATCACATCTAAAAGTTTTTGGCTGTGTAGCATTTGTGCATATCAATGATCAAGGTAGGAATAAGCTTGATCCCAAATCCAAGAAATGTGCATTCATCGACTATGGTGAGGATGAGTTTGGCTACCGCGTTTGGGATGATGAAAAGAAGAAAGTTATCCGTAACAGATATGTGATTTTCAACGAAAGGGTGATGTATAAGGACATGCATAAAATAGACGCCAATGTCTCAGAGCAGAATGAGTCAGTATTTCCAGAAGTGCAATGCTGACCATTGTTGTTACTTCAAGAGATATAGGTCCAGTTATATCATTTTACTACTTTATGTTGATGATATGTTAGGAACATGTTCAGATATGAATGATATTAAAAGGTTGAAGCAGCAATTGTTAAAGAAGTTTGACATGAAAGACTTGGGTCTAGCAAAGAAGATTCTTGGAATGCAAATCATAAGAAATAAGAAGAAAGGATCCTTGTAGTTATCTCAGGCAGAGTACATCAATCGTGTTTTGCAGAGATTCAACATGGGCGATGCCAAGCCAGTTAGCACACCCTTGGCCAGTCATTTTCGCCTATCCAAGGATCAGTCCTCTCAGACAGAGGAAGAGAGAGAATTCATGGTTAAGGTTCCTTATGCCTTAGCCATTGGAAGTTTGATGTACGCAATGGTCTATACGAGACTAGACATTGGCCATGAAGTGGGAGTTGTTAGCAGATTTATGTCAAATCTAGGGAAAACTTATTGGGAAGTAGTCAAGTATATTTTGAGGTATCTACGAGGCACCACAGAAAAGTGCTTGTATTTTAGTAAAGGAGATTTAAAAGTACAAGGGTACGTAGACGCAGACTTTGGAGGTGAAGTTGATCACCGAAGAAGCACCACTGGTTATATATTTACTGTTGGAACTGTTGGAACTACAACTGTTAGTTGGATGTCACAAATACAGAAAATTGTCACTTTATCCACTACATAGGTTGAGTATGTAGCAGTAACTGAAGCTAATAAAGAGATGATATGGCTTCAAGGTTTGTTAACTGAGTTGGAATTCAAACAGGAGAAGAATGTTCTGCATAGTGATAGTAAAGTGCAATACACTTGGCGAAGAATTCAGCATTCAACATTCAACATTCCATTCTAGAACCAAGCATATTGGACTTCGTTATCACTTCATCAGATCTCTATTGGAAGATGATGTGTTAATACTGGAGAAGATTCTAGGAAGCAAAAATCCAGCAGATATGTTAACAAAGGTGGTGACTATTGACAAATTGAAGTTGTGCTCAACTTCAGTTGGTCTACTAGAGTAACAAAGACTAGAAAAGCTACTGCATTGATCGAGGTGTGAATACAGATTGAAATCAGTCTTCAAGTGGGAGATTGTTAGAGATTGTTATAAAACTCCTTAATTTAAAGAGCAAATTAAGGAGTAAAACATGGAGCAAAACAAGGAGTAAAACATAGAGCAAAACATGAAGCTTAATTTAAGGAGAAATTCAAGGAACCATTAATTTAAGGAATAATTCAAGGAGTGAATTTTCCTATAAATAAATGTGTAATTGTAATGAATTAATCATCCAAAGTGTTCATTCCAATTGAGAGAAAAACTTTTGTGAGAGAAAATTGAGAGTAATTTTCTTGGGTGCAATTGGGTTGTGGATTGTAAGTTGTGAGTGTTGTAAACACCTTATGTAATTTCTCCTCTTTCAGTAAAAAGATCTGCAGTAGGTCTGGAGACGTAAGCAAGATTGACTGAACTCCGTTATCAAATTTGTGTGTTATTTTTATTCTTGCTTTCTCATAAATCTGGCTTATCGGGAATTTGCGTAATTTCCCAACAATTACATGGTGAGAACTATAAATAACCTACCTTGCATTTGATTTAATCATTCCATAAAAAAACAAATAAGTTTTTGTATTATTAGTTTAAGTATGAGTTGATAGCTTTCTCTTTAAGTCTTTGTATTTCTCTTCAATTTGTGAGTTGTTTTTAAAAGATGTTATAGTGGATATAATATAAATAGTTTGTTTACTTGTTTAAATCTAATATTAATAAATTTAGAGTTGTGTATTCTAAATTTTACTTAACATACTATGTAAAGAACACTATAAGGTTTGATCCCAAATGTTAATTACTATCATCTCTACTTTTCACTTCTCATCTATTAAGTGAGAAGTTATAAGAGAGAAAATATCAATCTGTGAAAAACTATAAACCTTTAATCTGTTATTCAATACTAGATTCAAATATGTTTTTTATTGTTTTATGTAATATTGATAATATCACATGAGTTTAAAATGTATGCATATATTTAGATGTATTCACAACAAAATTAACAAATAACAAAAAAAATTATCTACACTTTAAAAGAGCAAAAAGAAAACTTGGTATTATGTAAATGGATTTCATTTACAAGGATAGATTTTTTCTTTCCTCTATCTGAGTATTTACTTCATTAAAAAGTAATATAAAAAAGCGTAAGAGGATGGTCAAAGGGTTAAGGATTTGGAATCTATATCTCTTCTTAAAAGTATTAATACTAAAAAAAAAAAAATCTTTACAAGAAAATGACAGTACAATATCAAGCTCCTAGTAACAATCCATTGACTCGTCATTAGAAAGAGGAAATCTAATGTGAAATTGAATAAAAAAAGTTCGTTCATTCTACTTATAGTTCAGGATTGGATGCATGGCAGCTAGCTTCCTTGGCCACCCATAAAACATCGTATAGCAGCATCAACTAGAATAATTTGAATCTACCTACAATCCCAACTCATCTGCCACTTCATATTTAACAGGCCATCATTAGATTAGGTGTATTTTTTTAAAGTTTGGCATAAATAAATATAATTCAAAACATTACCTCCTTCATTTAACATTGAAGAAAAATAAATAATTATGTTTCACAAGCAGTGGTTTGAGACCCATTTGAACATATTAAAATTTTAAAATTTAAGTCAAGTTATGGGTGTATGAATTAAAGTTGTATAAAATATATAGAATATTATGACATCATAAATGTTGAGTTATGAATTTACCCATATAAATTATTTAAAGACTTCAATTGAAGATCGAAACTCAAGAAAGGTAGGCTTTATCCATTTAATGAATTTTATTTTTTCCTTCTTAATATGATGAAGTTTTTGTTATATGGGTTTTAATGCATATGCAGTTAGGCCTAAAGGGTGCAATTTTGGATATATAACTTAAAATTTTCTAAAATCATGACTATAATTTGTGTGCAGCTTGTACATAACTGCACATAATTCTTGTGCAACTTTACACATATAGTTTGTCCATATCTTGTACCTAGCAAAAAAATCCAAGTTTTGTTTTTTTTTTCCTTCCAAAATCTAAAGCCTGCACCCATCAATTTTAAGATCCCAAACTCAAGCTACGTGTTAATATATAAGAATTCGTTTTGTTTGTGTTTGTATTAAAAATAGTTCCAGACATGAAAAAAAATTATAATATTAAGAAAGTATTTTGTAGAATAAACATGTTATATATAGTTATTTAAGGAAAAATAAAATATGCTTTATATTAGTTTACTATTTTTTTTTATATATTCTATATTATATGATTTTGATAAGAAAAATATTTATTCAGGACAAATATGATTAGCTTATAAATAAATTTATTTGATATAATTTATTATTAAATGGATAAACATGAACAAGATAACACTCTTATAAATAAAATAATTAATTAAGGTTAATAATGTAAAGTTAATATACAATAAATAGGAATTAGTATCTTTATTTTTATTTTAATATCCTTTTTGACCTCTAAGACATATAGAATATTCTTATTTAAGTTATTTGTATATTTTTTGTCCAAATTTAAAAATAATCTAAAAAAATTAAAATATCATAAATATATTAGTTAATATTAAAATTAACCAAAATTTATAGAATAGGCATTTAATGTGTTTTATTGGAGAATAATGGTTAAAGAACTTATTAAGAATATGAATAATCCAAATATATCAACTCCTAATAAACATATTCTATGATCATAAAAAAGTATATTTATTATATGAATATTGTGATATTTACTAATGTATAAAAAAATATTTAAAAAATTAATCCCAGGTGAACACAATATATATGATCTAATCAAACTTAGTGAGCATTTATATAAGTATTTTTTGCTTAAAAATAATATATATTAACTTATTATATTTTTATTGATATGAGATATGATATAACTTTTAAATAAAAAATATTTATTTTAGATAATTACGATCAATTTATAAATGAAATATTTTCATTATGAAAATAGTAGTTAAATTTAAATATAATTTAATGATATATATATTCATACGTTAACCTTATGTAAAGCTAATAATTAATTGTCGTTTTTGGAGGTATAAATGATGATAAAGATTGGAAGGGCATCTCTTCCTGTCCTTTTATTTCCCCTCTTTAAATATCTATTTAGTTTCTTATTTTTTAAAAGATATGATATGATCTTTTATAAATTTATTTTAATTTTATTATTATTTCGATAAATAAAAATAATTTGACATTATAAATTAAGATAAATTTAAAAACATAAAAACATTTATATTTTCTTTCAAAAAATTACAACCCTTTATTATTTTAATTATGATAGTAATAATTAATTTTAAATAATTAAGAGATTTACCGTACATATTTATAAAAAAAAGAGTAAAAGGCATAAGAGTCTTTAGTTTACAATAACAGACCCCATAAATTTAGTAACTTTTTAATTGATTACATAAATTTTGTTGTATTAATAAAATTAACATCTTATTTTTTTTTTGTTAATTGAAAAATTTAATCATTTGTTAGTTATGTGATGAAATTTGTGAAGTATTTTTGAAAGAATAATTTTAATAAAGTTATTAAGTTTACTTTTAAGTTATATAAAATTAAACATGAAATGTATTAAAATTATTCTTATAAATTTTGTCCTATGATAAATACATGACGAAATCAGATATAATTTTTTAGTCAAAATTAAATCTATAATGATAATTTTATAAAAACAATATTTGATTAAATAAAAAATTACAAAACTTATAGACTACGTCTTTGAGCCCCCATCAATCTATCATCCTTATTCCTTACCCTTTAAGAAAATAGGGACTAAACCATAATATTATTGGGTAAAGAGATGGCTGTAGCTATAATATTATTTTGACAATTGGAAGAACTCTATTGGTTAGTCCTTCAAACAAAATTAAAAATACAAAGTGGTATGCAATCGCCATTTGCCTACTTGGTTTTGGTTTTGGTTTGACCATTCAAAACGTAAAATGAGCTCAAAGGCTGTAGTAGAGGACCACTTCTGAAAGCAGCTCTTGCTTGGATGGACTGACTTTCTTTTGTCCGGACACAAAATTAATTCTTCTTATCATTCAGTTTCTATCAACTTTATTATAGAAAGTGATTGTTTTATCTCATATATTATATATATATTTTTTTATTTTTTTATCACATTTAAATTATAATTCTAATACATCTAACTTTAAATAAAAATTATTTTATCTTTTTTATTAAATTTATATTATAAATTATTATTTATCATATTTTTATTTATTTCATTTAAATTTATTATATTAGACATGAATAAAATATTTTAATTAATATTATTTTATTATTATCTTTTCTTATTTAAAATTATATAAAATAAAATTAATTTTAAAAATTAATAAATTATTTTATAAAATAAAATCTTTTGTGTGTGTGTGAATGCAAGGTTTAGATTTAAACATGGAACCTTCACTTAATGCCAAAGATAGATTCTTTTAGCTAAATAAATAATTAATCATAAGAAATGCAGAGAAAAAAATAAAGTTAAATATGTAAGAAATCTAGCAAAAAAAAAAAATGGGTTTTTTACCTACTTCAAAAATAATAAATAATTTTTAAAACTTTTCATATTATTACATCATTGTTAACGAGAAAGCTACAAAATAAAAAGAAATATACATATATATTTTTCACCTGACTGTATAACCAACAGCCATTCCTGGTCATAGTGCCAACAATTTTTTTCCTGGAATATACGTAGTGTGCTCAAAGTTGAAAGTAGAAATTAAGTAGAAACCAACAACAAAGAGATTACCAAAAATTCCCGTAAACAGTTTCTAGATTTTGTCTGTTTTTGCTAAACAACATTGTGTAAACCGTGGCCCCTCCCCACTTAATAATGAAAAAAGCTCCACCAAACCTCGTCTAACACTTTTATATATCATTAGATATGTGTTAGATTATTATAAAATTATAATAAATAGATATTTTTATTTTTAATATTAATTATACTTAACAGTGATTGTTATTAAATAAAAATATAATTAATGAAATAATATCGGCTAAGTAACACAATTTGTATTAAGTTAATATATATACATCTTTTATTATCATTTCATGGTTACCCCTCTTCTTGAAATGCTTAGTCTTGTTACATTCATGCTTTGACTTTGACTCTTTACCACTACTCCGAACAATTTATAGCCCTGGGTCCGATTCTCTCTCTCAACTTTCACACTGTCAGACACACCATGAGAAATCTCAAACCCCTTCTTCCTACAAGTACTGCTATTTGTAGATAAAATATATCCATATCCCATTTTATTTCCACTGTTCTTTGCCCAATTTCATAAATATTATCAACTCGACCTCTTCCTTATTTTTGTAAGCTTTCTCTATCAACAAGGTTAGATTTTTATTCTTTACTTTTTTTTTTTTTAAATATTCCCTTAATGTTGTATTCATAATTGATATTTTCTTTAATCGCAAATTGAGGAATTAGGTCTGTACTTCTTAATTGGACCTGGCTGTTAGTTAGGGATTTAGTTTCCTTGTGGGAATGAAGATTGTTGAATTGGATGAAGCCGAGTCGGAGCGAAACGATGGAGGAAGACAGATTGACAAGGTTGACGCAAAGAGAGCGCTTGTCGGAGCTGGTGCTCGGATCCTGTTTTATCCGACCCTTTTGTATAATGTGCTTCGCAACAAGATGGAACCTGAGTTTAGATGGTGGGACGAAATTGATCAGGTTATTATTATTATTCAATTCGATTCTATTTATGCTTCGTTTTTTTTTTAATTTCTTTTCGTTGGGTGTTTTGTTTACTTGAGAAAGGGTATTGGAAGAAACAGGGGAATGATTAAGGGTCTTGATCGTAGGAATCTTTCATGGGTAGTACTTATTAGTTTCTTGTTTTTGATTAGAAAGGAAGTTAGAGAGATATGTTAGCTTACAATGAACTTTGTGTAGAAATATAATGAAGATGAAATTGGTTTGATATTGAATTTATAGTATTGATTTGATACCTCAAGCCTCTAATCACCGTTTAACATTGAATGTAAGAAAACAGAGTCTTTGTAACTTTACTTTGCATGTTCTACTAAAACTGTTGTGTTTTATTTTAACTGAAAATCTATATTCTGATTGGTTAAGGAATGATTTTGCTCTTTCAGTTCCTCTTGCTCGGTGCAGTTCCATTCCCTAAAGATGTTCCACGATTGAAGCAGTTAGGTGTCCGTGGTGTTATAACTCTCAATGAACCTTATGAAACTTTGGTCCCATCGGCTTTGTATCATGTATACCTTTACCTCTTAATCTTGTTTTAGTCACATTTTGCTTGTTACATGATATCTGCATTAATATTTTTCGGGGCTCAATTCTTCTTTGAGAAATTGAGGAATAAATTATTATTATTTTTTTACCATCAACCTTACTAGAGACTTGAAAGAAAGAAAGGATTTTGTATCCTCAAGCCATAGCATACATCCAGTTGAAAGGGTTCTGATCTTGGAAATTTTTATCTTTACAAAAGTTTTACTTGATTCTTTTTATTTTTTGGTGGTTTTGAGGCTCATGGAATTGACCACTTAGTAATTCCCACTAGAGATTATCTTTTTGCCCCTTCGTGTGTGGATATCAGCAAAGCTGTCGAGTTCATTCATAGTGAGTAATCTAATTTTTTTATCCTATACTCTACTATCATGGTGATTCCTGTTATATTTTTGTTCTTAAGTCAGTTTTTGGTGCAGAGAATGCATCTTTAGGTAGAACTACGTATGTCCATTGCAAAGCTGGTCGAGGTAGAAGCACAACCATTGTGCTATGCTATTTGGTAATTTCTATTCTCCACATTGGGTTTTTCTTTTTTGTTTTCAAAACTTATTTAAGCTCAAACGTCATCTTATTATTTTTTATTTTTTATTTTTAATACTTATTTTAAATGTTAGGATGGTTTTGTATTTTTTAGATGGAGTACAAGAACATGACACCTGCTGCTGCCCTTGACTATGTTCGATCTAGAAGGCCCCGTGTGCTGCTAGCCCCTTCTCAGTGGAAGGTTTGTCATGTGTTTTACTCAAACACCTCCTCAAAGTTCATTTCGTTCTCTGTGAATGGGTTATTAATATTTGTTTATAGATTTTATTTTCATTTCTGTTGTTAGTTGAGAATATTGTTTCAAACCTACTACTATTTTATTGCGTGCTTTACAGTTAACACCATAATTAAATATGATGTCTGCATCTGATTTGGGAATTGACATCTTATCCTCTTCTTTCATAGCTACTTTCCTTATAATTTTCCCATTTCTTCCATGTTGAAACAAGCAGGCTGTTCAAGAATACAGCAGATGTAGACCCAACCCTGCTACATACTCTCCCTCACGGGGTGATGCTATTCTAATTACAAGAGCAGATCTTGAAGGGTATCACGGTACTTGTGATGATGCTGATATGCAGCTTGCAGTTGTCCCTAAAGTGGCAAAAACTGCACCAATTATAGCAAGACTGTCCTGCATTTTTGCGTCCTTGAAAGTTTCTGGTGGTTGCAGACCAGTTGGTAGGCGGTTTCCAGTACCAGAGCCACGTGCTTGCTGAGTCTTCTTGACTTGCAAGAATATCACTGAGTTGGTTGCTTGTACAGGAGAGCTTTAAGAAAAATAAGTTTAGTGGTTCCGTAGCTTTGTATTGATGAGAAAGTGTAACGAAATCGTCTTCAATTTGATGCACATGAAATCATGATCATGTGTGGAGCAATACAGTAAGAAAACTATATGTCAAATGCACACAAGAATTCCAAGGAATTCAGCTACTCTCTATGTATTATATCATCAAGCATACATCTTAATAGCAACAATACAAAGTATCGCCAGCTTTGTCTTCCTTAGCACCACCTCTAGTCATTTACTCCCATTCTCTTGCAACAAGATGAAACTCACTATTCTCATAGTTCACTTTCATCTCTCTAAAGTTCTCTTTGAGTTTATGATTGTATTATATAGTCAAATACACACATTGGCTCTTAGGATCTATTTATAAGCTTGTTATTATAAGTTATTATAAATTTTTAATTGCATGATCCTGAGTATATAATAACCAAGCTACTTATGGGTACACATATGCTAGTTAACTAATCTCAATAGGTAGTTATAACTATATCTTGGTGTCATCTTCACAAAATCTCCACCATGAAACCAAGATGTCTTTCAGTTGCAGCTTTCACTGTACTTTACTTTCTATCACTGATTCGATACCAATGAACTTGTTATACCTACCATCTTCTTATAGTACAGGTTGACCTTGTGTAAAGGCACAACCTTGGTAAGCATATAATTGGATTTTCATTGGTAATCTTTTTCAGCTCAACATGCCTTCCTTCAATTGCGTCCTTTACGAAATGAAGCTTCATATCCACATGTTTGGTTCTTTCATGGTGATGGGGCTTAGAGACAAATGAATTGCTCCTTGATTATCACAATATATCTCCACAGCTTTTTGTGCATACCCTAGCTCCTCTGACAATTCTTTCAACTAGAGAGCTTTATTTACATCTTTTGCAACAACTGCATATTCACCCTATGTAAAAGATAAAGCCACCACTTTTTGTAGATTGGCTTTCCAGTTAACAAGTTCACTAACAAATTGAAACAAATATCTTGTCAATGACCTCTTTCTATATAAATCTCTTACAAGAGGTTGAAAGTTTGAAATGGGGAGCTAATAGTGTTGATGTAGGTTTGACACTTACCATACTAAACTTCTTGAGCAGCTTATGCACATATTGTGTTTGAGCAACCAACAATAGTCTTGAACTCTTGTTTATGCAAATTTTCATCCCCAAAATTCTACTAATTGATCCTAGTTTCTTTGTGTCAAATGTATCCACCATAGCTCTTTTATCTTCTTAACTTCAGACATGGTTTTGCTAGCCACAAGCATATCACTTACATACAAGAGAAAATACATTACATTTGGTTCATCGGTGTTTTTCATGTACACACAAGGATCATAGCTACTTTTTGTGAAGCAAACCTTTATAATATACTCATCAAATCATATGTATCTACATTTAGGGGACTATTTTAGTCCATATAAGGACCTCCTGAGTAAGCACACAACATGCTCCTTATTAGGTTCCACAAAGCCAAAAGATTGGTCTATATATATCTCCTCTTTCAACCTACTATGTAAGAAAGTAATTTTTACATCTAAATGCTTTAATTCCATGTCACACTAGGCCACCATTAACAATATGACCCTTATCGAAGTGTGTTTCATTACTGAAGAGAATATTTTATTGAAATCTATGCCTTATCTTTGAGTGAACCCTCTGGTCACGAGTCTTGACTTGTACCTTGTTAGCTTACACCTTATTGCTCCATATTTTTTCTTATAGAGTCATTTGCAAGCCACAACCTTAACTCTCTGTGGTTTAACAACTAAGTCCCAAGTTTAGTTCTTTTTCAATGATTTCATCTCTTCTTTCATTGATTCTTGCCATCTATTTGAGTCATTATAACTCATAGTTTCATAATATCTTTTGGGGTTTGATTCATCCAGATTATCAACCATTGTAAATGCAAAGGTTACGAGATTATTGTTGCTATCAAGTCCAACTTGATCCTTATACCTTAATGGCTTCTTTACTTCCCTTTTCTTATTATCTCTAGCTAGCTAATAGTCCCTCAAATTACCTTGCTTAGTGTGCATCTGTTGAGGTTGAAATTCACCAACCACTTTCTTGTTTCCTAACTCCATCTCCAAACTGAGATTCTTTTTCTTGGTATTAATGTCTTCACCTTTTGAATCAGTGTTAGACATGTAATACATCTCGTTTTCTCTGAAAATTACATCATAACTGATAACACACTTGGACTGAATTAGATCTCAAAGTTGAACCTTTTTAGCCCATTAGGATACCTTAGTAAAAAAACACTTCACCGCCTTGGATTCCATCTTATCCATCCCCTATGCATGTAAGATACACACCCAAAAAATTTCAACACATTGTAGGAAGTTGGCTCCCAAGTCTATACATATTTTGTAGTCTTAAACTCCAATGTAGTTGATGGGCTCATGTTGATGTAGAAGCATACTATGTGCAGTGCTTTTACCAAGAATTTCTTTGGCAACCCTACACTGATTAGTAACCATCTAACCCTCACCTAGTGCTTTTACAAGAATTTATTTGGCAACACTTTAGCCATAGTGCTTCTATCAATGTCTTCTACCACAGTACTTGCAATAACAATTGAATTTTTCATTACAATATTCTAGGTCATTATCAATTCTAAGATACTTTACCTTCTTTCCTATTTACAACTCCACTTGAGTCTTCCATCCCTTGAATCTGTCTAGTGTCTCATCTTTGGATTTGAGTGCATAGATCCAATTCTTTCTCGAGTGGTCATCCATGAAGGTGATGAATTACTTTGAGCCATTCGGTGATGAGTTTTGTGTAGGATCCTATAAATCTGAGTGTATGTAAGTAAGTTTATCACTTGTTCCCTTCTCTTTCCTTGCAACTTTCAATCTCTTTGATTTTCCAAGAAAACACTACTCACAGAAAAAAGCTTACTCAATCTCAATTCCTTCAAGAGACCTTGTATTTGCAATTCTTGTAACCCTGTAACCCTTTCTCACTTATATATGCCAACCTTCGATGGCATAATTGGAGACTCATTTCACCATCACTAATCTCACCAATGACCATTATGGGTAAGCTTATAAATGTAATTTCTTAATTCCTTCTTATAAAAAACCATTGAGCCTCTGATTACTTTAAGTTCAATGTCATGCCATTTGAAGGCATACCTCTCATTCATAAGTTCACCAAGTGAGATGAGATTTATTTTAAGAGTAGGCACATGCCTTACATTCAACAAGGTTCTTTCTACATCACTAGTCATCCTTAACATTACAATGCCTATGCCAACCACCTCATATATTTGATCATTTCCCATGAAGACTACTCCATTATTTGAATCTTTGTACTGTGTAAATCACTCTTTATATGGTGTCATATGATACGAGCATCCAGAGTCCATGATCCATTCTTTATAGCAAAGGCCATTAACTATAGTAATTGCTTTTGCACTATCTTATCCATCATGTGTCAGTGATACTTATGCAGATCCATTTTCTTTGTCCTAAAATCTCTTTGTTCTTTCTTGATAATCACTCTTAAAATTTCCTTCTTTATAACAAATAAAATAGCTTAAGGGTTTCTTAGATCTTGATTTAGATTTTTGATTATTAAAGTCCATTTTGTCACTCTTGCCACTAACTGACAGTGCATCCCCTTGTGAACTTCCAAACATTGTTTTGTTGGATGCTTTCATGTCAAGCTCTTTAGATCTCAATGATAAACCATTACCCCAAGTGTCAAATCCTTTTGGCTATACTCAATTGCAATTCTAATGGCATTGACTGCCTCAGGTAGTGAATTCAATAAGATTATCGCTTGATTCTCTTTACTGATTTCCTCCCTAATGTTGGCCAAATCAATGGCTATTTTCTTGAAGTCATTAAGATTTGTTTCTAGAGGCTTCATTGCATCTATCTTGAAGCTAAATAACTTCTTTTTTAGATAGATCTTGTTTAAGAATGTCTTCCTCTCGTAGAAGCTTTCCAACTTTGTCTTCAATGCATAGGTTGTTGTTTCACTATTTACATGGTGTAAAATAGTATCAAAAAGGTTCATAATGATGCTTGTAAAAGCTATGTCCAAGATTTTTTGCTTCTTTGGGATGTCAATCCTTCTGTAAATTTAGGTGTCTCATCTAGTGCAAGGGACATTTTCTGTTGCACAAGAACAACCTTCATTTTCTTTCTCTATATCCCATAATATCCTATCCCATCAAATTTTTCAATATTCAATCTCATCGATCTCTTTCTTGATTTCTTTTCTCCATTACTTTCCAAGAATCTAACCATAAAATGTATCCATTCGACTTTTCCCTTTCAACTTGCACCCTGATACCAATCTTGTAACAAAATTGTCTTTAATTTGATGCACATGAAATCATGATTATATGTGGAGCAATGTGGCAAGAAAACTATATATCAAATGCACACAAGAATTCCAAAGAATTAATCTACTCCTTATGTATTATATCATCAATAATACATTTTAATGGCAACCATACAAAATGTTACCTTCTTTGTCTTTCGTAGCACCACTTCTATCCAATTACTCCTAATTTCTCTACAAGATGAAACTCGTACTATTCTCACAACTAACTTTCACCTTTCTAAAGTGTATATATTATATTCTAGAGTGTAACTAACACATGTGTCCTTAGAATCTATTTATAAGCTTGTTAGATACAAGTTCCTAATCACATTATCCTAGGTCTACAATAACCAAGCTACTTATTGGTACACATACACTAGTTAGTTACTCTAAATAATTAGTTATAACTACATCTTGGTGCAATTTTCACAAAAAAGAGAAGGTAATGAAAGAAAAGAAAAAGGTGTAGTTTTCCAACATTTTCTGTAAGTGTATTAATAGTTGAAGATTGACTTTCATTTTAATCGTACATAACTCACTTCAAGTTTTCTTCATTCAGTATCAATTTGATTTCAATTCTACAACTTTGAATCATTAGTAAGGTGTTCTTCTAAG
This sequence comes from Hippophae tibetana, assembly GCA_037013495.1. Taxonomy (NCBI): domain Eukaryota; kingdom Viridiplantae; phylum Streptophyta; class Magnoliopsida; order Rosales; family Elaeagnaceae; genus Hippophae; species Hippophae tibetana. The sequence continues at coordinate 52,264,386 of CM072811.1, read as the reverse complement.
TAAAATGCATACATAATGTGATTCATTATCTCTATACTTTTGGTCTAAGTTTATTTTGAAGTTAAAAGATAAATTAATATTATAAAGATATAATTATTACACAGTATTAAAGATCTTAATTGTATGATTTTTATTTAATCATATATTTGATGGTAAAATGAGATTGTATTGTATATAATAAAAATTGTATGATTATATAAAAAATTAGTATCAGTAATATATGTGTATCTAAATTAAATTTTCATTCTAAAATTATTTAGTTAGTTTTTTTCATCTTAAATTAATTTTTTTTAAATGTAAGAAAAATATAAAAATAATTTAAATATTGATTTAGATAAATTTTTATAATGAAATTATTTTGATGGGTAAGAAAATTATATAAAATAAATTAAATATTATTTTAAATATAAATTATTTAATTAAAATATTTATCATCGTTTTTATTCAATTGTAATTAAATATTATACAAAATTATTATAATATAATTAATACAATTTAACTCATTACAATTATATTTAATTTATACTGGGCTAAACATACCTTAAAAGTTTCCTCTATTTGTATGTTTTCTGCTAGGATTAGTAAATGGTATAATGTGACTGGATGAAACAAGATACAATTTTAACAGCCAATCGCATTCTGCCATATATATGCTAAGTTGGAAGTAAACGAGAACGGTGAACTAAGGGCGCAAAATTGTATTTTGTCTTTTAAGCTGCGGACTGTGTGTAGCTAAACCCTCATGGTGGGCTTGGGTCTGCAAGCGTTCCTACATAGTACTTCTTCGAAGTCCTCATTTACTAAACAAGTTTGAGTTTTCTACCTGTTCTTTATGAAATAATTACCTTATCCTTATCCTTTTTCTTGAAAGTGCTTTTAAATAAATTAAAGTGACAATCTCTACTGACTTTTTCAAGACGACAAGGCATTTCCCTGTGCAGCTGTGCTGCTGGTTATTTTTATGTATAGATTAGAAAAAAAAGATTCCCATCAATGTTTGTTGTTGTTAAACATTTAAAATAATGTCTGCTTTTTGCAGTGATGCAAATTTATACTGTGCCACTATCTAATTCTTATCCAATTCATAACATATGAAAAAATTGTTCCTGTCTAGTTACACTTAATTATATTTGATTATTAACTTATTAATCAAAGATATATATAAAGTTAATAGTTTTTCTTATAAATAATTTTCACAAACTCTTTTAATAAAATATTTTTAACTATTAATTTGAGTTCATTTAATGATAAATATGTATTTTTTATTTGATTACATTTTTTCCTTAATTTTAATAAACTTTTATTAAATTTAAAATTTAAAATATGATAGCATCTATATCAATAATTTATATCAACTTATAATTCAGATAATTTATTAATATTATTTGTTATATATATTTATCTCTAAAATAATCACAATATATTTAATTATCTGTTAGTACAGTATAACAATGTTATTTTTTAAAAATTAAGAATAAAAATTTACATATTACATGAAACACTTACAATTTTGATAAATGTGGCATTAACACATAAAATTAGTATGTTATATTATTATAATATTTATAATAATATGAGACTTATGTTTGCATTTATTTTTTAAGATTTTACTGTTTATGTTTATTATATACTATTATTTATATAGCATCAGAATTTTAGTGGATTAATATATTAAGAAAAAAATAATATACCTCTCATACATTAAAAAAAAATACAAGCAGTTTATAAAAGTAAATAAAGATAATTAAATTAAATAAAATTAAAATATAATAAAAATACAATAAAACATAAAGTTTTTAGTAAAACGACCTGTACTTTGATTAATCTTTTAAGATTGAGTAAAAAATTTGTACATAAATGTCTAAAATTTTCGTAAAAAAAAGTGAATGTCTAAAATAAATAAAAAAAAATTAGTAACGTTATAAAATTAATTTGGAAAAGTTTTCTAGATACTTTATGTGACAAATCATGATGGGCCATATATTTGAGTGGTAGACAAAACTGTCTAGAGTTAAAATGAATGAGATGTTTGGTTTCTATAAGTAAAGTTACAGTATAAAACAATTTGTGAATAAATTAGAATAAATATTATCTTGTTTGATTGTGTCTATAAATTTTGTATTCATTTCCGGAATACCTTATAATAACTTATACCAAGTATCTTAATATATATGCTTCTTTTAGAGAGAATAAAACAACTTTTCTCAAAGAAGTTGTTATTTATCATTGTAGGTAATTAAACATTAAAGTTTGGACCATGAGCATTGGACATCAAAAATTGAACGAGTTTATGGGCCTCGATCAATCGAAAAAGGTGAATCAATCAATATTTGATCATGTTTTGTTAGAAGAGTTTTTGTAATCCATGATCTTCTGCCAATACTAACACCATTTGACCTTGTATTGTCACTCGATGAAAGATGCCTGCGACCTCCCTCAAGTTTTGTAATTCAAAAGAGATTCTAAGAACTAAAAAACAATGAATTTTGATTTCTAATTCTAATAGATATATCGATCAAGCAAGAGATCATTCAATCCAATGTATAAGTTTTATTAAGATAAAAGATGAAAATGGACACTACAAATTTGTGTTTTATAATCATTTTTAAGAGAGTTTGAAAAGATTTAGAGAGAAAAGAGAGACAAAGAAAAATAGTGTATTTTTCGATTAAAGATGGAAAAAAACTTATGTTTTTGTGTAGTTTTATGGATTTAAGTTTCTTTAAAGTATTATTTTCTTCTTTTCAATCTGAGGCTCCTGAAAATTCTTAGAACTAAATAAGACCTTTACCTACAATAGTGTGGTATCAATTTGTAGAAGTCTAACAGCCTAATGAGGCTCTCATAAGTATTATGGGTTACAATTCAAAATGTTAACCTTATTTTGAGAAAAATAACTTAAATATTTATATATATTTTTAGATTTTCAAGTATTTTCACACTATTATGTAAATAGGAATTAAAGTCGGTTAAAAACCGACTTTAAATTTAAAGACTTAAAATATAAAGTCGGTTTACGGGATGAACCGACTTTACCCGTACATTTTATGATTTGTTTTTATTTTTATTTTCGTTTTTCGTATTATTCAATATATATATATATATAACATAAAAAAACTAAAATATAAATAATAATACAAATAATTAAAAATTTAAATATATTTAATTACTTGATAATTAAATTTATTACAAAAACAAATAATGTATATATAATACATATAGTTAACTTAAATTACAAATAAAATAATGTCGTCAAAGTGTAATTATTATGCGATCGAGTAAGCTTGGTTGGCTTAGAATCTTGATTGGCCTTCACAAGCATTATGACAAAAAAACAGCTGATACATAAGCACGTAAAACATCCATCAAAAAAGCAGTCTAAACTTCAGACATACGAATGAAGAAATTAAATCATTATAAATATTACCATCAAAAGAGATTACCACATACATCGACATTTGACTAACTCATAGTAGCACTTTATTAATCATTTGTCTATATATATGAAGTTATCTGGAATCTCTACTAGTATTTTATAATGTTATATATAATGAACTCTAAATATGAAATCAATTGTAACTTCGATTTCTTACTTGGCTTGTGTGAGTTTTGGTGCCCTTAAACATATAGAACACGTTCATGGGCACCAAAACTCATACAAACCAAGAAACAAATCGGAGTTACGTACACCTGATTTGTCCATTTAGAGCTCATTATATCATTAAAAATACTAGCAGAGATTCCAAATAAATTCATATTTATAAACAAATGATTAATAAAGTGTTAATATGAGTTCGTAAGGAAAGTAGGAAAGAGAGATGAGATGTAGTTTGGGCCAAAAATAGGTCCATAAAACAATGCATTCCCCTAAATACATGAGCATATGATTAATCATCATCAAACAAGTGATTTCAGACACAGGAATAGATAGAGAAATTAAATCATTAAAAAATTTACTGTTATGTTGTCATATGCTATTCAAGATCATCAGAATCTTCTCCTGATTCTTCTTGTGATGATATAATTTGAATCATATGTTCTGCCCATTCCTCTCGTAAATCATCAAAAATTTGCTGATCGTAACCCGTCTTGTTCCAACCAAATAACTACATGTATTTCAAATCAAAATAAGAATATAATTTCATTTATTTACAAAAACAAACTCAAATATGTTAAAAACTTTTATATATATGGGTAAAAGATATTACCACATCATCAATTGGAATTTTGATATTTATGATTATTTCGCTCATAAACTTCATGACATAATAACCACACATGACTCCATTATTTTGTTGTGGAACCTACAAAAAAAAGTGCATGTACACGAATTTTCATATTCGAACATCCTTATTATTGAATTGTAAAATTAATAAAATTATTAATATTGAATTGTATATACCATAACTTTTGTCCATATAAGCTTATGAGATTTTTTAAGGACAATGCCTCTAAACTTGTTCCACAACTTCATGCCCTATCAAGGTTTAAAACGATTAGTTTTTATTAAATATTACAAAAAATAATAGAAGAAACTAATATGTAACTATAACTCTTACATTTCAACAACTGCTTTGGTATCTTTACTCAATTCTATGGAAGCTGAGTCACAGTACCAAGCATAATTATTGAACATATCAATGATTACCAACATCCAATGATCTTGGCCTTGTTCAAACCTTAATGGCCAAGGGATTATCAACTTTTGATTTCTGTTAAACGTTAATGCTCTATCACATAATTGTTTAGCTCTGATGCTAACATCCTTCTCTTAATATTGATTGACATATGAAGAATCATAGAACATTACTAAATGTGATGAGTGATTATGTTGAAGTCGATAATAGCACGCCCTATATAAAAGATATATATATATATATATAATTAGATAATATAAATATAATTATATATGTTCTGCATAAATAAAAGAAAAATAACTAGATTGAGGACTCACATTGTCCACACTTGAATTATACTTAAATCGATCATTTGATATTCAAATAGTTGCAATAAGCACTCGATCGATATATAAGTTTGGCCGAGGTCTACACCAGAAATTTCAATAGGAAGTGGCACAGTCCATCCATCATTTATGCTAGATGCCCTCCCAACAATAGTCATCAAAGTGCCAAGATTTCTGGTAAATTTTAACGCATAAGTATGACTATACTTTTTCCAAAGCTTCTTCTTAAATGACTTGGTGCACGATGATTGGCCACTAGTCATAGATTTAGCACGAGATACTTGCTTTGTATCTCTTAAATGTGACGCATTTAAGAGTTCTGATATAATAGACTAACAAAAAAGTATCATATATGTATTTTTTAGTAACAATATAAGATATAATTAAATAATAGTGGTAAACAAGTGTTATCTTTTAAGTTAAAAAATAGTATCATGTCAAATTTTAGAACAACTTGAATCGATGACCAAGCCACGTACTGTCCAACCGTCTCTTGAACTGTGGTAGTATCAGAAGGCACAGGTAGTGGACAATCATGAAACAATGATTGATCAATTACTATTCACCAATGATTAGGCAAATATTGATTATGAATCATCTGATCATCGCTCAATTGTTGTACCGTTCCAATAGCAACATAGTCCGTTGACGAAGGATGTTTCAACAAACATTTCATATTCTGTAAAAAATTTAAGTGTTATATATAAAAAATAAAACATATAACAAGAATTTAAAAATAATAGATTATATACACCATAAATTAAAATCTTACCACATATGATTCATCAAATAGAGGAGGACTCTCATGTGGGGTAGCTATTAGATGTACATTCTCACCAAAATGTTCATCTTGGTTTGATTTATGGTAAGAATGTGCATATTGCATTGGAGAAAATGAACCACTACTTGATTGCATATGCATTCCTGGCATATAGTGAGGACCAATAGGATGGCTATATCCTATACTGGATGTAGTTTGAGCATAATGAGATTGTGTGGGTGGCATGCCTGGCATGGATGGTGGCATGCTTGGCAAGGAAGGTGGTATGCCTGGCATGGATGGTTGCATGCTTGGCCAATATGGCATGCCATGGTTGTAGCATAATATCATGGCTGACATTTGTTGTGATTGATGTTATTTTAGAGTGGCAATCTCACTTATCACTGAGGCCTTAAATGAGTTGAATTCTTCTTCAATTTTAGTGTACTTCTCCTTACTTACCGTCTAAGACTTTTGTTTTGAAATGTTAAAATATTTCATAGAACCATCATATTGGCTACCTCCCCTAACACGACCAGGATGCTCGTATCCAAATGCATGATATAAAGCATCTCTCCCAGGCTCTTCGATTATTTCACCCCTGGATATTTTTTCTTGAACAACTCTCTACAAATAATAAAGCACACAAACATATCATTCATTATTACATCAAGTATTAAATATCATTCAGACTTTTTATCAACCGAAATTACTAACCAACTTATTTAATTGTTCTTCTCCTCGCTGACTCATCGGTCTTGCATTCTTCGTTTTGGGAGTCTTTGTTTCTATGTACAATTCAATTCGGGTAACAGGTCTACCCAATTCAGCTTCCTACATAAATTATGAAAATTTTATTAATAATGACATGAAATTAAATTGAGGAAAATAAATATAAAAATATGTATAAATTAAGACAAATTAATAATACCATTCTATATCTAACTTCAAGATTTGAAGACCTCACAGTACGGTTAGGAAGAATGTTATGCATTTGGACATTCTGATGATCTTCTCTAATAATTTGAAATTCATCTTAACATCTATAATCCACAAAATCTTTCCAAACTTAAGGTGTAATCCAGGAGTGTCTTTTAGGGATTTTGTAGATCTCATTCTCATCAAGTGTTTCCAAATATGGAAACACATAATTTTTTGCCAATCGGGAAGTCTTGTATTCCTTCCAAGCCTTATTTGCAATCTTATAACACTTGTGCTTCCAATTGTCATCGACTTTGTAACGATTCTGTAAAAACACAGTACAAAAGATTAGATATAATACACCTAATAATATATATATATATATATATATATATATATTAATTATAAAATATAAGAGACTTACATAAATGGTTATCCATATTTTGAACTTTTCTGCATCATCAACCTCAGACCAATTATTTATATTGATTGGTATACTGGACTTTGCCAGTCGACCAATAGAGGATTTCAATTGTTGACCATTTTCCCCTATTGGATTACTAGTAGCATCAAATAGAACAGGTATTCTATCATCTGGGTTAAGTAGAGCATCAGGTATATTCGCCCAACCCCTTCTTTTCAAATACCCCAATAGATCATTTGGATCTACAAGCTGAATATCCATGAAATATCTACAAACAATGAAGAAATATAAATTAATTGACAATTTTAGGAATACACATATATATAAGAGTTATTACAACAATATAGAACATACATTATGTTTAATTAGGTTATTGATCGCATACATATATTCTTTCACAATCACTTCGAGTCCATGTCGAAGAATCATCATCATCAATTAGATCATCACATACATTAGGCAATTTATTTGAGAAATTACTAATATTGGTTAATGTATCAAGCATAGAGTCATCATCTTCTACAGCATCACAATGGTAAAACTCTTTTTGTGGAGGCGTTAACACAACAGACCATTTTGGATCAATTTGATCGCTCACGTAAAATACTTGTTTTGCATGAAGTGCTAACGTGAAAGGATCATCAGTGTGACTTATCCTGGATAAATTTACAAGGGTAAATCCAAAATCATCTATTTTATATCCAACATTGATAACATCTTCGACCCAATCACACAAGAAAATTGTTTCATGGAAGACCTCATAATCCAATTCCCACATCTCTTGTATTATACCATAATATGTTCTATCAGAAAGTACATGATTAGCATCTTTTGAACTGGAAAATTGCATAGTTTGTGCAACCATCTTCACCCCACTATTTTGATTTACTCGGACTTTGTCCCTAGCTTGAGTCGTAAACCTCGATCCATTTATTGTGAAACTATAAAATGATTTGACATCGAATTTTGGCCCATGTGAAAGCCATTGTAAACTTTCTGATATAGGAAGATACATGCATGAATTTTTGTTTGTGACACTTACATGGATGCGAAACCAATTAATAAGCTCTCGTTTATGTTCATCATAAAACCATTTTTCTCCTCCTTTTTTTATAACGAGGATCGATCTTTAATAAGTTTAAATGCATCATGTAATGTTATTAAATATATATTAAGTTATATATCATCATTAATAGTTAAATAAAAAATGATTTTTGCAATCATGAAACAATGAACATTACTTACTCTATGTACGGTTGTGCCTCATTATTATTTACCAAAATGATTCGGTGTGATTTTTCCCATCGAGTGCGATCAATAAATAATTTCTTACTTCCACCAAGCATAGGGTTTCCTACTTGGATCATGTGACGTTCTAAGAACAACTTGTGCATAGGATTCCTAATTTCAGCAATGTAGCATTCCACCATGCATCCTTCAGGTCGATATCTAGTATTTACATATCCTTTAAGGACTTTCATATATCTCTCAAAAGGATAGATCCACCTTAAGTAAGTAGGACCACATAATTGAACCTCTCGAACTAAATGAACACATAAGTGAATCATTATATCGAAGAAAGAAGGAGGAAAATATTTTTCAATTAGACACAAAGTCTCTACAATTTCTTTCTGTAAAAAATTTAACTTGCCAATTGATATAGATTTCTTGCATATTGTGTTGAAGAATGAACAAAGCTGAATTATTGATAATCGAACATGTTTTGGAAGAATTGATCTAATAGTAAATGGTAATAAATGTTGCATTAAGATATGACAGTCATGTGATTTCAATCCATACAGTCTCTTATCGGTGATAGACACAAAAAAATTTAAGTTGGATGAGTAACCATCAGGAACTTTCACACCCTCCAAACATTTACAAAACACATCCTTCTCTTTTGTTGACATTGTATATGATGCTGGTGGTAAGTATGTTCGATTCTTATCATTTTCCACCCTTGGTTCCAATTCAGGTCGTATGCCTAGTTTCTTTAAATCCAATCTTGCTTTAATTCCATCCTTTTTTTTCAGGTATATTAAGTAAAGTACCAATCAAGCTTTCACATACATTCTTCTCAATGTGCATGACATCTAAGATATGACAAATGTGTAGGTCTTTCCAATAAGGTAATTCCCAAAATATTGATTTTTTTCCAACAACCATGGTAAGTCGGTTCAAACTCTTTTTCATTTTCACCCATTTCATTAGTTAACCTCGTTCGTTTCCCTACCTTAGTGAGTTTTTTTTCATCTTTTCATATCATTTGAATGTCATCCCATTCAATTGCCTTAATATCTCAATACCTCGCAAAGGTCGAGTTGCATGATCATGATCTTCTTCACCATCGAACAGTTTCTTTTGGTATCTAAACTTGTGTCTAGATGGCAAAAATCTTCTATGTCTTCTATAAGACATCTTTCGTCCGTGAACAAGATAATTTGTAGAAGTTCCATCACTACATATAGGACATCCCTTGTAACCTTTTGTTGCATGTCCTGATAAGTTTACATATGCAGGAAAATTATTAATTGTCCATAAAAGGACCCCCTTCAAGTTAAAGTATTCTTCTTTATGTGCATCGTAAACATTTACACCATCATTCCACAACATCTTTAAATCATCTATCAGAGGCTGCAAATATACATCAATATCAACACCGGGTTGTTTCGGTCCTGAGATCAATAATGTTAACATCATGAATTTTCTTTTCATACACAACTAGAGAGGAAGGTTGTATGTTACCATAATTACTGGCCAACAACTATATCTACTACTGAGGGAACTATGTGGATTAATTCCATCAGCAGTAATGGCAAGACGAAGATTGCACGGATTAGATGAAAATTGAGGAGATAAATTATCTACTACTTTCCAATTTGGAGAATCACAAGGATGACGTAGCATCCCATCATCAGATCGATTATCTGAATGCCAAGTCAACATCTTTGATGTATATTTACTATTGAACAACTTTTGAAAGCGAGGAATCGGAGGAAAGTACCAAAGAATCTTTGCAGGCATGTCTTTCTTATGTGTTGTACTCTCATTTGTACCATGCTTCCATCTCAATTCTTTACACATAGGACAATCATGTAATGTCTCATATTCTTTTCTATAAAGAATGCAATCATTAGGATAAGCATGAATCTTATGATATTACATGCCAAATCGACTAAGAGATTTCTTCACTTCATACATTGAAGATAGAAATTCAATACCCTCAGGAAACATATCGACTAGTGGATTTAGTAATTCTGTGAATCCCTTGTCAGAAAAACCATATTTTGCCTTCACATTGTACAAATGAACCAATCCCGACATTTTAGTGTATTTTTTACATTTTGGATACAATGGTTTTTCGGCATCTTCTATAAGGCATCTTCTATAAGTTTATTAAAGGTTTCGGGATCATCCTCGCGTAATTCATCTTCAACATCATGAAACATATTTTCTGTCTGTACATTATGATGATAAGATGTATGTAATCCACTCATATTCTTATTTATCTTTTCTCCATGAGTATTATCAATATTTTTTCCATGATAATACTAACATTTATAGCTCAATAGAATATCATTACGGATAAAGTGATACTTAACCTCATCAAATTCATGAAATCGCTCATTTTTACATTTAATGCATATGCATCGAATCATACTACTTCCAGTATTACTATTTCTACAAGCAAATTCCATGAAACTTTCAACTCCAGAAATATAGTCTTGCTCAATTCTACACTTTGACATCCAAGATTTGTCCATTTTCTATTAATGACATTAATTAAATATATTACTTAATTATGTATACAATGAATATATTTCAAGTATTATTATATATAAATTTTCTAATTATTAGAATATATATCAAAACATACATAATGCAAAACAGTTATCATTTTACAAAACCATTTCTATACAAATTAAAAGATAAGCAACATGTTAGCATGAATATATAAAAACCAATCACGCACTTTGGTTGATTCTAATTTCTAAGCATGTTACTATATCATAATTAAAAAACAATATTAATTATACGTATATAAATTTGTCCACGCATAGTAAACCCACAACATTTCAGATATTATTTCTACATAAAATAAGTCAAACATTATTACAAGCAAAATAAAAAACATACCTAAATCAACAAATTATACAAAATATAAAACAAAATGAATAATAAGCTGCAAAATTCTACTTAATAAAATATAAATAAATTTATCCACGCATAGTAATCATCAAACCCACAACATTTCAGATATTATTTCCACATAAAATAAGTCAAACATAATAACTAACAAAATAAAAAACATACCTAAATCAAGAATTTATACAGAAAATGGGTATAATTTTTTTTTAATATTTTGCTCAAAAAAATAGAAGAACTGACAGATAACGTGAGAAAAGGAATATAACTTACAAAACGACGTTACAAATGGTGGTCGGAGGTGGCCGGAAATTTAGAAAGAAGGTGACACACGGTGTAGATTTTGGGAGAAAATAGAGAAGAGTGGGGAAGAAAATGGAGAAAAGAGAGGAAGAAAATTCGGTTTTGCGTAAAAAATGACCTGAATGTGGATATATTAGGTAGATAGGGTCGGTTGACGTGGAGAACTGACGCTATCCATGTGAATAGCGTCGGTTGACCACGTCAACCGACACTACGTCTAACGTGTAGCGTCGGTTCTCCACGTCAATCGACGCTACGTCTAACGTGGATAGCGTCGGTTCTACACCGAACCGACTTTAAATTCATTATAAGTCGATTTTTTTAAAAATCGACTTTACACGGCGACTTATATACCTCTTTTTGTAGTAGTATTATTTATGATTTGTATTTGACTTTAGACATGCAAGTTTGATATATATATATAGTGTAAATTGGAAATTAATAGCAAGAAACCTGCTACCAGAGTAAAAGGCTAAGGTAGCTTCCATTAATAATACAAAAGCAGCTAAAGAGCACCTTTGGAGAGAAGAATCCAAAAAAAGAAAAAAAGCTGGGTTTTGGCCATGTTGTGATATTCCTTCTACCACTAACATATAATTCTTCCTGCAACTTCTTTATGGGACCAAATCTGCTGCTATTCAAGATATCCCCAACTCTCTAGTCTCTGCTACTTATTAATTATCTAATTAATTAATATCACACACACTATTTACTAGGTACTACTACTATACTATTGTCATGCATCCCCTTTATAAAAGCATATCCAAAATCTTCCATAAAAGCGAAAGAATTGAATATCAACTTTTTAAGCTGAACAAGACATCATGTCCTTTAGTTAATAAATTAATTTTTTTTTTCAATTTTAATTATATAACCTGTGGAGATAGAGATACTTCTTTGCCTCTTCAACGTACACTCTCCGAGTTTCCTATTATGTGACATATAACTCTTTTACTTCTGGGAATAGTTAGAGATATTAATTATTGTATATAACGGGGGCATTTATATGTGATGTAATAAGTTATCTTAATTTCATTTAATATGTGGAATGGGTAAAGATTAATATTAATAAAAAATATACGATTAATGATATATAAGATATAAACTTTGTAGCTCCAAAAATTACAGTATATATAACAAACAAGACATTCTCTGCTGAGCATATTGCATCCACTCAATAAAGGGAGAATTTTATATACAGAGAAAGATACATAGTATGTGTATATACGGCTTGTGACAAGACTTGTATTTGAATGGATGAGTTAATTAATTATTAGAAAACTTCCTCATGTTTTCGAAAATAGGAAAACTAACACCCCTCAATTATAGAAAATATGTAATCATATCCCATCAGTTATTGTTTTATTACATCTTTCCCTAATTTTTGGTTTTTGAATTTTGTTAATTTGTTTGCAAATACAATCCTTGAAAAAGTTTGAAATAGTAACTAAAAGGGGTGTAATCTTTATTTTTTAAACATGTAGTTTTTTCTTGGTAAAACCTTAAGATAGATATTTGTAATTAACCCACTAGGGTCATTTTGGAACTTAAAGCTTGTTATTGTTGTTCGTTACTAATGGATGATAAGTGAAGAAAAATAAGTGATTATATTTATATTATTAAATTATTATTATTTTCATTTATATTATAAAACTCTTAATTTTTTTTATATGTATTATTACTTTGACATTAGACATAGATTAATAAAATGATATTGTTAATGTATATCTAGTAATATATTAATATATATATATATATATATATGCTAATGTATATCTCTTTATTTCTGATATATCTATATTTAGTTACTTTAGATATATTTAGTTTACTTATAACTCCTATATAAAGTCACCATGTATATTCATTTATTCATAGAATATAATACAATCATTAAGTATTTCTAACATGGTATCAGAGCTGGGTCTAGTCTCTATATGATTAGACCTAATTGGGCTCTATCACAGTCTCACCGTGACGCTAATGTCCACCTTTGTCCGCTGTGTAGAGGGAGGTTGTTAAGTATCCTTGTCCTACATCGACTAGAAACAAAGCAGCAAAGCTGCTTATAAGTTTGGGCAACCTTTAACTTAATAAGATCTTATTGAGTTGAGTTAGGCCTGAGTTTCTAACAATATAAATAAAATTTTTAAAAAAATGATATAATAAAACGAAAAATAATTTGGTAATATTAATAAAATAAACTTATATTTTTATAAGCTTACCGTAATTAATTGATATAGTACTGATTTCCTTTGTATCGTATTCTCTTTGAGAAACTACGATGAAGCTGTCTGTCTAGTCTCCATATTAATGATGGTAGCTTTATTTCATACACGTCCTAGGAAGGAAAAAGATACAATATATATGCACGTTACTCTCTTTTGAAGAGATAAGCACATTTTTAATCTTTAATAAAACTGCTGGAAAAGCTCGAATCTGGAATAGAATAAAGCAGTACTAAAGAAGGCTCTCAATTAACAATAATTTAAACAAATAACTCATAAAAAAATTGAATCATATCATATATTTATGATATATAAATATCTTAAAGCTTTCTATAATGATATTTAAAGTAAAACCCACTTTCACTTCCTTTTCAATGTTACTCTACGTATAAACACAACTACTGGCCAAATCAAATGCCATATCTTATTTTATTATTTCTAATTTTACCACCAATTTAATTTATTTAGAATGTTTAATTAGAATTATTAATTTGATTTAATTAACTACTTTAGAAATAAATAAATAAAAGAATTAAAAATACTGCAATTAATCACGATTTCAACCTCAATATAAATTTATAGTTAAATTAATAGTGACTCAAATATTTGTTTGTATTTATAATTTATACTATTAAATTTCTATATTTCTAGACACCAAATTATTTGTCGGATATATATATATATATATATATATAAATTAACACACAATATTTATGATATAATGTACATTCGTGGTGTTTTAATTCTGTATATATGAGCTTGTAGGTTTGAAGGATATAACATGCAATTTTCATATTTCGATAACATAACGTAGCATGAAAGTTATCGTCACATGCAGTTATATCTAATTTTGTGAATATTAATATGTTTAATGTGACCTGAAATGCATCTGAAATGTACAGATACATCACATGTTACATTTGAATCTGCTTTATTGAAATTTTCAACAATTAAATTAATTGCATGCAGAAATCGAGGATAAAGTAGTAAAACAACCACGGAATAAACAACTTCATGTCGTGCTTGCATACATATATATATATATATATATATATGTTTTTCAAAAAAGGAAATAACATGAATTACGATCTATAATTCATATTTTACTAAGAAATTAAAAGTTACAAGCAAAGCAAAACTAACAAAGTGTAACGTCGGAGTTTGCTCAAACTCTTTGGTATTTACTCTGTAAATTAAAGGAACAAGATTACAAACATACATTTTAAAATAATAAAATAAAAAGAATAAAATATATAGCCACAATTAAAGATATGATATTGTAATCATAACGGTGATGATTTTCATGAAAGGGATTTGATTTGTCTTGGGTCTTTGGTAATTCTTCTTCCACAATTGTCAGAAGAGAAAGCAGTACGTACTCTTTAATTTCTTTTTTCTTTCTTTTTTCCTTCTTGCTTTTCAAGATGGACTGTTTCACAGTTAGTTCAGTTGGAGACCTATTGGAAATTACTCCAATGCCCCCCATAGGTAGAGAATGAAGGAAAGAAAGAAATTTAATTCATTAAAAAGAACCTGATGATGAGGTTTTGGAGTACCAGTGACCGATTATGATAATGTTGTGAGGATCACGAACTCGATCTGTGAAGTTTTTTTGTTTTTTTTTTTGTTTTTTGTTTTATTCTCATTCAATTCTATAAATATAGTTTTGGTACTACCCTTGATGATGATGATGATGATGGTGATGATGATCTGGGTTGTCAGGATCTGGCCAGAAGGAAGAGTACTTCATCCAGTCTGCCTCTTGAGGTACGTTTGTGATGGATGACTCCTGTTATCAAACCAAAATCATGCATATAAACATATATAACGATTAATTAATTAGGGTTTGTAACATATTTATTTAACATTCTAAGACTTATCAATGCTCAAATATTAAAATAAAATATTTTCACTTGTTACAATACAACATCTTTACTTGGTGCATATATTTTCAATTTTACATCTAATTCAACAAAATACATATCATTCATACATATAATTAATTTATTATATATAACATTACTTTATGATATGTTAATTAATTCAAATAATTACTTTTGCATATGAACGAGAGTGACATGACACATATAATCATTTAATAAATAGGTTAAATACTATAGAAAATATGAAAACATGATTTAACATGTTTATTTAATATTTATTATTTGAGATTATAACTTGATACAAGAACAACAAATAAAGAATTTAATAAGTTTTTTTTCCTTAAAATAATCCATTTAATTAGATATAAAGTTAGAGTAGAAAAAAGAAGTGAAACTAAACTTGTTTTAATATTAACCAAACATTTTACTAGCTATTTAGAAACTAGAAAAAAGTGCATACTATATATCACTACATGTTAGGGAAACGAAAATGGCTATAAAGTATAAGTAGTTGGATAAAGCAATATGTTTCTTTGAAATTCTTCGACATTGCTAGTAATTTTACATATCTTTGCGGTTTTGATGACTCAAAAATGATATTCGCAATCTAGATATGCTTGTGTGAAGATAGATTTTCTATATTTCCTTTTTGGGCTGTTTATTTATATATATATATATATATATATATATATATACACACCAAATTTAATTAAAACCACCAAAAATTATTAAAAGAAAAGTTAAAAAACAAAGGAGATAAAGAGAAAGGTAGAAAAGGTTTCTGGGCTAGCTTTTATCTTTAATTCAAATAAATATAAAAAAAGAAATGGGATTTAATTTCCCTTATCTTTTCAACCTTTCTAAATCTTTACGTACCTTTTTCTATTACACTCTAACAGTTTAAGTTATTTGTTATAATAATTGCAAAAGAAACTCATATATGCATGGATTTCAGAGTCAAAAAGTTCACTCACTTCCTTGATATTATTGGTCGATGTGCACCCCATTATTAGTTCTTCCAAACCCGACGCAGATCTTCCTCCCATTTTATGATGTTGTTGTTGCTGCTGCTGTATTTATTTATTTTGTTATTAAAAAAACCAAAAATAGAAAATTAAATAGAAATAATTGTGTTGTAGTTTAATGACATATGCTACAGATAAGCTGTATGTGTCTGTTTGTGCGAGTGCGTAAATCATTTGTGTTCAAAAGATATATAGAGCTGAGTGTTATAAAATTACCTGGAAATTTTGTTCGTTCTGGAGCATAAGCCGCGAGACATTGTAGGAGTCATGATCAAGCATATTAATGGACGTGTGATGAAGAGGAGGTGGAGATATGATGGTAGAAATTGGGTGTGAAGGCCTAGTGATATTGTGGAATGAAGCAGCAGTAGCAATCTGATGATGATGATGTTGTTGCTGTGGATCATGGTGATGATGTTGGGTCATACTATGGTGTGGCCTCATCTGATGGTGGTCTCTCATCTCATCACACGTGCCACCTGATACTTGGCCTTGATCTCCAGCTGTTGAACCATCTCCTATTCCCACCTGCATCAATATGGAATCCCCCATGAAGTTATCAGCTAGCTAGCTTGTTCTTTTCCAACATTTTATATATATATTTTTTTAAAAAAAATTCTTTCTTTCTTTAATTTCTTTAATTTTTATCTATAATTACTCATTTGCTAAATGAATATTATTGATTTAACTTAATGTCACCCCTTATAGTAATTTGATTGGTAAACATGATCTTTTTAGATAGTTGATGATGATAGTGAGATCCATGAATTTTTGTCATAGTACTAGCTTTATGTGCAAGCAATGTTGTACATGAAAAAAAAAAACCTTTTTAGTATATATATAAACACTATACATATGTGTAACATTAATATATGTAGTGACGAGTCTTACCTGCATACCACCAGCGCATGAAACCACAAATTAGTTGTAATTAGGTTAAAGATATTTGAAAACATTGAAAAACAAAAATTAATTAATTACCTCATCAAAGTTTTTTGTGTAAGGGGAAAAGCTGAAATGAGGATCGTGAGGTTTAAAGTGATGAGTAATATCCATGGCAGTGTAGGTAGATAATTGAGAAACAACACCAGATGCTGCAGAAATTTGATCATCTCTCTGATGAATATTAATCTCTTTAGAAGAACAACTCATTCCACTTCCACTACTATCTCTTCTACTATTACTTGGATCACTAGTTCCTTCACCAGTTGTTGCACTTCTATGATCAGAATTAGACCAATTACATTGCCTTGGTTGAGTTTGGTAAAATATTTTGGAAACAACAAGCTCACCTTCTCTCTCTTCTTCATGTTGACCAAGATGGTATTGATGCATAACCCAATTAGTCTTTTCTGGTTTTCTATTCTTTCCAAAGTTTGTATAAAGAACTAATATCTTCTTACAACCTTTTTGTTTTCCATTTACCATTACTGGTCTGGTCTTGCCTGTTTTGTGCCACCTTGTTTCACCACCTTGTAAGTCACATTCTGTTTGGATTTTTCTTCTTTTTCTTGTTCCAGTTGTGTAAGCTTTTGACGGTCTATGGAAAAAATGTCTACTCAAACCATCTCTTGTCACTCCTGTACATTGAGAAATATATTAATTTGAATCATATATTATTAATTTATTTATTTCCGAAATCAAAGTTAGGTGGAACAAATTTAATTAAAGTAGTTTATTAATTTCTCATCAAATATCTATCCATATATGTATATATATATATATATATATATATATATATGGATTCAAAGTCATAACCAACAGATTGATGTATATTGAAATGAAGAATAATTAAATTAAATAAATTAACCTGGAAGTTTCTCAGGATGGGTATAACAAATCCCATCTTCACCTTCAATGGTAGGAATAAACTCATCAATCAAAGGGTGAGATTTCATTATGTCTTTGTCTTCTACCTTAGCTTCAAGGTGTTCTATCAGTTCTTGATCCGTTGGGTCAAATTTTACGCCTGCTGGCAAACCTAACCAGTCCTGCAAATCCCATTCAAATTCAAGTGATGACAATGAAAGCGAATAATAAAGACAGAATAAAAATAAAGCAAAAGGAACAAAAATTAAAGAATGAAAAATATACCCTAGCTTTAATAAATATTCAAATTTGGTTTATATGAAAAATAATATATATGTAATTAAATATTAATAACAAACGTTTTTGTCTTCTTCGTTCTTAATTACCGGCTTTCCTTCCAGTCTGTGTCCGCAACCTGGACACTGTTTTGATCCACAAACTTGATGTTCTTCAAGCTTTGCATCAATCAGATCAGAGCTGCTTATAGAGCCCAAATTGTTTTTATTCATATCGCTAGGTTGAAGAAGCTAGTAGATGCTATCTTCGTTCTCTCAAAGCAGTAGTACTGCTACACTTGAAATCATTTATAAGTCGGCAATCTTCATAAAACAGCTCTCTATTCATATCCCAGATAATCAGAATCAAAACTATATAAATAATAGCCAAAATCTAATAACTAACATGCTAGCTAGCCCAAAAGAAAACTCGATGGGTATGTAGTTAAGGACTTGAAAGTCCAAAATACAAACACATGGTGAGCAATATTTCTCTTTTGTATGTAGCTCTACACATGCTAAGTAGAAAGAAATTGAAATAGCAAACAAAGAAACAAAGGGGAAAATTAAGAACAACAATAGAATCTTATTATGATAAGAAAATCAAATCTAAATCAAGAAATTTCCAAAACCCAGATTGAAAGAGAGACGAAGAAAAGGAAAGAGAGTGGGATCGACTGAGCTATAAACTTGCTTCCTTTAACCATAAAAAACACCAGAACTCCTTCTCTAGCTAGCTTATTACTTTAACTGAAGCAAGTGAAGGAAAAAAAAAAAAAGGAAAAAGGTAGACCTCAAAACCCTTTAGAACCCTCTTTGGCAATATAATGTTAGGCGATTTATCTGAAAGATAGAGAGAGAGAGAGAGAGAGAGAGAGAGAGAGAGAGAGAGAGAAAAGAGAGAGAACAGGATAGAAAGAAACCAAGTTGGTTTTTTCTAAAGCTCCAGGTCTCTTCTCTCACCTTTGTTTGAGCCTTGACTACAAAAGCAAAAGGCGAGAAACGGCCTTCACAGCTGTTACTTAAAGCACACCGTTCTAAAGCAAAATAAAAATTATAATAAATATTACAAATTTTGTGATATATGCCACAATATTGATGATATTATACATCGATCCTTAATTTTTATTTTTAAAATAACAATTATAAAATACAATTACTTAGTAATGATGTACATTAATTTATTAAATATTATAGTTGAAATTTCATAATTATATCTATAACATTAATTTCATTTAATTCTATTGGTTACAAATTTGTAATATATATATATATATATATATATATATATAAAAGTAATAATAAAACTCATATCCCTAATATTTAGGTGAAGAAAAAGGATAACGTAATCGAATCTCTTATTTTTACCACCATTAATGATTTAGAAGATAAACTTCCCTTTACTAATAACTTAAATTTGAGAAATCCCCAATTAATCTTTGTATATTACTTATAGAGTAAACTATTATGTTTGACCATAACTACTTCTTGGTATTTTCATGGTAAAATGGTGACGTCAAGAAGCTAGTGAATATATTCTTTACATAAAGAACTAAATTCTGCTTGTACTCTGCAATAAACTTTTGAATAATAAAGAAGAAACCAGAAAATTTTAACTGTCCCATGTTTTTCTCATACATAGCAGGAATATTAAACTTTTTTTCTCTTTTTTTTTTTTTTAGTAGTGAAGAGATAAATAAATTGATAAAGCAGGTAGTTGTGGGAGGAAAAAAAAGTTTAATTATAAGTCTTAAACTTTAAAATCTTTTATAGAATTATATGCTTTTATTATTAAATTTAAAATTGTTATGTGAATTTTGATTGTGTTATATAAAAATATTATACTAGCTAGTGTTAAAAAAAATAGCAGAGACAAAAGAAGGGTTTAGAAGGTAGCTAACTCACATGGGTTTCGAGTTTGGGGTTTCTGATAATTATGCTTTTTGGCCATGAATGTTGCAGAGAGGAAGAGAGAGAAAGCTAGTGAGATAGAGATAGAGATAGAGATAAAGAGAGAGAAGTATTAGAAGGTTGCTTGATTTGCAAGGCAAAATGAGCAGTATTGTACTCGATTGGACCACAACCACTTCTTATGGTGGTAATTAGAGACTGCATGAGCTTCAAAATTATATATTAAAAGAAAAATACAGAAAACTTAATACATAATTAGCATTATAAATTAAGTTAACTATTTCACTTAAAATATAATCACTGATTTGTGTTTTTCCCCCTACTTAAAATGATTTATTAGCTTCTTCTTTTTTCAAATATCTAGTTAAATCTTTAGTAAGTATAATTAAAATATCTAATAAATTAAAAAATATTACATTAATTATAATAATAATAATAATAATATAATTATGCTAAAAGTTTTCCAAACAAAAGATGGTGGTGTGGTTGGAAGTTTTGAAAACTGAAGATGCGTCTAAGTGGGGTCCACTGAAAATCTTGTGCTCTCAAAAGGGGATCGAGCAGCTCAGATGATGGGTTAAGCTTCACGTTTATTAACATCCTCAATCCACAGAACAGACAGTCAAATATTGCATGATGAAGGGTCCAAATAGCTAATATGATGTTTGCTCTACCTGATTTGCTCATTTTGTCTCTCATCTTTTTTCTATTTAATTTTTATTTATTTTACAATTCATTTTTAAATCTTTTTTTTTCTTTTTAATATATATATATATATATACTACTTATACACCAACACAACACATACACATATATACATTAATGATTGGATTTGAATCCAAGTTTTCTAAGTATTCATAAAAAAAAACTTATATTATTATATTATAATAAAATTCAAAAAATTTAATTAATCCAGCTCACAATTTGGTCCCAAAACAAAAGGCAAGGAATATATGTTACAAATAACTAAAGCAAAAAAAAAAAATCTATACATATAGGATATAATTAATTAAGATTGAAAGTAAATTTTAATGATGTAAACCTTAAATAATTAAATTATGAGATAAAATATTTAATTGTTTTAACATTTATGTTTTTAAAAAATATCAATTCACTTCATTAAAAGCTAATGTAAGAGTAATATTTTTATTTTAAAATATATTAGAGAATAAAATTATGAGGTAGAATATTTAATTACTCTAACTTTAGTGTTTTATGGCGTAAACATATGAATTACCTTCTTTAAAAAGTAATGATATTTCTACCTCTTTAATAACTGCTTTGATGTATGAATTATATAGTTTTTCTTTTCATTTTTATAATTTGTTAAGTTTTAGTGTTTTTGTTGTTGAATAAAATTATTATGGCAAGCATAATTTAAGTTTTGAAAAGAATGCGGCTTATAATTAAATTAAGTAATTAACATAGGGTAAAACTAATGCTTCTGTTCTCATTAAGTTGAAATATTCGTTAAGAACCTAATTAGTTTCTTAAAAAATAATAATAATAATAATAATAATAATTAAAGATTTAAATCTCCAATTTTGTATAGGAATTAAAGAACCAATCTATCATAAGTTTGATAGTTTGAGTCATGTGTTTGGTCTCATAGTTTGACAATAAAACTTATATTTTTCACGTTTTGATTCAAAGATTTAAATTACATAAAATATGTATGATAAAAATAAAACTATGAGTTATGAATATAGTAGTAGTGCTATGCATCTTCCTATTATTTTCCATGTTTCATTGGATTTGGATCAACTTTATTGAGAAAATTACTTAAAACATTAATTCAGCATATGTGGGGAGAATATGTTTTACACAATCGTCATATATACTAATTCTAATTCTAATTAAATCTTACCAATTAGATTCAGACAAAATTAGTATATATTAAAAGAAAATGGCATTAAAGAAGAATATATTATATACCTTAACTTGACCGAGTTTTGAGATATTTTGTGAACTTAAGTAGCTAATTGGACAATTTTTAAAATTGTGTATAAATGTGTTAAATAATTAAGGGAATGGATAATATTTTTTTAATAAATACATACACACTTATACACGTACAAGCTTGAACTTACAAATTAAGAGAGCATATCAACATATACATCATGATATTACAAGTCAATTAAAAAAATTAATATTATTTTAAAAGTCCGATTTGGCTTCGAAATTCCACACTTAATTGTGATATGCGTCTAGAATATTTATATTAAGGGTTTAGGCTTTCCGTAGTGCATCGACTATCCACGTAATTTTATGAATATATCAATACTCTAAAGTAAGCTAAATGTAACAGAGGCAGTCTAGTTAGAAAAATTAATTGGATTTATTATGTAAAAGTTAACTCAAAAACTTTTAATTAGGTTTGTTGGTTTGTTTAAACTGGTAAATTGTTTTGTGCGTGGTAACTATTATTTAGGAGAAATTTAAATTAAGTAGTTCTATTTAATTCTATGTTAATATAAATACTCATTTTCGAAGCTTTGTGTAATCAAGTGAAAAAAAAATAAAAAGTTATCAATTAATAAAAGAGAGAGTTGCGACATATTGTGTGTTTATCGATTTTTTGAGAGAAATACATCCGACAAATTGGTATCATAGCTGATTATTAATAGAAGAAAAAGTATCATTATTTCATACAAATTGAAGCTCTTGATAAGACGAATACGATGTCATTGGAATCATGTCAATTGGAGTTCAAAATTGATTCCAATAGGTGTTAGAAGTTTTTTTTAACAAAAAAAAACTTTTTGACCAAGTTGTGTTAACTTTGAGAAAAATCTCAAATTTTTGTCCATGTTTCTTTCAAAGTTTTTTTTTGGCATTATAAATTCTTTCGTGCAATTATGTTTTGTTAATCCTTGCTATTTTAAGAGTAATCGCAAGTGGAGGTATGATGTCGTTCAAGCCTCGGTACTCAACAACACCAATTATGATAATTGAAGTATTAAAATAAAAGCTCTTTTGGGTGCACATGATGCATGGAAAGTTGTTGAAAAAGTTTAAGTAAGCTATAAGTGAAGCCACTCTAACTCAATTGCAAAATGATTTTTTGAATGATCCTAGAAAGAAAGACAAGAAAACTTTCTACCTCATCTATAAAGCCTTGAATGGTGACAGGTTTGAAAAGATATCAAGTGCAACCTCCATAAAAGCTGTGTGAAATTAACTTCAAACCTCTTTCAAAAGAGCCAAAAAAAGTGAAGAAAGTTTGTCTCCAAACACTAAGAGGGGAATTTGAATCCTTTATATGAAAGCTTCTAAGTCCATTACCAATTATTTCTCAAGATTCGTAGTTGTTTCTAATCAATTGAAAAGAAACGGTAAAAATTAAGTTGGAAGATGTGAGAATAATAGAAAAGATACTTCGTTCGTTGGATTCAAAATTCGAGCACATTGTTGTGATGATCGAGGAAACAAAAGATTTAGAAGAGATGACCATTGATGAGCTAAATGGTTCATTACAAGCATATGAAGAAAAACACAAGAAAAAGCTAGGAATCGATGAGAAAATTCTTAAGATGCAATTCAATCCTAAAGAGAAAGAATAAAGTTTGATGTTATAACTGTCAAAAGTTTGGATATTATGCTGCTTAATGTAGAGCTCCCAACAATAGAGTTAAAGAGAAGGCCAACTATATGGAGGAGAATATTGATAAAAAAAAGGAACCCTTCTTCTAGCACGAAAGGAGAATGATGATGGAATCAAATTCTTGGTATCTTGACACTGGTGTGAGAAGTCACGTGTGTGGAAGGAAAGACATGTTTGATAACTAAATGAATCAATTAGGGGCAATGTTTCATTTGAAGATGAGTCCAAAGTATCGATAAAAGGGATTAGCAATATTCTTATTCGCTTAAAAGATGGGAAACATCAATACTATGTGTCTAACATGAAAAGTAACATCTTGTGTTTAGGACAACTACTAGAGAAATGTTATGATATTCGTATGAAGGATTATAATCTTTTTATTATAGATGATAAGAATAGTTTTATTGCTAAAGTATTGATATCAAATAATAGAAGGTTCTTGATAAACATACAAAATGATGTCATAAAATGTCTCAAAGCTTGCTACAAAGATGCCTCATGGTTGTGGCATCTTCGATTTAGACATCTCAATTTTGGAGGCTTAAAGCTACTATCTAAGAAAGAGATGGTGAGAGGATTACCAAACATTAACCATCCAGACTAATTATGCAAAGGGTGTTTTCTTGGGAAGCAATTCAGGAAGAGCTTTCCAAAGCAGTCAGAATCAAGAGCCAAAAAGCCGCTCGAACTCATCCATACTTATGTGTGTGGTCCAATCAAGCCAAGTTCTCTAGGTATAAATAATTACTTTCTTCTTTTTATTGATAATTTTTCAAGAAAGACATGGGTATATTTCTTAAAAAATAAATCAAAAGTATTTGGAATATTCAAGAAGTTCAAAGCCATCGTTGAGAAAGAAAGTGGGTGAAAAATCAAAGCCATGAAATATGATTAAGGAGGAGAATTTACTTCTAAGGAGTTTCAAGATTTTTGTGAAGTAAATGAAATTCGTCGACCTTTGACAATTCCAAGATCTCCTCTACAAAATAGCATGGCAGAAAGAAAGAATCGAACTATTCTGAATATAGCTTGAAGCATACTCAAAAGTAAGACACTACCTAAGGAATTTTGGGTAGAAGCAATGACATGTGTGGTTTACTTGTTCAACTGATCTCTAATAAAAAGTGTTTAGGGAAAGACACTGCAAGATGCATGAAGTGGAAGAAAGTCTTACATCTCCCACTTGAGAGTCTTTGGAAGTATAGCACATTTTCATATACCAAATGAGATAAGAACTAAGTTGGATGGTAAAAATGAGAGTTTCATCTATATTGGCTATGATTCAAATTCAAAAGGTTACAAGTTGTATAATTCAAGAAACAAGAAGATTGTGATTAGTCTAGATGTGATATTTGAAGAATAAGGAAAATGAGATTTTGAATCTAATGTAGATGATTTCAATATTGGTCCTCAATTTGAAGAAGAGGAGCAGACAAGGACAATGGAGCAACTAATAAAAGAGCTCGTTACACAACCTACTTCACCAATAATATCAAATGGTGGAAATTCATGAAGAATGAATAAGAAGTCTCCAAGATGTCTATGGAATGACTGAGAGGATTGATAATATCACTATTTTTTGTCCTTTTGTTAATTGTGAACTAATGAGTTTTGAAGAAGTCGCACAAGAAAATAAATGGATCAATGCAATAGATAAAGAAAGTAAATCCATAGAGAAAAATGATACATAGGAGCTTACTGATCTTTTGAAAGGGCACAAGGCCATTGGAGTTAAATAGGTGTACAAAACAAAGAGAAATGTTAAATGAGATATTGAAAGACACAAGGCAAGACTAGTAGCAAAAGGTTATAATTAAAAATTTGGGATTAACTATGATGAAGTATTCACTCCTGTTATATTCACTCTTGTTACTTGGTTAGAAACTATTAGATTAATCATTTCTTTGGCATCTTAACATAAGTGAAAGATTCATCAAATGGATGTAAAGTCTACTTTTTTAAATGGATTTCTTGAAGAAGAAGTCTATATACAACAACCATTAGGCTACAAAGTCATAGGACATGATGACAAGGTGTTGAAGTTGAAGATAGCTCTCTACGGGTTGAAGCTAGTTCTAAAAGCATGGAATACACACATCGACAAGTATATCCTCAAAAATAACTTCACCAAGTGCTCTTATGAACTTTCCTTTTATGTTAAAATCAAAGATAAAGATATTATAATTGTGTGTCTATACGTGGATGATCTCATCTTTACCGAAGGAAATCCAAGCATGTTTGAAGAGTTCAAGGAAATGATGACCCACGAGTTTGAGATGACTGACATCAGACTAATGACTTACTACCTTGACATTGAAGTGAAACAAAAGGAAGAAGGTATTTTTATCTCTCAATAAAGTTATGCGAATGAGATATTAAAGAAATTCAAGATGAATGATTGTAAATCGATAAGCACGCCAATAGAATGCGGAGTTAAGCTATCCAAACACGATGAAGATGAAAGCATAGATCCAACATTCTTCGGGAGTTTAGTTGAAAGCTTACACTATTTGATGTGCAAAATACCAGCTATTCTTTATGTCGTTGGACATATGAGTCGATGCATGGAGAACCCAAAAATTACTCATTTCAAGATTGCTAAGCGAATTCTTCGATACATCAAAAGTATAATTGATTTTGAATTATTATATTCATTATCAAATGACTATAAACTTTTCAGCTATAGCAATAGTGATTGGGGTGGAGATACAGATGATCGAAAGAGCACCACAGAATTCGTGTTCTTTATAAGAAATATTGCTTTCACATGAATGTCAAGAAATCAACCAATTGTCACATTTTCTACTTGTGAAGTTGAGTACGTAAATGTTACTTCATGTGTTTGCCATGCAATATGGTTAAGAAATTTGTTGAAGGAGCCAAACATGACACAGGAAAAGCCAACCAAGATTTGTGTCAATAATAAATCAACCACAACCTTAGCAAAATAATTCAATCTTCCATGATTCATCAAAACACATCAATACTCGTTACCACTACATAAGAGAATGGATAGCGAAAAAAAATGTGCAAATGAAATACGTGAAGTCTCATGATTAGATTGCAGATATTTTCACTTAGCCACTTAAGTTTGAAGATTTTGAAAAGTTACAAAAATTGTTATGTATTATAAAACAAGTTTAAGGAGAAGTGTTAAAGTTATACTTGTTTTAACTAATGTTTAAAAAAAGCATAATCGGTTAAGAAAGATAACTCGAAAGCTTTTAATTAACTTTGTTGGTTTGTTTAAATGGACAAATTGTTTGTGTATATGGTAACTATTATTTAGGAGAAGTTTAAATTGTGTGGTTATGTTTAATTCTATCTCAATATAAATACCTATTTCTAAAGCTTTGTATAATCTAAGTGAAAAAGAAATGAAAAGTTAACATTTAATAAAAGAGAGAGTTTCACATATTGTGTTATGTCACTAGCATTTTTCTAATTATATTTCAAGTTTCAAAAATTCTTATCTATACGAATAAGGGTTGCAAGTAAACAGTTGAGGTTTACATAGACGAAAGAAAATCATTATTTTTAATTACTATTTTTCCATATATTCTATTATAACGGTGTGATAAATAAAATAATAACTTGTAACAATAAATCACAATGAATATTTCAACTGAGGTATAATGGAATTCGACGATGTTATTACGCTGTGTATAATCGGTGCCATAACTTTGGTGAAATCTATTTGTATATATATAAATAAAAGGAGAGTTTGTCTAATTTGTATTTATTTGTTGTATTTTGTTCGATAATTTATATTTGTTATTTTTATTTATTTAATATATTTTATTTGATAATTTATATTTTTTTAATAAATAATTTGTGAAAATGTATTTATTTTATATGATAATTTATATTTATTTTAAGTTAAATAATATACTTTTTATTTTTTATGCTTTCTATTTAATTAATATATTTTGTTTTAGTAATTTATATCTTTTTATAATTGGCATGGTGTATTTGTCTATTAGTATATATAAATGAGAGTTGGTTATTTTGTAATTATTTGATATATTTTGTTTGATAATTTATATATTTTTTAATTTCTATTTATTTGATGTATTTTATTTAATAATTTATATTTATTTTAATGGATAATTTATGAAAGTGTATTTATTTCAAAATTTTACTTTATATGATAACTCTATATTTATTTTAAAGTGAATAATATATTTTTTAATTGATATATTTTATTTGAAAATTTATATCTTTTAGTAGATAATTGACATGGTGTATTTATTTCACACTTTTACTTTGTTTGATAATTTTATATTTATTTTAAGGTGTATAATGTTTTTTACCGTCCAATTACTTGTAGCTCAATGTCATCAAAACTTTATTTGTGATGACTAAAATGTAAGGTGATAGGTTCAATTTACATGTGATAATTTATATTTCTTTTAATATATAATTTGTGGAAGTGTATTTATTTCATTTTTTTAAATAATTTTATATATTTTTAAATATATAATTCATTTTTTATTAGTCATGTAAAACAAAAATTTAAGGTAATAACTTGATTGATCAAATTAAAAAATTTAAGGTAATAACTTATTGATAAAATTAAAATAGATAACGTACTATGTTGATCTATTTTAATATTTTTGTTAAACGTAACGAAAATTTCTACGATCATTTTTATATTAAAGATAACGAAATTGAGATATATTTTTTTTTATAATAAAATGTTATAATTAGCTAGTGATATGAAAAAATAGTATTTTTATTTGTATATTTTTTTAAAGGTAGGTTGTTTGTTCAATTATATGATATATTCATGCTTATCATTTATATATATATGACATGCACAATGTATAATAAATGTAGTTTAATGACATCAAAATTTAATTATGAGACATGTAAATATAAAATAAAAATAATGCATATAGATGTAGGTGAATGTAACTATACACATCACTTATATATATAATGAGATATTCTATCAATACATTGCAATTATAAAATGATTCATTTTGTATTAGTTTTTAAGAGATTGACAACAGCATAAATTTTCATCCATATATTGATCAATTAAATCACTTTTGAATGTCTCTAAAGAATTAATACATAATTTTGTGGAATGTAATTTATATTAAAAACACAATTTAATAGGTTAGGTGGCAAAAATAAAGGACTAAAGCATTAAACATAATGGTGTTTCTGAAGATATAACTTAGGCTATACCAGGACGTAGCTAATATTTATATTCATAGGGCACCGCATAAATTTAACAGTAAAGATGGATAACTTTTACACAGCGTGAATGACAATAGTGAGAAAAAAGTTCATAATTAGTGTCAACAAATTTCAGTGTTTTGAAATATCACATCTAACGTTATATACGTTAAATGTATATTTTTATTTAATTAAAATAAAATTTTAAAATTACATAAATTAAATTATAAAAAGACTAAATAACATAGATTAATATCTATGCAAACTAATAAATAAAATTAATAAAAAACTAAATAACATAAACTATAATAAACACTTGAAAAATTTAAATATGTGAAAGAAAAATAGATATGAGTAATATTAAATGACAATAAATAGTTATATAATTATGTGTTGTAACAAGAAATATCTCAATTGTGTGAGATAAAAAAAAAGTTATGATTTTTAAGAAAAAAAAATGATAGGAAATTAACCTAGTAAAATTTAGAAAAAAAAACAACAAAAACAATATGCTTAAAATTTGATACTATAAAAATAACATCCTTATAATTAGTTCACATATTTTTATTATTAAAAAAAGTGTAATCTATCATTTCGTATTAAACGTTATTCAACTTGACGATATTTAAATTAAATAACAACCATTTAATCTCGTTTAATATTGAACTTCATCTAATTTAATATTATTAGAGTACTAATTATATATAAATTTTAAGAGTATTATTTTACATAATTTTCTTAAAATTTATGAGAAGAGTTATTATTATGTACTTTAGTAAAATAAAAATAAAAAATTATAAATATAACAAAAGAAAAAAATTATCCATCAAAATTGAGAAGGCATGTGTCCCTCTCACTTGAATGTGGCTCCATACCAAAGTTAAACTATTTTATTGGTCTCATACTTTTAATAGATTCACATATATCTCTCAAATTTTTTAAAACTTATAACTTAGTTATCAAATTTTTAAAACTTTACGCATGGATTCTTAAATTTTTAAATCGTATGATTTAATTTTCTCTTTTTTTTAATTTTATACCTCATTCTTAAAATTTTGAATCATAATTAATATGTAAAAATTTAAAAATTTGAAGGTTAAATCATACAAGTGAAAAGTATAAGAATTTATGTGTGAATATGTAAAATTTTGAAAATTAAATCATATATTTTAAAAATTTAAGTAAAAATTGTTTAAAGTTTTGGTACCAATAAAATAGTTAAGCCTATGACTTGTATATTTTGGATAATTGTTTCTTGCAAAAAATGGTTTTGATCACATGTTTCAAACGCTACCATTTGTTCAAAATCTTGAATTCTAAAAGAAAGAAAAAAAGAAGAAGGAAAGAAGAGCCAATGCATGTTGAACAAACAGTCATGAATGAGTTTGTAATAATGGTGTTTGTGCATGTTTATGAACTTGTGAGAGTCAACTAGATTATGACTGTACATGAGTGGGTTTGCTTGGCATAAAATGGGTAAAGCCCAAAAGCATATAATATTTAATAATTGTATACTGAAAGTGGAGAGCAGTCATAGCATAGTAGAGTAGACTACAGAGAATTGCTTACTCCTCTCCTCCTTTATATCTTTAATTAATTAATTTAGTTTTTGTTTTTTAGCAGAGGTAAAATGATAGTAGCTCATCTAGATTCTAGAAAGTCTGGCATTAAGTTTCACTTTTTTTTATGTTTTAACTCGATATGGATTAAATACTGTTTGAAAAAATATATTGAAAAATGTCAAACTTCATCAAACAAAGCAGAAGGGTATGAGTTCAATTCTTAACGTGTGTAATTTATGTAATGTTATTTTTTTTAAAAAAAATCATCTGAAACGTGTAAAAAAAATAGTGGCAATATTTTTATTATTTTTTAATAAGAATATTTTATCTAATAATAATGTTATTAAAGTAATTAATTATAGAGATAAAATGGATAACTCAAATAGTTTTATTATGATGTAATAATATCATTATCGTAAAATATTATTTATATTAGGACTAAAAAATGGCCGGGGAATAAGAAGAAAAGTCGACATTTATCTTGTTAGGTTTGTCTAATATATATCTGCCGACATTTGCATCTCTTGTACTTCACCAACAATCAAGCAAAAGATTAGGATATAGGATTGCGGACTTTGGGATTTTGTGAGTGAAAAGACTCAAAAGCATTTCATACTTATGTCTGTTGTAAAAAACTTTTGTACGAATATTTAATATACTTTGATAATTTCAACAAAAATATTATTGATACTTATAAAGATAAAAACTTTTATATATAATTTAAATGCATCCACCTAAAAGAATTCATAAAAATATTGTTAGACATTAATTATGAGTCTAATTCATACAAAAACCTCTCTTTTTTGTTATCACTTATGTGGTTGTATAATAACCAATAAAGTCTCCGGCAAAAGAGTAGGATTATGAAACTGCTTAGTTTAGAATTCCCTTTCTTGCATGCAGATTAAATAAATTGATCACAAATAATATTTAAGTATTATTTTTATCACTAATATGTTTGTAATTTTTACTATAATTAAAAGGTGTAATTATTAGTTTTCCTAATTTATATTCTACCAACTATAGTAAATATTATAGCAAAATTTATATATAATTTTTTTTATTTTAATTGGTTCAAACCTAACATACCTGCAATTGATAGAAAAAAGGTCGCAAACATAGCCAGAAAATTGAAACAACTCTCTTTTATGTATGCACATACTCAAAACATGGTTTGAACAATAGGAATGCTAAAGTTATGCTCTCTTTCACTCTTTCTTTTGTGACTGACATTTGTTATGATTATTGTTTTTTAATTAAACTTTATTTTTAATGAAATCGGACCACAACAGCCAGCAATGCTTATATATCCAATTTAGTCGAGTACATACCAGAGAGCATTATAACAAAATCTTCACAAAAATCAACAAAACGACCACATGAACTAATGATAAGATGCAATTATCGATATATAGATTTATTTTAGATCAATTGTTGACCAATCAAAAAATATGAGCGCCTTTAACCAATGGCTAAGCAGATGATGTTTTACACCATCAAACAAGAAAAAGAAACCTACTACTCTCTGTGTTTTTTAACTTGGCATGAACTGAGAACAATCTTGAAAATGTTGCTTGCTTAAAATATCACCCATTATTAATAAACTATGAGCATCAATGTTCTTTTTTTCAGCAGAAAAAGGCCGCATGGAAGCTTGAATGGATGTAAATGTCAAATATCTTGATGCTTGCTTTATATATTAAATAAATTTCACTTTGAATGGAACTTGCTTCTGACTGAATCGTAGCTTGGGACATAAATGACTGCAGACAATTTGAGAAATTAACGGATTATCACCAGCCAATTTGATAGGAAAAAAACTGAATATTCGAGCCAAAATTAATAAAATACCATCTCCATACGACGCCATTGTGAGAGAGGAAGATAACAGCTTCTGAGCAGTTGAGGCAATATCCTTCAAAGTAACCTCGTCCACAGCCTTCAAGAAATGGTCAACATTCATCCTGAGACAATACACAAAATTTCCTTAATTCAACCCCAGTTGTAGACTTCTTTCAACCATTTCATGGAAATATGAATATAACCACAAATTTTGGCAACACCACTAAGTGCTTAAGAATTAAGCCCTACAGAAAACAGGGCTCAGTTAGCAAAACATTTAATATTGGGGAAAAATCTAGATGATGATTAGATTTATAAACAAATCGTAACAATTCCAAATTTATTTTTTTAATAAGAATTCTTAACAATTACAAATTCAAGAGAATACGTTGCAAGGAACCCTATCAGACAGAAACAAACTATGCATATGAAGCTCTAGTTGTTAAACTCCCAGATCAGGACATGAGTTCTTAGTGGGCATGAAATAAACGCTATCGATGTGCCTAATACTAATACTGAATTATGAAGTATACTGGTGGTCACTTCAGTCGCATCAACAAAAATGAGTTGACAACTATCGCATAAAAATCAACTACTAAGAGTGTGCAGAAAATAGCAATTAAGATAAAAGCCAAGTCAAGATCCAATTGATAAGATAGTAAAGACTCAAACCACACCTCTTGCCATACGTAAGAACCTGTCTTCCTATATCCTCAGAAGCAATCACCTATAAAATTCAATTAAAATAAAGTAATTAAAAGAACTAATAGGATAAATTAAAACTGCATCTTTAATAACGAAGTTGCATACTCTGGATTCCAAATTCATCAAAATGGCAGACTTTGTTGAAGTTTTAGCACGATCTAGCTGTACTTGCTCGACTGTTCATAGCAAAGAACAACAGTTCAGTAACAGGATCAGTGGTAAAATTAGGGATTTGAAAAAAAGCCATCCAAGGTAATAATAGTAAGGCAGCCAACCTTCTCCAGGCGTTGCAGCTGAAATAAGCTCTTTAGCTACTATATCAATTGCTTTTGCCACAGAATCAGAGCTCTGAACAGCAACAAAATCCCAACGTCACTCAGTTGTTCTGTTAATATTAGTAGCTTCAACTACAAGTACAATCTTAAAATTTCTCTTTTTAAACACAAACAATTACTGTGTTTTTGCATGAGCTATGTTTCTAGCATTTAACTTGGGTAGTAACTAGGAAGCAATGACAGTGCTTAGATTCATTTATGGAACAGATACACGGGAGGTGATGAGTTATTTCTCACTTTATATGAGTGATGTCATTAGCTACAGAAAAATATTCAAAAATTATCTGCTGCACTATGTTTATTGACCGATACCAATACCATAGAAATATCAATCCTGATGATCGTGCAAACTCTACTCATATATCTCGAACTAGAAACTTAGCCACATCTCTACTTGTGGAACTGGAACTCTTGACGTGAAAATTTAATCAATATTCCACAAAACGTGAAAATTTAATCACAATACAATAAATAAAAATCTAATATTAGAAATACAAAATATTCAAATCAAACTTCATTTTCTACCGGCATATAGAAATGTAAATTGTGATGAACCACACCATCCGGCATCCCATTTAATAATTTAAATGGGTTCATGGTATAAAATTTTCCAATCCTAATTAAAATCCAGTCCCAACTCATGTGCGATGTAGAGTACTGGCTACTGGAGCTCAGTTTAAGCTTTCCAATCACAAAGAGTTCCCTTATTACTTGTTTTTGTATTTGTATTTTTAATTACTTATTTTCATTTTAAAGGGAGAAAAGAAAATTAACATAATCCAATACCATCCCAACCCACCACAGAAGTTGGTGGGATAAGATGGAATGGAATCTCAAAACTAATGGATTGTATTATGGGTTAATGGGACATATTGTTCTAATTTACATCTCTACCAAAATTATAGTTGGGAGTTGTATCGGCAAACGAGCAAATAAATAATAAAAAGGAACTTACAGTGGTAGCTTGGATACCAAAAAGGCCAGTATTGTTGTAGATATTATTAAATGCTGAAATAGACTGAAAGTGTGGATGTGCATTCAAGACATTTAGATCTGCTCATCCAATAACAAGACGTATTCAGATGCTGGGACTATTTTTTTTAAGGGGATGGGCATCAGAAAAGAAACAAAACAAAAATTATCCTGATAATTCAGTTATATGCATAAAAGAAAAAAGAGAAGGAATGAAAAAACTCTAGGTTATGAACATAACATATTATAAAATAACAGTATCTAGTTTCTTTCTTTCTTCCTGCAACTTACACAGCCGTGAGTGCATTCCTTTTCCAGGTCCACCAGCAGAGAAAGAACCACCTCCTCCCATTAGCATCTAAAACAAGGCATACCTTTAAGTGACTTCCCCTCAAAACATATATCAAAATAATGATTCGCATATTAGGCCAATTTAAGTGAAAGAAACTCGAGCAGAAAATGAATTCAATCTCAGCAATCGTATGTTGCTAATGAATTCAATATCGAAACCTGAAGAACAGTCAAAGTCATTGCATCCTTCTCCTTGTGCCAGCCACCAGGAAACTCAAATGCGAGAGCAAAATGGGTTCTCTGGTCAAGCAGGGGAAAGTGAAGTTCAGTTTTTAGACATAAGAATAAGGAGCTTGACATACCTACAAATGTAAAAAAATACACACCCCTGATTCATTCTGACAACGATAGTCGCCTCCAGTATAGACAGATTTTGGCTCCTCAGGACGAGGGACACTAGGTAGATCAGAAAGAAGAGGTTCAGCAGTAGACACTAATTCCTCATGTTCAACTCCATAAGCAGCAAGAACCATCCGGGGAGCAGTGTAATTTTCCTAAAAAATCATCACATTTTCAGCCTAATTCGAGTGATCTATATAACAGGGAACAAATAACACAAAGTTAAAATTAATTTAACAGGCAAGGGAAATAGCTATCAAACTTACAGCAACAAATTCCTCCAAAACCTCACTGTTCAGCCTACTTATTGCAGATTCTGGGGCTAAAAGTGGATTGGCCAAGGCCCCTGAATATCCTGCTGAGTGAATTGCTTCCAGAACCAAGGCTTCAGGGTTTTTAGAAGCCTCACTTATCTCAAATTTCATCTTCAGAAGCTGTACAAGATGAATCTAATTTTAATACTTTTTCCATACAATGTAAAAATGCATGTAATTTTTCAGCAGTTGCAATGCCAAAAAAAATAATTAAAGTTTTACCTGCTCATTGACCTCCCAATCTAGGAAAACAGGATTCCTGGCACAATCAACGAGCAGCTCTACCATTTCAGGAACATAAGTCTTTAGAGCATCGTAAGTGTATGCCATCTGCTCACGAGATGCAGATGCCTGAACGCTCCCTCCAATTGCCTCAACCTCTCGCACAACACGAAAATGGCTCCTATTTCTTGTGCTCTTGAAGGCCATGCGCTCCAGCAGGTGTGAGGCTCCAAATGACACTGGTGTCTCATAGATTGAACCACAATCAATATATAAGCCTATAGAAGCAGCTGGAGTCTGGTCAACCAATGCAATCCAAAAGCATATTATTAGTCACTTTCATGGGGAAACAACATATGGAACATCATTCTGAAATAAATAACCCCATATGAACACACACCGCAGATGTCTGAGACACAATTTTTACACCATTAGCCAATGTTGTGATCTTGGTAGAATCTGGTTGTATATGGTCTGGCAAAGCAGATGGAAGGCTGACACCAGGAAGTGGGAAATCTAGAGGAGGTAAAGATTTTGATCGGTCCCAAGTCAACCAGCCAAAGAGACCTCCTAAAGGAACTGAAGATGTCGTTGTTCCAATAGCACTAGAACTGGCATATCTGACAGGTTTCCCATTGCAGGTACGTCCCTAAACTCAATGATTAACAAATAAAATAAAACATTTTGTCTCTATTAGAATACAACCAACATAAAATAAATTAAATATTAGCTAGATGACATCATTTAATGAAGTCTAAATTCATAATAGGAATTACTGGGCAGCAATAACATATAAGCATATTGCATATTGCCTTTGGAAGAATTGGATGAATAAGATTTAACCAAGCAACACCATTCAAAAATTGAGGGAATAATCTAGAAACAAAAACTACGCCAAATCTCAACACCCATGGACTGCATTCAAGAAGCCAATGTCCACACCATTGAAAATTAAAGTCATATCCTGTAGCAAGGGAGGAAAGGAAAAAAAAAAAAAAACTAGTATTCCAACCCCACCATGATTTTGCTGTACTGCCAATATCGATAATGTAGTGTGTGGCACCAATATAATGCACTGTTATGTAAGGCTTACAAAGGCATAGCTCATGCGTGTAACGGGGTACATTTTAGACTAGTTTCCTAAGCTCTTTCTAGGCCCTTGTTTAGCAACTGATATACTTGTATCCAGGAATAGTAAAGGGCTATAAATAGAGTTTGTTAGAGGTAGTTTGCGCAGAAAATCTTGGTGAACCAAAAGGAGTTGATGCGTAGCAAGAATAGGCTTGAAAACTATTCTTAAAGTAAGGCTTGTGGAGTGAGTGTTAAGTGACATTTTCATCCAAGAAGACGATGACAATGGCTGGTGAATATGCAGCAGCCCATTGATCGGTCTTTGATGTGAAGGGTGTCTATTTTGTAATCACAAGAAAACACAAGGAGCATTGCTGCATTATTCATTGAATTTATTGAGTCTTAGATCAATTTCTTAACAAACTGGTATCAGAGCCTTCACAAAAAGATCAAGAACCCATACCTCAATTAGAAGATCAATCTGACGGAAAAGAAAACAAGGGAGTAAGGGGTCATTGAAATTGGAGATCGATAAATTTGATGGAAGTGGCGACCTTGACACTTGGCGTAAGAAGATGAAACTTGTTCTTGTACAGCAAAAAGTAGCCATTACTTGGATGAAGCTCCTGCATTTGCAGTTGAGACAATAGCCAAGAGAAAAATTGAGATTCTTGAAATTGCATTCATGAGCATCATCCTTAACCTATTTGACTCTGTCACTAAGCAAGTGAATGATGAGACTTCTGCATGTGGATTATGGACAAAACTCGAGAGCTTGTTTCTGAGAAAATCTGTCGAACAAGATCTTCTTGAAAAAAAAATTATTTGGCTTTAAAATGGATCCTTCAAAAGCCTTGGAATTCAACCTTGATGATTTCAAGAAAGTAACAATAGAGGTGGCAAACATTGGTGAAGCCATTAGTGATGAAAATCAAGTTGTAATTCTTCTTAATTTCCTATCTGAATCATTTAATGCTATAAGAGTTGTCATAGAATATGGAAGAGACAGCCTATCCTTGGATGTAGTTATAGCAACCTTGAGGTATAAGGAATTGAAGATGAAAGTAGGGAATAAAAAAATGTTTGTTGGAACTGATGCTCTATTTGTAACAGGAAGAAGTGAGAAAAGGGAGTTCAAAAACTCCAAGTCATAGTCAAGATCCAAATCGAGGAATAAGAAAGCCTATAAATGTTTCATTTGCCACAAGGAAGGACATTTCAAGAGAGAATGTCTTGATCGAAAGAAAAGATTCAGGGATAAGAATAAAGAAAATGTTGGTTCTAAGGCTTATATTATGTAACATACGATATGAGTTTAGAGGTCAAGACTTTGAACTGAAAGTTACCAGAGGATTAATAATATTCTTGAGAGAGGTAAAGAGAAATGGAATTTACTTTTTGAAAGGTGTTATTGAGAAACCAATGGCTACTGTTGCAGATGAAGAAGCTTGGAGAGTTTAATTGTGGCATAAAAGATTGTCACGTATTACTGAGAAAGGTTTACAAGAACTGTATAAACAAGAGTTATTGGAACAATTGAAAACTGTTAATTTGCCTTTCTGTAACATTGCACAATGGGAAAGTCCAAAAGAGTTAAGTTTTCAAGAAGTGAGTCAATTACCAAGTAAGGACTCACCTACATCCACCTTGACCTGTGGGAACCTTTAAAGTAGCCTTCCCTAAGCGGATCAAGGTATTTTATGACGTTTATTGTTGACAATACCAAGAAGATTTGGATGTACTCGCTAAAAACCAAAGATCAAGTCCTTAAACAGTTTAAATATCGGAAAGCACGGGTGGAAATACAGATTGAGAATAAAGCAAAGTACTTAAGGACTGACAACGACTTGAATTTGCAATGAGCCATTCGATCTCTATTGCAAAGAGAATGGAATTACCAGACATAGAACAGTGGTGTACACCCCTCAGCAAAATGGGTTAGTTGAGAGGATGAATAGAATTCTTCTTGAGAGAGTGAAATGTTTACAGTTAAGCTCAGGCTTGCCAAAGAAATTATGGGCAAAAGTTTTACACACAGTAAACTATACCATTAACAGAAGCTCCTCAATAGCCTTGCAGTTCAAAACTCCAAAAGAAAGGTGGAATAGCTAGGCAACTAATTATGGGGTACTGAAGGTGTTTGATTGTTTGGTAGTGTGGCATATATGCATGTCAAAAGAGATAAGATTGATGCTAAGGTTGTGAAGTATGTCCCAGAAGGAGTGAAAGGCTATAAGTTGTAGGATCTTGAGAAGAACAAATGTGTGATAAGCAGGGATGTTGTGTTAAAAAAAATGACAAGTTTATGTCCAACAAGCCAACTGAAGGCACTGGTGTGGTTCCTGGTGGTAATAAGGAAAATGTGACTAAAATAGAAATGGAGCATGGAAGTCAGATTGATATAGAAACAAGAGCACCTCAAGTTATGAGTGATCAACTCAATGACTATCAATTAACAAGAGATAAGGAAAGGAGGCCACGAAGAAGGCCAACAAGGTATAAAGATGGTGATGATAGCATGTACTCGGTGCAAGGTGAAGGTATTGATTTAATTGCTTTTACCTTTAATGTTGCTTCTAATGTGTGTAAAATGGAACCTCAAAGTTATAAGGAGGTTATGAATATCCATGAAGCACAAAAGTGGAAAGAATCAATGAAATAAGAGATGAAGTCTCTTGAGAAAAATTAGACATGGACCTTAGTAGAAAAACCTGCTGGTGCAAAAACAGTGGCTTGCAGGTGGCTGTTATTCCTGGGGTTGAGCAACCTAGGCACAAGTCAAGAGTAGTGGCTAAAGGATTCATTCAAAGTAGGGTGTATACTACACTGAGATCTTTTCCCTAGTGGTGAAGCACACATCTATTAGAGTTATACTATCCATAGTTGCCAACAAGGACTTGGAATTGGACCAACTAGATGTCAAGATAGCCTTCTTACATGGAAGGCATGAGGAACAAATTTTCATGAATCAACCAGAAAGCTTTGAAGCACCTGGGAAAGAAGACTTAGTTTGCTTACTGAAAAGGTCATTGTATGGTTTAAAGCAGTAACCTAAATGCTGGTACAAGAAGTTTGATGAGTATGTGTTGAGGATTGGTTTTAAAAGGTGCTCTTATGATCCTTGTGTGTATAACAAAGATCAAGATAGTGATGATGCTATTTATCTACTCTTGTATGCAAATGACATGCTTGTGGCAAGCAAGAGGAGGGATACGTTGAAACAATTGAAGAAACTCTTGATGCTGAGATTGAAATGAAGGATCTAGGCATTGTAAGTAGGATCTTTGGAATGGAAATTGATTGGGAAAGGAACAAGAGGAAATTGTTTGTAACTCAATCTTCGCATGTGATCAAGATATTAAAAAAATTTGGTATGGCTTTTGCTAAACCTGTGAGCACTCCTCTCACAAAACATTTTAAAATCTCAATGAGAGACTCACTTGATATTGATGAAGAGAAAGAACAAATGAAGAAAATTCCCTATGCTAATACTATTGGCTGCTTGATGTACTTGATGGTGTGTACAAGGCCTAACTTGAGGCATAGTGCTCCTCTTGTGAACAGGTACATAAGAAACCCTGGCAAATTGCATTGGAAAGCTATTAAATGGGTGTTGAAATACTTGAAGGGAACCAGTGAGGAGGGCGCAATGTTTGATGGTTTGTAGCAAAGCATAAAGGTTGAAGGCTTTGTAGATTCTAATTATGTAAGAGATCTCGATCGAAGGAAGTCCATTATTGGTTATTTGTTCAAGTTTGGAGTTGGGTTAGTAAGCTGAAAGGCAACCCTTCGGCATATTGTGGCTTTGTCAACCACAGAAGCTGAATACATTGCTACCACATAAAGCTATAAAAGAGGCCCTATGGCTAAAAGGCTTAATAGGTAAGCTTTGTTTCCCGCAACCATGAGTGTCATTCACTTATCAAAGAACCCTTACACGTCACAGGAGAACTAAGCATGTGGATGTAAAGTATCACTGAAGACAACCCAACTGACATGGAAACCAAATTAGTGACCGCAACAAAGTTCCAGCATTGCAAAAGGTTATTGAGAATAATGAAGAAGCAGCAAGCATGGCTTTTGGTATCAAGGTGAAGATTTGTAGTGTGTGGTACC
Organism: Hippophae tibetana; assembly: GCA_037013495.1. NCBI lineage: Eukaryota > Viridiplantae > Streptophyta > Magnoliopsida > Rosales > Elaeagnaceae > Hippophae > Hippophae tibetana. The sequence continues at coordinate 52,223,121 of CM072811.1, read as the reverse complement.
AAAATAATGCACTATTATGTAAGCCTCACAAAGGCATAGCTCATGCGTGCAAGAGGGTACACTTTACACTAGTTTCCAAACCTCTTTTTAGGCCTTTGTTTGGCAACTGATATACTTGTATCCAAGGATAGTAAAAGGCTATAAATAGAATTTGTTAGAGGTAGTTAGTGCAGAGAATCTTGGTTAACAAAAGAAGTTTATGTGCAGCAAGGATAGGCTTGAAAACTATTCTTGAAGTACGGCTTGTGGAGTGAGTGTTAGGTGACAGTTTCAACCGAGAAGACAATGACAATGACTGGTGTATATGCAGCCCATTGATCGAGTCTTTGATGTGAAGAGTGTCTATTTTGTAATCACAAGAAAACTACGAAGTACAAACAGCCTGTGATCTCCATAAACAAATCCCACCATAACTAAATTCTAAAAAACATGGCGTCTTTTGTATTTCCTACTCACTTTATTTCTTCAAAAACTAAAAGTTTCAACTCAACTTCCCTATAGACTTACATTAGGATTCTAATTGACTATGCTAATTCTTCCCGATCCTGCACCTAAATACAGTCACTGAAGCTCCACACAACCAAAAACACAAAAACACGAAAGATAATAAAAGTAGATCTAATCCCCTAAATGCGAACGGAGTATCAGGTATAGGCACTGTAAATCATCCACTTGTTAGCTTATACAAGTGTTTTTAATTGTGAAATTGACCAGAGTAGGCACAGGATCGAATCAGAATCTACGAATTATTAGTTTTGAGGATGGAGATGCCTCTAACCTTGAGAGCCTTGAGGCGTGAAGCTGCGGTTCTGTACATGGATACCGGTGAAGATCACAGTCAATCCTAAGATCGCAGAGACTCACAAGATAATCAGTCAGCTCCGCCGACGAGGTGAGAAATGAGATTTGAGAAGCTCGCTGAGGAAGGAAAGATGCCGTACGTTCACCGTGGATGTTACATTAGAACAAATTATATTAAATAATATTATAATTATTTTGAATATTATTTGAAAACAACCTACATAGTATACATAATATAAGAAATAAAAAAAATTAGTAAACATCACATAATTTTGATTAATTTTTTATTTCTTATTAAAATTGTTGAGAAGTAAATTTTTTTATTTTAATTTTAATAAAAATAGATATTTATACGGTGTGATAAGTTTTGATATAATATAAAAAAACTTATCATTAACATTTAATATTATAATAAACTTATCACAAATAAATAATAGTTTATTATAATAATAATATACCTTACTTTAAAACAATTCTAATAAAAAATAAAATTTATAATAAGTCATTAACTTATTATAAAAATATCTTGACCCAATATATAAATACATTGAAAAAACATTTAGTGTCATGAAAAGAGTCATCATAATGTAAAAATTACTATAACAAAATAATAACTTATTATAATAATGATATACTTTATTTTAAATCAATTTTTTGTAAAAAATAAATTTGATGATAAGATATTGATCAAATACGAGAATACATGGAAAAAAATCTAGTATCATGGCAAAAATTATCACAATAAGGTAATATCTTACCACAATTAGGGGTGTCCATAGTCCGGTCCGGTCTGGTTTTTCTTAAAAAAAAATTAACCAAATCAGATCGTTCATATTACTCGGACCAGATCAGACTAAACCGTTTGAAACGGTTTTAAGAAATAAATACCGGACAGGACCGGACCGTTTGATTTATAAAACAGTTTGGTCCGATTTGGTCCGATTTTTTTATAATTTAATGAAGAATAATGTGAAATTTTTAATATATTATTAAACCGGTCCTATCTGGTTCAAACGATTTAAAATTAGTACAAACCAGACCGGACCGTTTGATTAGTAAAACTGTTCGATTTGGTCCAATCCGATCCAGTTTTACGATTTGGTCCAATTCGATCTGATTTATGGACACCCTTAACCACAATAATGATAAATTTTATATTTGAGTTATTTTGGTAAAAAATAAATCTAACTCAATTTTTTTACTAATTTAATAAATCAATTAAAGATAAAATATTTAATATTTTTGTAGAATATGATAACATGTTATTTCAAGTCAATAAAATTTAAAATTAATATTTATTTTAATATTCGATATTTGATCGAAAGAAAAATCAACAAGATTGTTAAAGAATATCATAATAAATAACACCATAAATTTTTAAAAAATATATATTTAAATACTTATTAAATGAGAAACAATATAATTGTTGAGTGGTATATTCTAAAAATAATTTCTAACATATTTATAATTTATATTTAAAATAATATTTATTTTATTACTTATTACAATAATTTTATTAAAAAATATATTTAAATTAATATTTAATTTATTTTTAAATATTTAAAAAAATTTTAAAAAAAAAAAAAAAAACCGATGTGTTTGAGCTTTTTTTTATTTTATAATCAAATCCATCATCGTATAAAAATTACACCGATCTTATAATAACTAACAAGATTAACCAATTACAAGAATGTCGCTTTCCTGGCTTTGGTGTCACTGGCCCTGACAAATTGGTGTCACAATGTACTTAGATAATTATAGTGGTTATAGGTAAAAAAAATTGTAGTTTATCATTGAAATTAATTATAATTGATTAAATTTTGATGAAAATTAAATATATATTAATATTATATTATATATATAATTAATAATTTTAATATTAAATAAATAATATTTAAACATGTGTTAAAATTAAAGAATAAAAGATAATGTTAGTATTTTAGTAGAATAAATATTATATTAATTTTAAAAAATTATATTAAGTATATTTTTAAATAAATTTAAAAAAAATAACTTATTTACAGTTTACAATTGATAATTATTTTCAACATCAATATAAAGTTATTATAATAATTAACATTACCTTATCATGTAATCCTAAGTCTTTTATTATGTCAATGACCACCCAACTTATTTATATAAGCCAAGTAACAATATAATATGTCGATATACTACCAAATTAATTCACATAAAAAACATATAAACAAGATGAATAAATGTTAGAAAAATTCATTTAAATTTGTATTATTGTTTACAAAGAGAATTATCATGACTATATCGAACATTAGTTAGCTTAAAAAAATAGATAAAAATCCATCCATATTTCATATGGTAATAAAGTTGTATAATATATTTGTAGGTATTTAAATAAGTGAATGTATAATTATTTATGCTAAAAACATGAAAACATTTATAGATGTCTTTTATTAGTAATTGTTAAAAAATCTTGAATTAAAATTTACTCTGAAAATTATTAAATGATAATTAATTTTTTAATTCAAATTGATAAAACAGTTATTTAATGTTTTAATGTATTTTTTTATTTCTTCCGTTACAATTATTATTTTATTGGCATTTTCAGTCTTTTTCCTTATACGTTTGTAAAAATAGCTATTTCTTTTCTTTAATTTCATTTCGTTTTTTCCCATCCCTTTAAAAAAAATGACTCTTTTCTTTCTTTAATTCAATTTTACCCATTTAGGTTTTTTATATTTAATTATTCACTGTCAAGTTTATTATAAAAGCCAAGAGAAGGAAAAAAAAGGTAACAGACAGAAAAAAGAAAGAAGGAGAAAAAAAAAGAGAAAAATGAAAAAGGAAGAAAAAAACAGAAACAAGCACAAGGATAAATAATTTTGTTTTTTTGTTTTTTTATCTATAGGTTATTTCAATAAATTTCAAATATTTAAAAATTTGTGGAATAATAAATTATGTTGTAAGTTTATTATTATTTAATCGTTGTATCTTAGAAGATAAGTTTTCATAATTTTTTAATACTCACGATAACTGAAAAAATTATCTAAAAAAAACTTTGTGAAACGTAAGCCTCAATTCCTTATTTTATTTAAATTTTATGTTATTTAAATGTTATATTTATAATTTATATATATATATATATTTATATATTTTTAATTTTAATTTTAATAAAATAATTTTATTCCTAACTTGTTTGTTCATGTATTATTTTCTACAATCTTAAGATAAAAAATTTCCTTATTTATTTTAACAAAAAAATACAAAAACAAAAATTTAACAAATATTTTGAGACAAACAGATTATTTATAATCTATTATATTTATTTATTTTGTTATATATTTATTTTATTATATATATATATATATATTCTATTATCATTACCTTTTAGTTTTTACATATCTTCATTAATTCCCTTCATTATTTATTAATATTGTCATCTATGTTACTCTTTATTATTACATAATTTATTATTTGTTTCTATTTATTACTTCATATTTGATACTGTTTACTTAATTTCTTTACTTTATATTTATATTTCACTTTATATATATATATATATTATAATTTTATAAATAAATAATTATTTTAATTTTAAAATTATTTAATCACCATAATTAATGAAATTATAAATATAAAGGTAAATTAACATATTTCTATCATTTATTTATTGAATATAATTTTTGATAATCTAAAACTTTATTTGTTGATTTTAAAACTTGGTTTGCAATCATACTAGTACTAATGCATTGGATCCCATCAAAACTCTACAATTAAGTGTGTTAGGACTAGAGTAGTATTAGGATGGGTGACTTCTTGGGAAGAAGCTTACGTTAAAAAAAATGTATTCTATATGCCAGACATCTATAAGAATCTTGTTTTTGACTCATTGCTAAACAAGCATAGCTTTTGGATAATATTTGAATATGATAAGGTCATTTCTCTAATAACTTGTGTTGAGACAAAAATGATTAGGTTATCGTTTCATTCGATTGAAAGGAACATTGAACCCCTTACCTAATCTACAGTGATCTATGTAATTTAAATTTTTGCAAACAAGAGGTGACAATAAGTATTTTATTACTTTTTTTAATGATATTATGAAATATTGTTATGTGTATTTGCTTAGAAACAACTATGAAGCTATAAAGAAATTTATTCATTATAAAACAGAAATTGAGAATCAACTCAATAAGAATGTCAAGATTTTTTAACCTATTTGCTAGAAAATAAACCTCAAACCTATGAAGAAGTTGTTAATATTTCTGAAGATCTTCAATGAAAATAAACCATTAATAGTGAAATTGAGTATATTTTACAAAATCACACTTGTGAACTAGTTGGTTTACCTCCAAATAGTAAAACACTAGGGTCCAAGTGGATTTTTACAAGAAAACGTAAATAAGATAGATCAATTGATAAGTACAAGGGCAAGCTTGTAATTAAAGGATACAAACAATGACATGATCTTGATTACTTTGATATTTATTCTCCTATGACGAGAATAACATCAATAAGGATGATATTTTTTATCCTCGCTCTGCAAAATCTTGAAATATATCAAATGGATATAAAGACAACCTTTTGAAATGGAGAATTAGATGAAGAAATATACATGGACCAATCAAAGAGGTTTTCATGCCTAAGATAAGAAGGAAAGGTCTATAAATTGGTGAAGTCTATATATGGCTTGAAATAAGCACCAAAGTATATAGTGAAATAAGAACGTTTGATAATGTCATGAAGAAAAATGGCTTTAAAATCAATAAATGTGACAAATGTGTATATGTCAAGGATAAAGAAGATGATATGTATCTTTGCGTTGATGACATACTAATTATAGATAGTAATGATCAAACGATTAAAACTATTAAGACTGTTGAATTCAATATTTGATATGAAAAACATGAGTCTGGTGATATAATTATGAGAATTAAGATATTAAGGATATCAAGTAGTCTCATTCTAAGTCAATGTCATTAATTATGTTGACAAAATAATTGAAAAAAATCAACAAGGGTGATTCTTGAATTATGAGAACATTAGTAGATGTAAATATACACCTATCTAAGAATAAAAGTGAGAGTATGTCTCAACTAGAATATTCTAGAATGATGGGAAGTTTTATGTACTTTATGACTTGTATGAGATCAGACATAGCATATGATGTAAGCAAACTAAGTAGGTATACTAGTAATCCAAGATTTTATCATTGGAAATGTATTACAAGACTACTTAGACACTTAATATATACACGTAGTTATGAGCTGCACTACACAAGATATCCAACTGTATTAGAAGGATAAGTGATACAAATTGGATATATGATATGAGCGACTCAAAGTCTACGAGAGGATATATGTTCATATTGGGTAGTGTAACTGATTCATGGAAATCTTTTAAACAGACTTGTATTGCTAGATCCATGATGAAATCTGAATTCATCACTTTGGATAAATGTGACAAAGAAGTCGAATGACGATGCAATTTTTTAGAGGATATTCCTAAGTAGGTGAAGCTCGTCCATGTAATATGCATCCATTTGTAATAGCCAATTTATTATTGGCAAAGCATAGAGCAATACATATAATGGTAAGTCTCGACATATATGTCGTAGTTATAATACCATTAGACAAGTATTCTTAACTAATGTTATATTTTATTGACTATGTGAAGTCAAAAGATAACATAAATGATCCTTTAACTAAAGGGTTAAATCAAGAGTTAGTTGATAAGTCATCGAGAGGAATGAGACTAAAACCCATGAATGAATAAGGATTTACAAAGGAAATTCAATCTATTTGACTGGAGATCCCAAGATATAAGTTCAAAAGGACAACCTAATTGTAAAAACTTAATGAGATCATTGTAGGGGTTTACCCTCAAGTCGATTCCTATGATGAAAAGAGTAATACCCATAAGATATAGGATAAGTTAAGAGTTTTAAAGATTCTTATGAAAAGAATACCAAATGGAGTAAACATGTTACTCTTTGCGGATTACTTTTAAAGATAAGAGTTTACTTATATGAGGGAAGAATAGAGGCGCTTCAAAAGAGAATTGTATAGGACTCAATTCCTTAGAGACTCTCACAGAACCAGACGTATGTTCATGGCCAAAATGAACATAACAATGAGAACTAAATCGTGTCAAGAAAGACTCTTGTGTGAAGTATATCATCATTTACATAAATGGTATAATAGTTTTACTAATAAGTCAATAAAATAAATATATTTTTATAAGGAAAAGTTCAAAGAGTAACACTTATCTATCCTATCCAAGTTTCAATTCTTTAAATTTTATTTACGTTTCAAAATTTGATTTAAAATCTGTAAATTTTTATTCATATAAGGGATTGTTGAAAATCTTGAATTAAAAATTGATGTAACGGCTATTTAATAGCAGGTAATTTTTTAATTAAAATTGATAAAACAATTATTTAATTAGTGTATTTTAACTTTTTTCTTTCTTCTATTTTAGTTATTGTTTTAATGGCATTTCATTTTTTTCTCATCCGTTTGTAAAAACGATTCTTTTTTTCTTTAATTTAGTTTCTTGTTTGGGTTTTTTATATTTAATTCTTCTCTGTTGAGCTTCTTATAAAAGCCCAGAGAAGAAGAAAACAAGATTACAGAGGAAAAAAAATAATAGAAACAAACAAGAGAAGAAATATTTTATTTTATTTTTGTATTTTTTATATAGGATAACAAAATTCAGATATTTGAAAGTTTTTAAAATAATAAATTATGATGTAAATTTATTATTATTTAATAATTGTATCTTAATAGATAAATTTACATAATTCTCTAATACTCACATCGAGTAGAAATATGTGTAGTTTTTGTGTTATTGAAAGATTTATATATATATTTAAAAAATTATATATTATAATCTTAATTGATTTGATATAAGAATATTGGAAGAATTATAATATTTAATCAAATTTTAAATATTATTTAAAATATATTAAAAATTTATGATATTTATTCTTTCTTAAAAATTAAGGTATCGAGAGTGCATGAAACATGCATTTCCTATCCTTTAAGAATCCCGCAATGTTTTGGGGGAATCTGGCTTCTTATCAAAAAAACCTATAAAGACTGAAACAGAGCACCAATGCTTTAAGTTACTTGCTTGCTCTTTGCCAACGACCTTCACTTCACACGTGACACGTCACGCAATCTCTGTGAAGGACTGTCATTCTAGAAAATACCCTTTTTCTTTCTTTCTTTCTTTCTTTCTAGAAAATGACTTTAATGTGCATAAATTTGAATTCTCGAGTGCTTACTATTATATTATAATGGGATAATAATTATAACTGAATTGATTTTATGATCACCCATTCATGACAATATTTCATATAAAATAGTTATTTAATAATTATAAATATTATTATTGGATAAAAATTTAAAAGCTTTATCTATTAATATTAAAGTCATTTTTGATTTTGCTTTTTTATACTTATAATAATTGCTCGCCCCATCCAAATATATGCTCATCTTTTTAATCTAAAATTCTCTTAAATATCAAAATAAATATAATTTTTAAATATTATGTTAATAAAAAATAATAACAAAATAGAACCTATAATAAGTTCTTTGTATTAAAGAAACTAATTATAACAGCTTAAAAACGTACCCTATAAACCAAAAATGATCTCATTCTCATCTCTTAAAGCCTCTACGTTGAAAAAGGGGGTTTTAATTTACTTAAAATATGAGAAAGAGGATAATGAGATTCGAAATAAACTAAAAAAATAATTAAGGGTCAGCTAATAAAGAGGGGCTTTTAATTACTACTTAAATTACCTTATTTTGTGAAGAAAAAAAAGTGTGATAAATTATAAATTATGTTTTATACAATGGAGTGAAATCTAGACATATTACTCCCATTATTGACTCAATTAAGTGGCTGGAGAGTGCTTATTCTTATTATTACTTGTTTTGAATCAATTTTTATAAAAAAATTAATTACCAATTTATGTTGTGTCTCGATTGAAATAATATGATTTTATTTACATTTAATTTTATAATTTTATTTAGTGAGATTAATTTAGAGTAGTTCTATTACAAGATTTATTATTATTATTATTAAAGCAAATTTTATATTTAAAAAAAATACTTAATCATTAAATTGTGAACATAAATTTTATATTACTTTAACATTAATTTTTATGTTCTAAAAATATCAATTCATTTAATCTATTAACGTATTTGAAATAAATAATTTATTTTAAAAAGTATAAAAGTCTAAATTCCATTTTCCATGCCAGCATGCTTGCTGCATGCCGACTAGAAAAAGTCTTAATTATTTGCATTTATTATTATTATTATTATTATTATTATTATTATTATTTTATTATATTTTTGCTAAGAACCTTCATTCGTTTATGAATTATGTTTGAACATGGATGAGGTTAAACTTCAAACTACGAAGGTGATGGATGGAACTATTTTTAAATTTTTATTATGTAAGTTATTGAAAATTTATTTACTATATATAACCTTTTATTTCTCATCAAATGTATAACTTTTTATCCAAAAAGAAAATAACATAAATTTTATAAATTAATGGAGAATATTAATATAAGAAAAATAATAGCAAGTCATTATCACCATATCGTCACTTATTTCTTAAAATTAAAGCTAGTTAACTTTTTGATTGCATATAAGAGTTTATTATATTACATATTCTAGTTTAATGTTATTAAATTTTATTTTTGCAGAGAGAAAATGATGAAACATACCGTGGGAGAGGCAACATAGAAAACAAGTACAAATTTTTATTTATTTATGTAAGATCATTTTCTAATCACAATATATAAATATTTAGCCGCTGAAAAACGAATCTTCTGCGGAATATTTCTAGAAATACCTTATTTTTTCTATTGACCAAATTGACATCAAAACGCAGCACTGCTGCACCAATGCATTATGATAATTGATACATGCTCTTTAATAAATAGAATAAAATAAGAAAAAATAAATGTTAAAAAGACAAAACTAGCATAGTAGGTACACGGAGGTGGGTATGATTATAGTAATATCTATAATTATATTTGGATAATAACTATTAATTATAATATTTTTATCATTTATAATTGTTTTTAATATTTATTCATTTAATATTATAATTATTTTAATATATTATTTAAAATATTAATATTATTTTTATTCTTTAATTATTTAAACACATATTTTTGAGTAAAATAATATATATATATATATATATATATAATAAAAAAATTAATATAATTATTAAAAGTATTATATTTTTTAATATTAAAGGTATTTTTTTATATAATAATATATATTTGATTATAATTAATTATATTTTCAATACTATGATAAACATCTTCACATAATTGGTTATAATTATTTTAAAAATATAGTAAATTTTTTAAGAATAACTATAATTTTATTTAATTGTAATTAAAAATTACATCCATTGTAAAAATAAAAATAAAAATACTAAGATTATTGTTTCCGAACCAAACACATTTATGATTTACCCAAACACATTAACATTAAGTTTTCACAAAGAAATATAAAACAAAAATAAAAGGGACTCCATTTTCCTCTTAATTTCTTCACCAAAAAGTGTCAATTATATAATATTACTTTTTTATTTTATTTTATTATTGGGTAGCATTGGTCAATTTCTTAAAGGAATAACTTTGATTCAAAGCCACCCATTTTTACTTGTCAGCATACAAACCCAAAACCCAGCGAACCCAGAACGCAAAAACGACGTGTGTTTTATTTCACCTTAATAATCTGGTCAACTTTATGTTCTATAAATAGTAGTATTCACACTTCTTTCGAATATTCCAAAACTGTTGATTTTTTTTCCCTGCTCCGCTTCGAATTCAATCTATTCTTTTTAGCCTTACCACATATCGGATTCAAAACCATCTCTTTGCCACTTCTCTAATTAGTTTTCCAGAAACTACTTTTTCGAGTTTCGGGTCGGGTTTTGAAGGTAAACTCATTTATCGGATCGTGATGGGATCGGATGGTGGTGAATCTAAGCCAAAAATTGTGACTGGACAGGCCGGTTATGTGCTCGAAGATGTTCCTCATTTGTCTGATTACGTTCCTAATCTTCTGGTACGTCGTCGTTTTCTTATTCACTTGCTTTTCTCTCTGCGTATCTAATAAGTTCGTTATTGGGTTAGTTAATTATGATTCTGTGGAAAAATTAAATGATATTGTCCAATCAAAAATACTGAATTAAAATGTTGCAATAAATAATTAAAAAGGAGATATTCCTGTTTTTAGTAAATCCCTTCTTTTTATTTTTATTTTTTTTTATTTTATCTTTTTCGTTAATATGGAAATGAGGACTGAAGGAGCGAGTTTACTAGCATTTGTTGCTATAAGGTATAATATGGTAATTGGGCTTTTTTGTTGTATGTGTGACAGACTTATCCTAATCCACTGCAAGACAATCCTGCTTACTCAGTCGTTAAGTGAGTTGATCCTAGATTTCTTATGTCTGTTTTTGTTTTATTTCTTGGGTGCTACTGAATTTTTATTTTTGGGATAATCAGTAGAATGGTTTTTGCCTTCTTGTAATTGCAGGCAGTATTTTGTGCATGTGGACGATACTGTTCCCCAAAAGGTCAGTCCTTTTCTTTCATTTATTCTCTTCATAGAGTAATGCTATTGACTCATAAATTTGCACTCATTTTTAAGCAACAACATTTAGATATTTTACAACGTGTCAATATTATCTAGAAAATTTAATCATTTCTACTATTCCAAAAGAATTATAACACATACCAGGATATAAAGGTTAAGAGTGTAGAAATGTGTGCAAAATTAGGTGATATTAACATTTGTTTAATTGCAAAATTAGTTGCTTGTCTCTAATCTCACTTATTTAGATACGTGAAAAGTCATTCTTCTATAGAGGAATGCTGATAAGGACACACAAATTTGCTCTCATATCTTTCATGTCTTTCATGTTGTGACATTGTCAGTATTATGTAAAAAAAATATGAATTACTTTTTCAATTTTCAAAATAATTTTGACACCACAATATAATAGGTGTGGATGAAAAAGTGGGTGCAAATTTATGTGATATTGACATTTCTTTTCTTCTATATTAATATGATTTTGTTGGATACTTTAAAAAGGCCTTTCCTGATATTTTTCTGTCAATAATTTTCCTGACCTGTTATGTTTTCTCTTATTCTGCCATTTTAGATCGTTGTTCATAAGAGTAGTCCAAGAGGAATACATTTTCGGCGTGCTGGACCCCGTCAAAAGGTATGCTTTTGTGTGCTTATTTACCAAATTTTAGTACTGATGCATTATGCAATTCTAACTCTAGTATGTTGTTTTTGCTTGTCTTCAGGTTTATTTTGAATCTGATGAAGTTCATGCTTGTATTGTGACATGTGGGGGTCTATGTCCTGGGCTCAACACAGTGATTAGAGAGCTAGTGTGTGGATTGTACCACATGTACGGAGTGAAGAGAGTGCTGGGAATTGAAGTAAGTTTGCTTTATAAGCCTTTCCCTCCCTCCCCATGACTTTTACTAATTTGAAATTATAAGCTTTTAGTTGACTGTGAAATGATTTTAATATGACTTATTTCTTTGCAGGGTGGATATAGGGGCTTCTATGCTCGAAATACGATTACATTAAACCCTAAGATAGTGAATGATATTCATAAACGTGGAGGAACTATCCTTGGAACATCCAGAGGCGGCCATGATACCTCGAAGATAGTTGATAGCATTCAAGATCGAGGAATCAACCAAGTCTGTAGTTTAGATCTAATTGTTTGTTTACATTATCCATGGCATGGACATCAACTTATTGCTCTCTTTTTTATCAGGTTTACATCATTGGAGGAGATGGAACTCTGAGAGGTGCATCTGTAATATTTGAGGTAATTTAAGTGTGTAAAGGTTTATTCTTTTTTAAAATACTTCAAGTTTTGGAAACCGATTCTGTGCCACAACTTCATTGAAGGCTTATGCATCAACCTTATCCAACTCCTTTTGATTTGGGATTAAAGGACAACACACAGAACAAGCTGCAGTTAGTGTTAACAAAAACAAATGTATGTTTTTGATAAGTTATGACTATTGTTTGTACAGGAAGTTAAAAGGCGTGATCTCAAAGTTGCCGTTGTTGGAATCCCGAAAACAATTGACAATGACATTCCAGTATGTTTTTCACTTAAAAGTTGTTGCTGTTTTATGGCTGATCAATCACTAATCTGAGAAGTTTATTTATTGTTTTACTTTCTGTTATAGGTTATTGACAAGTCTTTTGGCTTCGATACTGCTGTTGAGGAGGCTCAACGAGCTATTAATGCAGCACATGTTGAATCTGAAAGTGTTGAGAATGGTATAGGTCTTGTAAAGCTGATGGGTCGCAACAGCGGTAAGATTTATGTTCATACATTACCTCTCATAGTAGTCATACTTTTCATAATCTCTCGGCAAGTAGGTCTTGCTTTAAGGTAATGGAGAAAACTCAAAACCTCCTAATCTGCTGGGGTAGGGAGCCAAAGAAGTACTTTTATTATTTTATTTTTATTTTTTCAATTTTTCTCTCATTTTTGGGCATTCTCGGAAACTGCTTGCATCTATGACTCAGTTTACTTCAGTAAATGTTCAACTGAAGTACTCGTAGATGTCTTTGACCCTCATTACATTTAAGGGGCTGAAACTTGGCTACTATCTATGTTAATAGAAACGTCTACCGTGTTTCTATTACAGATTTAATGTGCTTACTTTACCTGTCTTTAATAATTCTGACTAGGAGCTACAATGCAGGATTTATTGCTATGTATGCAACTCTTGCAAGTCGAGATGTAGACTGCTGCTTAATACCAGAATCACCGTTTTACCTTGAAGGTCCTGGTGGACTTTATGAGTACATAGATAAACGGCTCAAGGAGCACGGTCACATGGTTATCGTCATAGCTGAAGGTGCAGGGCAGGAGCTTCTGTCTGGGAGCATTCAGGAGGATGCTTCAGGAAACAAGCTTCTCAAAGATGTTGGTCTATGGATTTCCCAAAAGATCAAGGTTCAGTTTCCAATCTCTATAGTTCATGCAACGATCATGTAAACTGACATCAGTAGATGTTCCTTTTCTTCATTTTTGTCCCCTTTTTTAAAGTGAAGGAATTTTTTTTTGCAGGATCATTTTTCAAAACAAGATAGAATGACCATTAACCTCAAATACATAGGTTTGTTTAATTTAAAATTTCTTTCTAATTTCTATATGTTATAGTCTGTGATTAGAAGATGTGCAAAGACTGATCAAAACATCTAATTAATTGAGCATTTCATTAATGGCAGATCCTACGTATATGATCCGAGCTATTCCAAGCAATGCTTCTGATAATGTTTACTGCACACTTCTTGCTCAAAGTGCCATACATGGAGCAATGGCAGGTTACACAGGCTATACTAGTGGCCTTGTCAACGGAAGACAAACTTACATACCCTTCTACGTGAGTCCTTAACCAATGCTTTGTAGTTGTCTTTCGGTTGTTTATTTTGTTGCAAAAATGTTGCAATTAAGACTATCAAATGACTTGTGGGATGGTTGATTTGCAGAGAATCACAGAGAGGCAGAACAATGTTGTGATAACTGATAGAATGTGGGCTAGGCTTCTATCTTCAACACACCAGCCAAGTTTTTTGAGTGCTAAAGAAGTAATTGAGGACAAGAAAGAAGGAAAAAAGCTTGTTCAAAGGTTAGACGATGAGGTTTGCTTGGGTGACCATGCTGAGGTGAACAATGAAATCAGTTGCAGTTCCATCCAATTGGGATCAACTGATAACAATAAATAGATGTTTGTTGGATACTCATATGACATTTATCTAGTACTAGAGAATGAAACATTCTCTTGCTTAGTTAATAAATTTCATCTGTAATCTTCCATTTACATGAGAGCTTAGAGGATAAGCAAGATTTGTTTTAAAAAAAAAAAATTGAATGTGCCACTATATGGTTTTTGCTGCAAGTATAATAATACTGGAACAGACATTATCCTCTGCCACTGATGATTTTACTTGTGCATATGAATTCTGCCTTAAATTGAGTAACACGTTAAATAGTATCAACAAATGGAGCTGAGGAGACGAGATAAGTTCTCCCATTGTAGTAGCCAGGGTTTCGGTTTCAATCTCAGGTGATACATTATTTCATAATTTCAGGGGATTTCTCAAACTGTAAATTACTAAATATAAATGTTGATAGGGAGGGATGATAAATACGTTACAAATTAAAGTTCTAATTACACGATATAATTTCACAAATAAATGTTTTATTTTTAATCATCTTGTATAATATAAAAAAAACATAAAATGAACTACATAAATATTTTTTTATAAAAGATTTAAAAGTGAAACCATAAGATTGTTATTTAAAAATACATATATTGATCTAGACGTGTTGGATGGGTTTCTATTTAACTCACGATAAAATCAGTTATATTTAAAAATTTATTCTATCTTATATCATTTATATTTTTAATGGATTGGGATAGAAGAAGTTAATATATCCCATTTATCCTGGTTCTCAAATAGATTATTTTTCTTTCTTTATAACATAGAAGTAGATAAATAGAAAACAATGAATAAAATATGACACTTTTTAATAATTAGTGTTATAAATATATTTTAATTCACTTTTTTTTTTAATTTTTATCAATTATCTATATAAATATTTTTTACCTTATAGTTTGAGTAATCATCTTGAATTAAAATAGAAGATAAAATTAAATTTATATTAAAATGTTCTAATAAATATAGAATGTTAAGATAGATTTTAATTTCAAAATATATACTATACATAACTCATGGTAAAAATACAATCATTGATTCAATTCTAAAATTTAAATTATAATAATGTATTATTGAATCCATATATCATTAAAAATATCAATGAGTCTATTTTTGCAAAAAATATTTACAATTTAAAATTTTATAAAGAACTTATACTTATTTTATTAAAACAATTTTAGATTCTTATGAACATTTTTTAAATATAAATTATACTAACTCATAAAATATTGTGATTAATTTCATATTCTAATAGAAAGATTTAAAATTTTAGTTTTTAAGAAATATTACGGTTTATGATTTTAGGTTGGAAAGTTATGCTCATTTTGGTAATGATTATTAAGATTATATTCATTATTTTTAACTTATTTTTGAAAATAGTTATTATTAACTCATAAAAATACTACAAATAATTTCATATACCATTTAAAATATTTAGAAAACTATTTTTAAGAAATTTTACAATTTATAATTTTAAATTTTCTGTAAAAAATTACATGATTTTACTAAAAATTGTTCAAATTTTGTTAAACATATTTAACTCATTTTAAAAATATGTTTATTAGTAACTTACAAAAAATATGACTCATTTATGATTTTAAATTTCTTAGACATATAAACTCATTTTATTAAAATTGTTTATATGATAAACTCACGAGTATTCGTTATTTTATCTTTTATCTTATCATGCTTTATAAGCTTTATATTAATTTTTATAATATTTATTTATTATATATATATATATATATGATAAATTTCTAGAATATCATATATATGTGTTCAATTTAAATTTTTTAGAATCAATTTTTATTTTCCGTTACTAAAAGTTATTTAGGATTATCTAACTATGTAAATTATCTAAAATATGCATTCAATGTTAACAATATTTATAACGTTAGAAAGTTTTGGACAATAAGAGTTTAGTGTCAGTAGGTTTACTTACATAAAGTCTTCAAACAGCACAATGAAAGTTGCAAAAAATATGCTACCATCCTTTTTGTAATTTGGAGATTCACATATAAAAAATTATTTGCAGCTAAATTCCTATCATTGAGAGCTTTCTAGCCGCACTAATATGCAATTATAATAGATGTATTTTAAAAATCAATGTAAGTTAAACCACTAAATGGAATTCTAAGGTTATACTTTACCAACCTAGTAGATTTTTAGAGTGTTAGATAAAAGTTAGTGGACTAATTCAACGTTACACCTAAAGATTAAAAAAAAAAACTTAAGGCTTGTTTTATAACCAATTTTGTTCTCAAGTTTCATTTTTTAAATCTAAGTTTTTGAAATGAGTATTGTTTAATAATTAATTTCATTTTTAAGTTTAAATTGGAAAAAAGTTTTTGAAAATCAAATGATAAGTTCTAGATGAATTTGAAAACAAAAAATAGTAAAAAAAAAAAAAAACTAGCATTCCCTTTGTCACCTTAGCTTGGGTACAATACATCAAATTAACCATTTCTATACACAATCAAGCTAACGACAGCCTCTGCCTGGATTTTTGTTATTTTTTTGGTAATTGAAACTTATGAAGACAAGTCTTAATAACCAGAAAACATTGCGATATATATAGTTTATGAACATTATACAGATTGTCACTGGTTAAGTCTTTTACCAAACAATACTTGAGGCTAAGTATCTTTAGCTATTAAAAAAAAAAATACTTGAGGCTTTGGTAACAAATTTCTATGACTCGTGAGCTATTATTGTTAGATACAAAGCATAAAATACAATTGAGTTGTGAATTAATCAAATAAAGAGACATTGAATCCATAAAAGACCAACAATCAGATAACAGCAGGCTTTCCATCTTTTCTTGGGTCACTTACAGCTGTGAGTATAC
The DNA here is from genome assembly GCA_037013495.1 of Hippophae tibetana. Lineage (NCBI taxonomy): Eukaryota > Viridiplantae > Streptophyta > Magnoliopsida > Rosales > Elaeagnaceae > Hippophae > Hippophae tibetana. The sequence continues at coordinate 52,205,682 of CM072811.1, read as the reverse complement.
CATGAAATATTGGTGCATTAGAAACTTTTCTATTTTTCTGCCCCAAGTTTATAGGGCTTGTTAGGGTTTGAACAACTAACTGGACAATGGCACCTTCTGCTGCAGCTTCTAACTCATGACCTCTCTGTTGCAAGAAGACTTTTCTTTCCTCTGAAAGCTCAATGTGATCTCCATCAATTACAGTCCAATTTTCATACATGACCTTATTAGGTATTAGCTGTAGAGAAATAATAACCAGAAAAGTAAAGACAGCGAAATAAAACAGATGATCTTAACCCCCAAATCTAATATCCATTTGGGGTTTTAATGAAATGTTAAATGTTTATGAGTTGAAACAAACTAGGAATTACCTTGTGGTAGATCCTTGGATTCTGAACTGCAACTGATGGTTTCATACCCAAGATAAAATGGTTTAGAAAAACTTGGACAACTGCTGGGATTATGTTCATACCACCACTACCACCGATGACTCCAGCTAATTGATTATCCTACAGAGATGATAGTGGGTTGAAAATTAACAGAACAAATCAGTATTATATAGAAGAGAACATTAAAGGTTTATTTACTTGTGCTTTTTGTTAAAAGTTATTTATTAGGAAGTCCTCATAGGATAAATTTTTACTTTTTGGTTAAATTATATTATTGATCTTCAAACTTTTAAAACTTTACATATATATCCATAACTTTAAATCATACCATTGCACTTTTAAATTTTTAAAATTTCATACTTAAGTTTTAAAAATTTGATAACTAAATTTTATGTTTTAAAATCATAAACAAACCGATTAGCATACAAAATAAGTGATATTTTTTTGTATACCTTGGTAACAATAAGTGGGGTCATTGAAGATAACGGTCTCTTTTTAGGTTTGATAAAATTTGCAGGAGCAGGGGGTAGATTATCAGGTGATACTTCTGTTGGTGTCGAGAAGTCACCCATTTCATTATTAAGCACAATTCCTGTAGAAGGAGAAAGAATTTCTGCTCCAAAAGGATAATTCACAGTGGTTGTCATTGATACAGCATTCCTATCTTCATCTACAATGCATAAATGGCTAGTTCCATGGTCTCGTAGTTGGCTCCACCTGTAAATCATGAACCAAAACTTGAGCAATTGTAAACCAGATTTGTAATAGTAATACTACCTTCATAAAATCTAGTTTACATTTTGCTTTTGAATATATTTTTAATGGAACAGTCACATTTTTTTTTTGTTTGTTTTGAAACATGTAACTTGAAATTGTTTTATGCTGAATTTAAACGAGCCACCTCATTGGCTTAAAGATAACAACGTATTAATTTGAGTTAGATCCAAACTAAATTGATCATTGGGTCGAATTGAACTTAATCCTTTTAAGTGGTTTTTGATTCGGTTCAGTCATTACCCACAAATCAGTACCCTGAATCATTGATCAGTTTCGAATACTATTTTAGTTTTAAAAATGTAAAAGTAATCAAAAGAATATGAAGAAAAAACGGATAAAATTCAGCCCGATCCGAAATGATATTACAAATAACGGACCATGTATCCAACTATTTGAGACCTGAGTTGTTTTGCCCTGAACTGACTTGAACGGGACAGGTATCCACAAGGCAATGACCCGTTGGGCCATCCATACCTTGGCCAAAAGGACAAATGCTAGATGAAAAGGATCATACCTATTCATATAGTACTCTGGAGGGAAAGTAGTATTGTCAAATATCTTTTGTTGGATTTGCTTAGCAAATGCAGGGGAAAACATGTCAGATATAGTGTTAGTCACGTTTACAAAGTCAGGGTCACCCAATTTCATTCTTATGGAAAACATGTGTTTCAATGCTTCAATCAGCCTATGCAGACCAAGATCTCCATTAACAGCATCAGAAGTTCCATAACTTTCAAAGATTTTCATCACCTGTTCAATCCAATTAATTTCAAGAATGACATTACCTCTTATGTTTGATTCAGAAATTTAAAATGGATTGGATGAGTCCATACTAGAAGATGCAATAATAGCATAGGCTTTAAACGACTTGAGTTCGAACCCCGTGAATTATATTGTGTGTGAGTGTGTAATCATTTATTTAAAACAAAAAACAAAAACATACCAAAGAAAGCCCCAAAGTTCCACTTGAAGGAGGAGACATTCCAAATACTGTAAATCCCATCACATCTGTAGCCATTGCATCCATAACATTCACCTTGTAATTCTTCAAATCCTCCATTGTCAAAATCCCACCTGCCTCTCTTACATCTTTAACAAGTTTCTCACCAATAGTACCATTATAAAAGGCTTGTGGACCAAGTTCTGCAATTTCTTCTAAGCTATTGCCAAGTTCAGCATTGTAGCAGATATCACCAGTTTGCAACAGCTTCCCATTTGGTGCAAATACTTGTCTGAAGCCAGGGTCACTTAAAAGTAGCTTTTCACATCTAGCTATAAAGCCTCCAAGATAAGGAGCTACTACAAATCCATCTTTAGCAAGTTTTATTGCAGGTTTGAACAAAGTCTTCCATGTTAAACGCCCATATTTCAACCAAGCTTCATGAAGCCCAGCTATCTCACCAGGAACTCCCATTGACAGTGCTCCTATAAACTTGCCTCTTGGATTGTTCTCATACATATTCTGTTCTCATACATATTCACACTTTGAAGAATCAAACTACTATGCTTAAGGATAAAACAAATGGTCTCTAACTGCTTTTTGTGAAAGTGCTTTCGAAATTTTGTGGAGAATTCTTACTGCTTTTAAGAAGAGTAGTTTAGTATACCTTCTCTCTTGTTGAAATAGTTACTTAAATGTCAATCAAAATTACTTTTATTAATTTTATGTAAAACACTTAATTTTAGACAAAACTTTTATTTGTTTATGTTTATGCTAAAAGTGATTTCAAAATGACATATTTTTTAAGAAAAATCACATTATTTGTTATCTATCATAAAACATTTTGAGCCCTGCAAACACTTCTAACAATTTTACAATTTGATTGATTTTTTTTAAGCTCTCAAAAGCACTTTTACGAGATTACATCAACATAAACTAATAGACCCTCACTCAGTTCATTTCAAAAGAGAAAATAAGAAAGAAGTGTTAACCTCAGAGGCTAGTAAAGGGGCAGTTTCTCTCATGTCAAAAGCTTGAGTCTGCAAGGTTGATGAAGATCTAACAGTCATAAAAGCACCTCCTCCAATCCCACTTGCCATTGGATTAACAACACCAACACACAAAGCTGTTGCCACTGCCGCGTCAACAGCATGCCCACCTTGTCTAAGCATTGAAGCTCCAATTTCAGAACACCGACCATCATCTGCAGCAACAACCCCCTTCTCTGATTCCACAACATTAACATCATTCCCTTCAACCCTCCGGTTATTTCTTACTCCAACTACTTCAATCCAAATATTTTTGTTGTTTCCATATAAAATACCTACAGCTGGAAAATCCAAAAGGTATATATATTTTATCCCATCAAGCTTTGTAATTTATACATACTTGTCTACATACAACATAGTCATTCTATATGAATGTTTTCAATTCGAAACTCCGAATCCAAACAAATTTTTTTTCTTCTTCTTTTCAGAATAAGGTCGGATTCTAACGGGTGCAACTCATAAATGAATTATTATTATTATAACAAGATAATATACATAATATTTAATTCTAAATTTTATAATTTTTAACAAAATTTATTATTTACACTAACAATTAATGTAATCATAAGAATTACATTCCAAGATTTATTAAACTATATAAAATATATATTTTATTTCTTATTATTCTTTATTAATTTAATGTAATTATAAAATATATATTTTTTAATAATTTAATAATAATTCGATGAGAATTGTTTCTAATTATAAAATCTTCTCATATTTTCTTTGGATGTAGTATTTTTCTTTTTCATGAAATAAATTTACTCTAAATCTAGCGGAATGGGTAGGAAATTAATTACAAATAAAGGATTTCGAATCCAAACCTTAATTAACAAAAGGAATCTATTTTTTTCTCTCTCTAAATAGATAATTAAAAATTAAAAATTAGGAAAGAAAAAAATAGAGAATATTTTTAATTTTTTTTATTTTATTCTTAAAAATCCTAAATTTTTAAAATATAAATTTGACTGATATTTTTTAAAACTACATAACTAAATTAAACCACCTTAAAATTACACTATCGTCTACTGACTATTTCAACCCAAAAACAAAAAACAAAAAATCAAATAAATAAAAAATAAAAGTATATAAATTATCAAATAAAATATAAAATTACCAACTCTCTCCTTTATACTGGGGATTCTAAACATGGGACCTTGGTTGGAATGGAAAACTTCGTATGCTTCAAAAATGTCATAATTGATTTAAGCTGTTTAAATGCCATCAAATTCCTCAAAGGCAATGAAAAGCTAAGCAATATTTAGAGGAAGTTTCACAATTACCAAATCTTCCTTATGCACATAGTAGTAAGATTAATCCTTAGAATATGTAATAAAGTAGCTGGCTAGTATAACAAAATAGGTTCCGCGAGATCAAAAAGATGGTTCCTCAATTTTTCATCTGATCAATACTGAAAAAACATCTGATCAATTTTAGTTTTTATCCAAAGCAGATACGATGTTGATCAGTCCATTTAAAAAAAACGCTTGTCAAAGTTAAACCCACAAAATCGTAAAGGAATAATTAAGAAAATATGAAAGACCCATAAAAGGCAAAGATAAAGAAAATAGAAAGAAGATGAGAACTGACTGATGATAGTGAAGAATGCAAATAGGAAACAGAGAGCTCTGTTCCATCTTTTCTTCTCATTAGTCAATCCATAGCTGCTGTTGGCCAATAACGGAGTTTCCAATCTCTGCTTCCCCATGATTATGATGCCAGTGCCGTGATTCCAATAACACTTAGAAACAAGGACATGAATATAATAATATATGGATTAGAGGTTAGAAAAAAACAACTATTACTATTTTAATAAATAATTATATGTAATATCTAACTTCATACGTTATCTCTAAATATATAATTTAGTGGAAGAGATGACAATTATGCATTTGCATTATTCGTCAACCATTTTTGGTATTTTGTTTCTCTAATTATTCATATGCTTTTATCAGACCCTCAACGACCCTTCAACTTAATTTATCAATTAAAAAAAACAAAAACAATAAAATTTAATTTACCTCATGTTTAGCTCCAAGAAGGGTCGCTTTCTTTTCTTTTTCAATTAAGGTGATTAAATTATATTTTTATATCTTTTCAATCCTTATTATACATCTAACCTGGGTTTTTATGATATGAAAAAAAAAAGACTGCAAATATTTTTATCCCCCATGTTTATTAAAAGAAAAAAAACACATTATTAGAGTCATTTGTAACCAAATATGTTTGATTTGACACCACACTTCAACGAATATATTTAAGAGACTAAATTCAAATCTTAATGAATGATATTAAAAGTTTTCTTATCAGACCGTGATAAAATATCATGATATTTATTTAATCTATCTACTTAAATCAATGATTAAGATTAATTTACATGGTTAGCTGATGTTATTAAAATAATGTAATAAATAAGAAAACAAAAGCCTGATGCTGTATGGGATAAATTATTTGTTGTCATGTGGTGATTTAATTGTATAATATTAGACATTTTTCTAGCATGTACTACTTATTATATTTATTGTGTTAATTGATTTGAAACATAATATTAACTTAATTTAAAATTAAATAATAATTTATTTTAAATAAAGTAATAAATTAATATATCATGTTCGATTTCTCGGGTAGGGAATAAAAAATGGACCAATGCACCATTTTCAAACTGCCAAGTGAATAACAAACCTCCGTGCGTAAATTAATTCACAAGTAAAAATGTAATTAATTTTATAATTACTTTAACGTATTATATTTTTAATATTATATCTGATACCATATCAATACGTCATATTAATAAGAACAAACGTTTTTTTTTCTTATTAAATGTTTCAAATTATTTTTAATTTCATATCTTATACTTTTTATTATCAATGTGGTACTTTATGTTTTAAATTTACTATTATTTTAATATTTTCATTACAAAAATATTAACTATGGATGAAATTTTTTATCAAGTACTTAAAGAAAAATATCAAAATTATAATAAATTTAAAATGTAATGTATCAAATTGATAATAAAAATACATAAGATATGAAATTAAAAATAATTTGGAACCTTTAGTATGAAAAATAGCATTTGTCTAAACAGTAACATTTTCCATTCACTATTAACATTTTTTAAATAAAAACATCAAAATGATAATAAATTTAAAATTAAAGATACTAAATTAATAGTAAAAAAATATAATATATGAATTTTAAAGTAATTTGGAAGGTTTAATAAGAAAATTAATGTTTATCCTAATAGATAACTAAATCAAATGAAATCAAAGCATACAAATTACATGTTAAGTCTCACATTTGTTAGTGACATTTATGTATAAGTTTGAAAAATCATTTATCTTATAACTTAAGTTTTGAGGTAGAATTAAGGTTATATCTAACATGTTATCAGAGTTAGTTTATTGGCTTCCATCGATACTCGTATCGTAAATTCGAACTCTAATCAATGTAAGGAGTAATGTTAAGTCTCAACTTATCTAGAGATACTTCTTCCATTAAAGTTTAAATAATCTTTTATCTTGTAACTTAATTTTCTAACTTAAAAAAACAAACTCAATTTGTATAAGTTACCCGGTTCAAGAAGCCGAAATATATCCTCACCACTCAGTCACTAACATTATTTATTAGAAAATGGATCGCCTGCCACTACGGAAAAGTGGAAATAAGAAAGTAGCCCACTTCTCTACAACTTGACTTGAAGATTCTTACTAAAAGATGGAGTATTTGCAATTGAAAACGTCTTTGTAATTTAAAATTGAGATATTTATAAATTTATTTAACTTATATATAATTATATGTAATTAAAAATTATTATACCAATTATAATTATAATATATAATAATATTTTTTTATAATTTCCTAAATTTAATTATCGTTAGTCATATGTCAGTAAATTGGGCATGTTATAAGTTATAGTACCACAATTTTCATATATTTTTATTGGAGTGCAATCTCGTTCACATATCCACTAGACTACAGGTGACAAACTTTTTAGTTAGTGCTGGATGGAAAAATTAATTTGTACGCGTAATCCAATTTCATTAATCTACATTGTCATTAACAAATTCAATAAATACAGTGAGCTCATATTTAATTCTGAATTAGAAATATCAAAAATGTAATGGCATCGGCTTTTATTTGACCCATATTACAACCTATTCTATTTAAAAATTATTCTATTTATTTATATTTTTAATAAATTAGGACGATATTAATGTGAGATTATATTTTTAAATAATATTAACCTATGATATAACCCATTTATAACAAATGGTTCTCAAATAATCATTTTCATTCTTTATAAAAATTCATAATGTTACGTTATTAAAAAATATTTATACATTATTTGTCAAAAAAAAAAGTTCAAGATGTTAAAAAAATTATATTATTAAAAAATCATGTATTTTGTTAAAAAAAAAACTCAACTTAATTATTAAAAAAAATGAAACCAAACTAAACATGGAAAGAAAAAAAGAACTTACTTTAAGTTAAAGTGAATATCAATACATATCTTATTATTTAAATTATTATATTAATTTAAAAAGTAATTAATAAGTATAAGTTATTTATAAGAATGATATTAGTTTAAATTTATAAATATGACATCTTCACCTAAAAAAGATACGCATAAATACCAGCTCAAATTCTCTAAATCTTCTTTGTTTTAGTCTCCTTCGTATAAAAACTACTTAAGCATCAAAATTATTACGATATCTCATGTTATTTTTTTTCTAATATATTTATTAATGATTTATAAGATTGACGTGTCAAGAATATAATAAACACAAAAATTGACTCTTAACATTAAGTAAAAACTAGGGAGGGATAAATAAAATTTTCCCATAAAATCACATTTTTTAGGTAAAAAATATACAAAAAAAAAAAAACTTAACTCAATGCAATCAGTTATTATTCCTCAAAAGAATCATCAAATGAAATCAAAGGCATTTTAAGAAGCAATTGTCTAGCTTTAGTCAAAGACCTATATTATGATTATCTAATAGATCTAGAAACCACCTTTTGTTTACTAGACGATCATGACACAAATGAATTGTCAAAGTAAATACAAAAGTCACTTGTATTCTTCCAGTTATCAATATTTCTAACTCAGTCAAAAGAATAAAATTTCTATAACAACAACCTATTGGAAGTAATTTCATTATGATTTCTAAATACTCTTTTGATAATAAGCTAATGTACTTTAGTAGGACTCGTAAAGAATTGACATAATTTGTTAACCATGTAAAAGATATTTGGTTGAGTCATTATGAAATACTTAAGTCCTCCCACAATGCTTTTATACATTGATGGATCTATCAAAGGTGTGTCGTAAAACTTGGAAATTTTTTACCTACAACAACAGATGTTGATAGAGATTTGGAGTGAATGAGACCAACTCAATTAAGTAAATCCTTGACATACTTACTTCGTGATAGATGCAATAACTCCTCAGTGTGAAGTACATGTATATCAAGAAAGAATTCCAGTGTTCCAAGATCTTTTAAAGCAAATTTGTTCTAGAAGATTTCAATAAACTTATATATCAAAAACAAAGCATCACTAGTGATTATGATAGAGAACAATACTAAGGGATATAGTGGTCTTTTGAAAGAACAATGACATATATGATTTAAAGTTTGTAAACCCATGTGACAAGAAACAATAGCTCATTTTTTTATACTAAGCTTGAGGGGCTTGTTTAAGTCCATACAAAGACTTTTAAGTTTACACACCAATTTTATCTCAAATGGTACCTCAAAGCCCAAAGGTTGTATCATATACACTACTTTCTCTAGCTCTCCATTAAAAATATATTATTCATATCAAATTCTTTGAGTGATCAACCCTTAGACAAAGCTAAACGGTGAATAACCCTTATAGTTATATGTTTTACCACTAGACTAAAAATCTAAAATAGTCAAATCCTTCAACTTGATGAAAACCTTTAGCATCCACCCTTGATTTTCTTGTATTAATGCTTCTATCGTGTTTCCTTTTCACCTTATACACCCATCTATTACCAATAACTTTCATCACATCTTCAAGAGGGACTAGTTTTCAAGTGTCATTTCTCAAAAGTCTTGCGTGCTCATTAGCCATAGAATCTACCCAATTATTAGCTTTTACATAACTTCATGGTTCCAAATCAAGAGGATTAGGTGTACGCATAACATAGTTTGTGTGCTTTGGTTTTACAATCTAACCTTGCTTCTTATAACCATAGAATGTGTATTGAGGCAAGGAAGTAAAAGGGTTGAGAAATCTACCACGAGAGAAATTTTTGGATAATCAACTTAAGGTAAAGAGTGTGATGGTTGGGATTTGTCCTTATGAGAAGCAAGACTTGGTGTGGTATGAGAGATAATAAGAGTATCCAAAGAAGATGAGGTAGGTCAAGATGATGTGTTAAGGGTTAGGAAAATGATTGAAGAACAAGAGATAGATGGGTGATGAGTGACAGTGGGTTTAAGAGTCAATGGTTCGAGTAAATGAGGTTGGTATAGGAAGAAAACAAATAACATGTTTTTGATAGCCATTACATATATCCCACTTGTGTTGGAAAGAAAAGGAAAAATGCTTTCATGGAATTGCACATGTCTACTTGTGTACACTTGACTAGTTTCGATTTCAAGATAGAGATACCCTTTATATTATGCTACATAACTAAGAAACACACACTATGTTGACATTGTTTTCAAATGGCTCGAAGGCAAGGAAAAACCAGACAACCAAAAGTACTTATAAAAGCATATTCTAGTGCTACATGATATAATAGTTCAAAGGATATTTTGTCACATAACATACGTCTAAGTAATCTAGACGTAGATAGACAATAGTACAAAAAGTATAAGACTAGTACTTGATAGGGATACCAGCTTGTAAAAGTAGAGTCGACCGCCTTCCACCACCTTCTAAAGTCAACTTTCTACTGAGCCATTTTGCTCATATATGTGTGGATAGGTAAGCCTATAATTTACACCTAGATTATGCCACTCAAAGCTTGGAAAACTAAACTCTACTCCTCTATTACTCTACACTTCCTTTATATGACATTCAAATTGTCTTTCCACCATTGTTTTGAACATAACCATTGTAACACTTGTTTTATTTTTAGTATAAAGGAAATGCACCCACATGTAGTTAGAATAATCATCAACGAGAAGCAAATAATACTTTGCAATTGTAATTAAGACTACTTATGAAGTCCAAAGGTTAACATACACTAAAGAAAAAAATGTTAAATTTATTTAGTAGTACTTGGACATACTAAACACTTATGAGGAGAACTATGCAATGTATAGTTGAGATCAAATCTCTTAGCAAGTTTATTTAGGATGATCTCTGAAAGGATATCCTAGTCTAGTACACCAATTGCAATTCTTATCACATGTAGTACTAAACAAAGTTATGGAAGGGAAAATGTGGAGTAAATGTGAAAAGCAAAATTATATGTTGATTTTATGGATGTAATCTGATGTAGTTTATAAAGATCACTCACAAGATTGCCTTGAAAGATGAAATGTCGCATGCTTAGTTCCTTAATAAGAAATAGTTAAGGTGAAATTTCACTAAAATATCATTATCAACACAAAATTTATGTACGAATAAAAGATTTGTCGAGGCCTATGGAACATGCAAAAATTTCTTAAGTAAAAGTTAATGATCATAGTCATAGTAATACTAGTTTCGAAGCATCCCCTATAAGATGATGAGTAGCTCTATTGTCCAGCACCCTAAGCATTATCTTGTACACTCTTTGATAAAGACAAGTCAATATGATAGGCTATAGGACTTGCATGAAAATAATTAAAGTCTTTACCAACAAGTAAATTTTTTAGTTGATAATAAGTTGAGGCATTGTTCCCTACCTTGTCACATACTTGACACTGTGTGCGATCATCTTATTTTTTTTGCTTATATGAGTTATTTCTTGAGCCATTACCCTTGTGAGAGACATTTTTATTTTGTGCTTGTGAATTCTTGAGAAAATCTTATAGGTTCCAAGGCTCGGTTCCTAAATGTAAACTTTTTGAGAAGAAATTCTGATTGCTTTGAAGAATAAAGGCATTAATCTGGCTAAATTGGTTTGCAAAATCTGATCTTTTTCATATTTTGTGTTAGTGGGAATTGATTGTTTCTCGATCAATAGATAACTCTGTAACTCAAACAAAGTTGGATCACTTGACTTGGGATTCATAGAAATAACAAAACTCTTGTAATCTAGCCCTAAACCACATAGAATATATATGATAATTTCATTACTAGGTATTTGGTCTTCTATTGCAGATAAATGATCAATAATTGACTTCACACGAGTAAAAATTGTTCGATATTCAAATTGTCTTCACTCACTTGCTATAATTAGAGATGCAACTCCATCTTCCTAGCATTAGAGGTTGAGTTGAAGTAACTCTCAAGGTTCAACCACATCTAACAAGTTATAGATGAATGTTATCCATTAACTCGATACAACATTTCTTACGAGATTGAATTATAAATCCAACTCTTCAAGAGATTATTACATTAATTTCAAAAGGAATACTCAAGGTTAGATGTCTTGACATTAGCATCACCAATTCAGTGAGAAACTAAAGAGTTGTTGTACTCGGATAAAAAATGAAGTCTAAGCCATAGGTTGTCACAAAACTCATAAATTGATCTCTCCAAATAATTAACTTATCCTATCAAGCTTCATAGAAATTGCTATATGAGCCAACATAGTTTGTCTTATTACTCTTCACACTCACGATCTCAATAGAATGAATCATTAGAGTTTCAATTGGATCGATTTTTTACCCCAACTCTAAATATAATCCTAAATCCTAAGCCCTTAATCTTAATCTATAAACCCTAAATTCTAAATCTCTAAACCATATTTAGAAAAATAATAATTTTAATCATAAACTTTAACCCACATATATAACTCTAAACCCCAAATCGAAAATCCCAAAATCTTAAACCTTATTTAGAAAAATAATAATTTTAATCCTAAACCTTAACTCACAAATATAACACTAAACCTTAAACCTTAAATCTCAAATTTCAAAACCCAAAACACTATTTAGAAAAATAATGATTTTAATCCTAAACCCTAATTTCAAATCATTAAATCCCAAACCCCAAAACACTAAACTCTATTTAGAAAAATAATAATTTTAATAATATATTTTATTTTTAAGTAATAATTATTTAGAAAAATAATGATTACAGTAATGTATTTTGTCTGACGAAAAAATAATAATTAAATTATAGTATTTAAATTTTATCAAATATATGAATATTAAGGTAAAATAAAGTATTTTTCATTCCAATCTAATTATAAAACAAACATTATAATATTGATTTTTTTTTATTATAATGGTCAAATAATTTTTTTTTTATTTCATTCTTATTCCGATTTTATTCTATGAATAAAACACCAAGTAAATATTACACATTAGAGGAATATTATTTTGATCATCATTTAAGCTTGTGTAACTAATTGCTACATATGTTGTGATGTTATACGTTACACCTGTAACAACCTTCTGGCTGATTATCCAACACCACACTCCAGCTATTGAAGCAGTACACTTTGGCTATACAAGAGGCTACAATGCATTACTCAATGCTATTTCGGTCATATTTTTAATAACGATATTATCTTAATATTATTATTATAATAAAATTATATAAAATATCTATTATTAGTAATATTTATTACATATTAATATCATTATTATTAAATAAAATTATTATTAATTAAAATATTTTTATAATAATAATAATTTATATAATTGTTTAGTGGTAGCCTTTTTATTTTTTTTAACAATATAGTTACCTTGGGACTATATACACATTGGGATCCGTTCTTCGTAACTATAATCGCAAAATATCACAGAATTTTTGTTACAACTAGTTATAAGTCAATATTGCAGCAACCAAATTTTGACTCTGCTATTACTCGTCCTTTTCTCTTGTTAGGTAAAACTGTTTTTTCATATCTAAACAAAGGAAACAAGTAATGAACCAGAATTAAAACTTCAACACCTAAAAAACCATGTTCAACCAAATTTAACAATAAAGAAATATAGAACTATGAACTGCTGTATGGTGTATATATAGCTTCTAGAAATCAACGAAAATTCCAACATAAAATTGATATCTTCAATCAGAAATCGCACAAGTTTACTGGACCTTTGAAATTTCCATATCCACAAACCTAACAACATGACATTGTAGCTCCACTGACTCTAATGCCATTGAACTACAATAGTAGGACACATAGGGATCACAAGGTACACATGTCTTCTCACTTGGTCGATATTGTAATTTTACATGTAATATTTTATACGAAAATTATATCATATTTAATACGTGTAATGTACATCTCAAATTATGATTTTTGTGCAAATTTTAGTTATAAATTATTTTTACTCAAATTTTACATGTAATATAAAGCTATTTTAATTAATATATATATATTAAAAATTATATTTTGTATTTGTTTTATTTATTAAAGTGTGTAATAGTATAAGTCATTCAATTATGTCAAAAGTGAAAGTTTAATTTTTTTTATTCTTAAAAAGTGGCATCAAAACAACCAAATGACCATTTTGTTATTTTATTTTTATTTATTTTTCATATTTTTTAATTATTATTAAAATATTATTTTTATAGATAGTAAAAAATGAGTATAAAATTAATAAAAAATTAAATTTTAATTATTTATCTTTATATTATATATTTTTATAATAAAATAACTAAATTATTCTAAAAGTATAACCGAAAGATACGGGAGCATGTGTTATTAAGCAATTAAACTTGTCATGTGTTAGTTAGTGCCAGTTCTAAATTTAACGACTGGTCGCCGTGCAAAAGACATTCGGATTGGATCTCATAAGTCTTATCCGGTTCCATCTGGCAATACTCTCTTGTATCACAATAATACAATATCATGTATGTTGATAGTTTAGAAAACAAAAAAAACAAAAAAACAAAAAAAAATAATCATTTGCAAAAAATAAAAAAAGCATATGGATGAATTGATTTAAAATAAATAAATGAGTAATAAATAATAGATATATACGTGACTTGCAAGCATTCTATTAATTTTTTTAAATGATATTAAAGTTTATATTTTATTTAATAAAAGAAACATTAATCGAACATAATGTAAACTAACTTTATGATGTAAGGTAAGGAGTCATGCGTATTGAACCACATATATATGATATATATTTTTGTTAGTTATTTAAAAAAAATTACCAAAACAATTTTGTTTGTCAAATTATAAAAATGAAATATAACTAAATTAATCATTTTTTTTTTAAAATAGAGTATTAAATTAATATAATTAAAAATATTTATTATTAAATCGAATAAAATAAATACTTTTGCCATTTATAACTTGTACAATAAAAAAAATGTTTCATTTCTTTAATTGGTTAACTTACAAGCCACAACAATGTTTTCATTTATTATCTCATTGTAAAGTGAATAAAGTGACTTTAATTGTTATTTAAGTAAATATTATATTATATACCAATTTTAATTAAAAACACAATCTTTCTTCAAATATTTACTTATCCTAAAGATATACTCAATTGCACAATTATACAACTATATATATATATACTGTTAATGAAATTAATAGAAATAAAATGCATTTTTATATTGAATTGTAGTATTGTACTGATAAATAGAAATTAAACCTACTTGAATATGTTCAACCACTTGAGATTTTCATCATCCTCCTTGTTCATCATAAACTTATAAGCTCCGGCTTAATGTAAAGCTGTATTATAAATTAACTAATATTCGATACATCATATTAATAGCTAATTAATCTCACATGATTTTCATGGAATTACGAAGTATTATATTGCTTACGATAAAATGAGTGATATCGAATAATAAATAATGCAGCCGGAGGCAAAGTATTTCCATTTTCTTTAGCAACCTGCAATTAAAAAGATCATTTTTTTTTACCCAAAAAAAATAAAATCTTACCCTCCTCCTAGTTGGTTAAATTGTTATTTTTTTTAATTCATTCCATAAGAATACATCGTGTTTGGTGGAAAGATGTGATTATTGAGATTTAATCTTTATTTTTCTACTTGAATGAGATTATACTGGAACCAACAAAATAATTAATCAGATGATTAATTCCTTAAATCGTTATAATTAGACAAGTTATTAAAAAACCCAAAATATTTTCCTAGTTCTAATGTGTGTGGTAGGAAAAAATCATATCTATAATATGTTGTATGTTCTCTATTAATATTACTCATTATTTTCGTTTATACTTCTTACATTTTTTTATATAAAATTTAAAAATCAAAATGATTTTGTTTTATTACGTGTTTATATATATCCGGTTGTACGAAAGATTATTTGGTGTTGGAGGATAAGACTTCTATATATACTTTTTTTTATGGAAGATATTTTTTTGGGGATGGAAGCTGATTCAAATTTACTGAGTTTGCTAGTATGCAAAAAGTTTGTTTTCCGGCTTTGTTTGCTGATTTATTCATCATTGTTTGGCATTCCTTAAAAGGAGAGTGATCGAATCTTTTTTTTTATATATTATAAATATATTAAAATCATAATAAATGTGAAAATTTATCATTGAGCTTAATTATATTTATTAATAATATTGTATCATATCATTGAAATTCATCGAAATTGTGTTGTGTCATCGATATTCATTGGTATATAAAAAAAAATTCTTTATTTTTTTTTTCTAGAAATTGTTTGGAAGTTTAGGAAGCATGTTAGGTCTGGAGAGGAGTTACTTGATTGGGCTAGTATATTGTTAATTTATTTTACATTGGCCCCAAAAAAAAAAAAGTGGATATGTATGTGCTGGTATTGAGGTTAGGAATGGCGGGAAAAAGGGATGGGATAAACCTTATGTTGGATGTTTAAAGGCTAATTCATATGCTGCTTTCATTGAACAAAAAGGGTGCTTTAGCCATAGGGTGGTGGTGAGGGATCACGCTGGAAATGTTAAAATGGTGGCTGCTTGAAAGAAATTTGGAACTTTTTCTTCTTTATGTGTTGAGATACTTCAACTCATCATTTTGGCTGGAAGATTGGTTATTTTGAAATGGATTCAAAATAAGCATAAATTGCACAACAATAACAATTTTGATTTATGATTTATCATATATGATTAAATAATTGATTTTGTGATTAATAATTTTTTTTAAATAAATAAATATCAAAATGTGTAGTAACAATTTTTACTTAATGATTTTCAAGAAAAAAAAATCAAAAATCACTTACAAGTTATTTCTTAATACTTTATTTTTTATTTTTTTGAAAACTTACAAATAAAGAAATTTTTTGTTATTATTTACAAATTTTATATTTTTAATCATTTTTTTCAAATACTTATAAATAAAAAAAGTGATAAGACTTAATTTATTTTCTAAAAAGATATCTAGTGAAAATAAAAAAAATAGAAATCATAAATTTAATTAGAAAATTTTATTTTTAAAGATTTATTAATTATCTCATATTTTGTTAATGATTCCTTAAAAAAATCAAAATCAAAATAAAAAATCGTTACTAAACATATCTAATTAAAAAATTACTCAAATTATCAATTAAACGGTGTTTAAAATGAAATTATTTATTAATTTTTTAATAATAAAAATATATGAAATATATATAAAAATATTATTATATATAATTTTAAATTTTAAAAATATTAATAAAATTAAAATGAATTACCATATACATATAATCATGTCCCCATTAAATAACAACATTGTTTATTCCACAACCTTATTTTTGGTGTCATACTCATGATTGTGGTAATCTGGGTTATCCTTTGAAATACTGCACATTGATTAATGTCAAATAATTTTTTTTTGTTTCATATATATATATATATATATATATATATGTGTCCATTTATTAATGTAGCTGGTCACATGCATCATTCCAAATATAACAAGAAATTAAGAACCATACCTTATGGTGTACAATGGATTCATCAAAAGCTTAGTGCATGTGGGATGACATTAATCTTGTGTGGAAAGACAATGAAAATATATGCTATCATAATAAAACTTAACACGATAAATATTACTATTAAATAATTTTGATTAAAAATAAAATTTAACACAAACGTTCTATTAATTCTTAAAATTGAATTAACTTTTTAGCCGAGATAATAATCGAAAATGAGGCACGGATGGCGTGAGCAAATAAATCAAATAATTTTAATTTTAAAAAGTATCATGGATGATAGCAGTCAAGTGTAGCCAATCTTCATTAATATAATCTTTTCTAATAGCTTCAGGATCACTATCATCAACAACTTCCTTAAGAAGCTCACAACATTCCCATATACTCATTTCAACCTTATCCAACTTTTGATACTCTTCTCTCATCTTCTTCACATACTCATAGGTTTGGTGAATGTGGTTCAACAACCTATATATAGAACTCCTCCACTGTCTTTTGCCTCTCATTTTCTGCATTATAATCCCTACATATATGATAACAATCATTTGATAAACTATGTTTAGTAAATACATTTATTTGCATGTAAAGCAAATAAATGGTCATTCGAATAGATAATTGACATGTGTGTGGTCCTGAATCTGTATATACCCAACCATGCATACCCATTAATAGAGGGGTATATATGTACTAGTGTTATCGACCGAACGAGATGGGTTTGGATATGACATATCCATCCCTACACTAATTGTTTCCAGCAGCGGGTGGGCATCTCCACCGGAGTTTCAAAGAATTTGTGGAGATAGAATATTGCGACCTTGATGTAATAAGTCCCCTTCAGGAACCCATGAAAATAAGCAAAGTGGCTTTTTTTTATGTTTTAATTATTTTAGAAAAATTATGACTTATGAGAATGTCTGGATTTAGATTCTAGAAATGCCCGGTTTGCATAGAAGACAAACGCAAAATAGAAATAAAAATGCAAAGAATCACTGTAAATGGGTAAGGCTAAATATGAATAAGCTTGTTTTCAAATATTGATATTTGTACCAATCTTACATTTACTACTCAAATTATTATTTTTGTTTTTATTTATTACTATTTATTTTTTAATTTGATACTATTAATATTTAATTCTGTTTCAATTTAATATTTCGTTAGTAATTCCATCCAAATTAACATTTTCTCCCATAAAATTAATTTGGAGCAAAAAATATTTGAGAAACCAATTCAAAACAATTTAAAAAAAATCAAAAATAAAAACTATACCTTCTGAATGCAGCATGAATTCAACCAACCATGTAAAACCCATCACATGGTGAGAAGGATTTAAGTTTGAGATAAAACATTTCTATCTCAATTCTTAGTTTTATCTCCCATTTACTTCCTAGATAAAAGGCTCTAAGTATCTCTTTATTTTGTGAATCCTTAAATTTAATCTTTTCATTTATAAATTAATCAATTTAATCTTATAATTTATAAAAATAAAGAATTTTAATGTAAAAATATACTTTAATTATGTGACTAAAATGCATAATTTAAATAATTGTAAGATTAAAATGTTTATTTTTAATAATAATAAGATTAAATATATTCATTTTTTTATGTTAATATAACTCATAATATCTTAAACAAAAATAAACGAATTAAATTAAACAATTATATATATATATATATAGATATAATGAAACCTACATTACCCTCGTCTGTTTCCTTTCTGCCACTCTTTGAAAGATTTTGGGATGTTTTAAAAAAAAAAAATTGTGTTAGAGGGTCGGGTGTGAGGAAGAGTGGTGTTTCTTCATCAAACTAATTTTTCCAAAATTTTGTTTTTCCTTGGATTATGACAAAATGATAAAAATATTCTTTAATAATTTTTAATTTATATTTATTAGTCATGTAATTAATTTTATGGAATGAAATATTCATTTGAACGAAAATATTATCGAAATATCAAATTAAAAGATAATTGAATATTAATTGTTATTACCACTACTAGCTCAACGAATGGTACAAAATATCTCAAAATATTCACATTAAGTTTAAAAATAGGACGTTATTTAGACCAATTATTGTTGATACCAGCTTATCATGTACGTGCATCACTAAATATTTTTAGATCCTAATATCAAAAATCATAAGCCAGAAAACACAATATGTGCACCGGTCACACATTTGTAACTCCAAATACCCGGATTCATTATAGCCCCTATTAAGTCAACAAGCTTTCTCCTCTTTGTGACCCTTATAAAGTCAAGCGTTTTTCAGCAACCCGAAAAATAATGGAATTCAATGAAAGCATTGAGGCCCTTGCTTTGGTGGAAAAACAATCCAGTCTAGAGGAAATGCATCTCAAGTACACCAATTAATAGATATGAGAGGATTAATGTTGGATCCATGAGGACAAATTATTGATTTACTTATTCAAAGCAATTTACGTGAAGGATTGTCTTTAACAGAATATATCATTTCTTGTTACGGGGCTCGCAAAGGAGTTGTGGATACTGTTGTACAAACATCGGATATTGGATATCTTACACGCAGACTTGTTGAAGTAGTTCAACACATTGTTGTACGTAGAACAGATTGTGGCACCACCCAAGGGATTTCTGTTAGTCATCTAAATTGTATGCTAATGTCTATTTAAAGATTAAGTCTTAGATTCGAGAGTTGAAAAAAGTGAAATAAATATGTGTCAGGATATTATCACTTTAATAATCAGAAACTAGTTTGAGCATTAATGTTGAAACTTCCTTAATTTGACGTAAATATTTCGAGATGTATTGTATCCTTCGATTAACTAGGCGTAGTAAAAACATTAATAATATTAAAAAGTTTGAGTAGTAAATTAAAACAAAAAATTTTTTATATTTTAATCTTAAATCAAAATATTTTCATAGTTTTTACGGGGTTTAGTACGAAGTGTTAATTTTGTTTTCATATTATACGAAATATTTTTTTACTACGAAATATTTTCATGGTTTTTACGGGGTTTAGTACGAAGAGCTAAATAAAAAAAATGATAATTTAATACTAAATCAAAATATTTTCATATATATATTTGTTAGTCTTGTAATATTGAGGATTAACTTCTTTTTTTCACATAACCACGACGTCCAGACTACACACTAATCTAATCCAAATTTTCAAAATAAAAATTTAATATAACGTGTATTTATATGTAACAGTGAAAATGATAAAAATAAGATACATAATAAGCAAAAATATATATATATATTTAATTATTAAAATATATAGTACAGACAAAATAAAAATATATATATTAAAACGAATAAAATAACTTTAAATCTAATCAATTTAAGATTTATTATTTAAGTTCTAGGATTTAACCACTAATATAATGATATTATTGATAAATTAATATTTTTATTTTATTTAAAATATATTGATAAATTAATAATATAATATTTTTATTCATTTTGTCGTAAATAACACAACACCAGATTTTCACACAAGTAATCGTGGTAGATTTTAACTGATTTAAGCCCTCATTTAAATTCGGGCCATAATAACATTGGGGCCCAATTAGTTAGGTTATAATTGACCTTCATGTTCTAGCCCATTCAAATACAAAGGCTTTGGTTATGAGCTAGCAGGAATTTAATAGTTCTAGCGTTTCGGCCTCGTGTCGTGTGAACTTTGATAGAGGGACCAAAGTTCGTCCAAAAAGTCTTATTGGATATAGTTAAAAATAGTGTGCTTACAGAGCAAAAAGTACATATTTGTTTTATCAGCAAATTGGCTGAGGAAGAGGAAAACAAATAATGATCCTAGTGTTCAAGTTTAGGTGATGTTGTTCCCATCTACTTTATACTAAATAGTTCCAATCTTTAAAAACACCCAAACCATTATATATAGCGCACATGCATTATTAGTTTAATTCTCCAAAGTAATCTTGAAACCCCATTACTATTATTATTATTATTATTATTATTATTATTATTATTATTATTATTATTATTATTATTATTATTATAAATAACTTACTTAATTATCATCTTTTAATTATCATTACAACCTTATCCATATCTCATTACTTTTCCAATTCTTGGGTCACTTCAAGGTCCCAATATCCACTCATACTATTTTCTTTTTCTTGACAAGGTCGACACAAAAACAATAAAATTAGTTTAAAAAAATTATTTTAAAACGATTTCTGTGAGGATTTACCTGTGTTTCATTTGGTATGAGTTTTCACCCGGACTATATTATGAAACCAAGTTAAAATTTTATAATATTTTCTTTATTTAATAAAAAAATTAAATTTTAGTACTCCTTAAAAAAAATCGATACAAATACAAATATGATAGTGTTAAAATAACTTAATTATGATTCATTAACAATTGTTTTACAAATTTTAAAATTATTTATTACTATTATAAATAAGAGTAATTAATTTCATTAATCTAATTAAATTAATAAATTCGATCTAATATATCAAATTTTAATAGGATTAAATTTACATATTTTATAGTCTAATCAAATTTAAATTGAAAGTTACTTAAATCATTTAAATTTAAATTAAATTCAAATTATTAGATTTTATAATTTATTTCGATCAAAACACAAATATTATTTAATCTAAAAAAATTTCACTATATTCAAATTATGTTTGGATTTATTATACTAATAAGATTCGGATTAAAAAACTTTAAATTTAATTCAAAGTATATTAAATTTAAGTTTATAAAAAATATATGATTTGGATATGATATTTACTCTTATTAATCAAAAAAATATTGCATGTAATATATTATAATTTATATATGAATATAAATAGTTGTAATTTTTATAAAAAATGAAGGTTTAATACGTAAAGTTTTATTTTATTTTTCTTTTGTCATAATACAAATAACGTTTTTAAGAAAAAGAACCTACTTACCCCAATTACGAAATAAAAGAATTAATTAATGAATAACAACCAATATTTACGGCAGAAATTTAAGGGTGGGGTATGGTTTTAAAGCCAATAATATGATATCATATTGTCAAATTGCAAAATTCATTTATTAAATGGAGTTTTGGTAATTTGTTAAATCATTATTAAAGCAGCCATTATGTTTGTTCTTTCTATGGTCTATGGTCAAGTTATATTATGTTAAAGCAATCACAAAACAATTGTTGTATTTTAAGTTTTGAACTGCCCTATGTTATAGATTTAAAAAATAATTTATTTATTTATACATTTAATTGATATTTAATAAAATTTAATTAACAATGATATAAAAATAATTATAAATTTATATGTTATTATAATACTAATTTACTATATAATAATATGCAAGTTGCCTTTGTTTTTTAGTTACTCTTAAAATGGTCTAGCATTATAAAAGTTGGTGGTAGGTCACGGGTGCTTATCAATCAAAAAAAGAAGAAGAAGAAAAACTCACGTACGACGGGATAAAGCTACAAGACATAATTTTGTTTTTAGCGTTTCTAATAGTTATGTAGTGGTGCTTGCCTTACAGAGAACCTTAAGGCAAAATGTCTGTTATAACATTTATGTATATTTATTTCAATTTTAAAGTAATTTTGTAAAATTAATATTTAAATTATCATTAAGGCAATTTATCTTTATATTCAAGTTATAAGTGTGTTATTATCACCGGAACGCTCCTATTTATTCACATCCTTAAAAACAGAAAAAGCAACTCTAGCATAGACTAGTAAACTAATAAAGCGATAAGATTTTAATTTATCCTAAATAGTACTATCATAATTGATATAATATTTAATTCTAGATTAAAAAATAAAATTTATTAGTTTAATTAATAATTATCTATCATAAATTTTAATTATATCATAATTTATAAAAAAAATAAAAAATTAACTCGTTATAGGTAGAAAAGTCACATATTTGTTATTTACTTTTTCTAGGAAAAGTTACCTTAATTCTTTCCCATGAAAACATATGAATAAGAAAATTAATAGAAATCAGGGAAGATGTCTTTTCTATGATATACATCTTCTTAACATAGTAGGAGAAAAAAATAATGATTAGTACATATACCTTTTAATTTATAATATATATTAGTATTAATATTAATAAAAATTTTTTTTTTTTTATTATTAAGATAATTTAAACATATTATATAACATGACATGAAAATAATATACTTTTTATCATGTAGAAAATATATATAACACTAGTGACTCTAAGTGTTAGGACAACGATATGATTTTACTAAAGTGTTTATCGTTATAAAATGTTAAAATGTTATGTTTAGTTCGATAATGATGCCTTAACAAAGCACTTATAAATGTAATGTAAAACAACTACCTCTTATATACTTATATATATCTTATTGATGAGATGAATAAACGATCTGAGTATTATCTTCTCTCTAACATCTCACTATAACTTCTAACATACTAGCACTTTTTAAAACAATTAGTGCCCACGGTGAGGCCTTAAATCTTTCTAATTCATAATTGTCATTTGAGACCATACATCTTACATCTATGGAGAAATAGCCCATGTCGTAGGGAAATTCACTCCGCTCGTTATGACAATCCCACAATTTCATCTAAAATAAACGAGCAATCCTACTCACCCAATCCAAAAGTTCAACCTCAATGATAAGTTACACCACTTGTCGTCAACTAGGACGGTTCTACGAACCACCAATTATACTAGCTACAATTCTGAAAGCAAATCCCGCGAAAAAGATGTCATGTTAGACAGTCTAAAAAAAGTGATGTAACTACATCAAGCATTCACTAAGTCTCAAGATGATAATAAGAAACTTAGATCAAGGTTTACATGATAATTATTCAAAAACTAAAAGTTCATTTCATACCGATAGCCTACTAGTAAGAGTAAGTCGACCATCAAGATCGAAGCATGCATCACAAGATCTCCATTAGTGTTGGCCTGGTATAATTTAGGAATAACATATACATGTAGCTCCGATGTGCAACCCCATTCCAGAACTTGTATACACGACTCTATCTACCTGCCATCATTTGGCACAAAATACACCCCAATAATTCCCAGGACGTCTAGGCTTGAGGAATGTTATAACTGAGGGGTGTCATGTACTACTTAATCATACAAGTAGTGCACTTGATGAAAAACTTAGAGATATGAAAGATAAGATGGAAGCGAGGATGAATCATTAACTTAAATTTCAGGGAAAACTATGACCTTGGAATGATATCAAAAAATTGTACAACCAATCGTCGGCATCCTCTTTTTCGGATGACATTGAGTTAACGACACCACCTCTTAAGTTCTATACCCTTAAATGTCCCACTTATAGGGGGAAAAGACCTTGTGGCCCATGTTATTCACTTTAAGATAGTTATGGCCACTGTGTTTTATTGAGTTACCTCTTAATAGTGTAAAAAACATTATGCATTGGTAAAATTATTTGCCACTAACTACGCATGCAACAAGCCAATGCATTGGTACCAATTTGCTTCCCAATGTCTACTTAAGGGTTAGGTCTTAAGTTTGAGAGTTGGAGAGAGTGAAACAAATATGTGTCAAGAAAGGGTCGTCATATCTAGTTAGGAACTAGCTTGAGTATCAACACCCTACCCCTAGACCCTACGTGAATATTTTCGAGATATCTTGTACCCTTCGTTGGGCTAGGCGCAATACAAACATAAAAAATGTGTCATTTTTGCTAACGATATCTGCGTGGGTGCCTAGGACTACCACGTTGTTACTCGAGCTAGTTTATATACTAACAGGGCAACCCCAACCTAGCACATATTTCTTTAGCGTCTTCTCAACTTCGAACCTGTGATCTACTCCTTTTAGTCACATTCATTGAAGCTGGTACCATCTGGACTAGGTCTACTTAAGGGCTTGGTCCTGGGTTTGAGAGTTGGGGATAGCAAAATAAACACGTGTCTGGAATAGGTCGTCTTGTGTAGTGAGGAACTAACTTGAACATTAACGTCATATTTCTTGACCTTACGTGAATATTTCAAGATGTCTTGTGACTCCGATGAGTTAAGTGTGGTACAAACAATATTCTTATAATAATAATAATTTATAAAATATATTTTTTATTTTTATAATTAATTATATTTTAATATCATAATTTTTAAATAAAATGATTACTAATGGATTGTTATTATGATAATAATAATTTAATTTACATATCATTGTTATAACTTTTTAATTAATTTATTATAAAATAATATATATTTTAAGTATATATCTTAAAAATGTGATAGTTTATAAAATTATTTCAAAAAAATATTTTATTTTTTAATCAATTAAGTCCAGCCGACCTATCGAGAAAAGAAATGAATGAAAATGAACGGGTGAAAAAGATGTAAGATTGATGTCTTAACCGTTCAGTTACTATTATTTCATGGCTGCAATATTGAAACTGACCTCGCGTCCTTCTTTATTACTTTTGGAAGTGCGACTTTATTTTTCGGTGTGTGGTTTTTTTAAAGTGTGTTAAGTGGATATTTTACTAAATTTATTTTTACTATGAGTCATTAGGTTAATAAAAATAAAATATATTAATATAATATTATTTTATCAACAATATTTTTTAATAAAATAATAAAATATATTTAATGATAAAAAATTATTATTATAAAAGGTTTTCTTTCTTTATAACATTATCTTCTTTTTCGGTTTAATTTTGGAGTCATTTTTTCAATTATAAAATTTTAAACATCATCATTTTTTGTTATATTTTTCAATTTTTTCAAAATTTTTTTATCAATTATATATATTCTATCAATAACTTAAAAATAAAATTAACTATATTATACCAATTATCATACCATTTATTGTTTTAAATAATTTAAAATTGTTATAATAATTAATATATTATAATTTATTTTATTTTTTAATTATTAAGATAATAGAGTGTATTTATAAAAAAATCTATAAAAAATGAAGAAAATATTTTCAAAAAATATTCATACTTTTAGCATTATAATTGAAAAATGATTCCAAAATTGAATTATAAAAAGAGTCATGGTATAAAGTAAGAAAAATTTTAAAATAATAATTTTACACTCATTAAATATATTTAATTATTACATCAAAAACTTTATTAATATTATAAATTCAAAAAATAATTAATATATCTTATTTTTATCAACATTAACCTCCTTATCTCTTTTAAAAATAAGATTAAAATATCTTTTTAATACGATGAAAGATAACTCATAAAATTATTAATCTTTTATTTTTGTTAGACTCGTTTTCCGAAACACAGACAACTTTTACTTTTATTGAAGGAGTAAAAATAAATATTAGGTTGTCGAGTATATGCATGTGAAATATTTTCATTTAACATATTATAAAAGCTCTAGGTAAATATTTTCATTTAATTTGCAAATTCTCTTCCCAACGTTTCCATGAAAGTAAATTATTTTGATACATAAATAATTTAATTATTTAATATAATTTAATTTTTAAGATTAATTCATAAATAAATATTTATTTATTTTCATATAATATTAAAAAAAATACATGTTTTTTTATAAAGGTAAAAATAAAATTCCTTGTATAAATATGAAATTATGTTATACAATTAAATAAAAATAAAATAAATTAAAGTCTTTTTTAATTAAATAATTGGTTTTGTTGTTTATGATTATTGAAAAAAATAATCACCAAAAAATTTGGTAATAAATTTTACTTAGTGATTTTCAAGGAAATGATTTTCAAATTGTTTGGATTATTTTTAATTTTTTTCGAAAAATAAAAAAATAAAGAATTTTTTTATTATTGTTTACAAATTTTATACTTTTAAATATTTTTTTCAAATACTTATAAATATAAAATTCATAAGATTTGATTTGCTCTTTAAAAAAAGGCTCCATGAAAATGAAAAAAAAATAGAAATTCAAAAACTAATTCAAAAATCTTCTTTTAAAATATTCATGAATCAACACATATTTAATAGTAAGTTTTTAAAAAAGAAAAATAAAAAATTGTTACCAAATATATCTAATCAAAAAATCTCTTGAAAAAATTAAAAATCTAAAATCTATCAAATAAATCTTTAAAAAGTTGGAATGTGAAGATAGAAAGAAAAAAACTACTTTAAGTTTGTTATAAATAATAAAATGTTGAAGCAAAATCAAGAAACTAATTTGGATTACACAAATAAATATTAATAGATCATAATAATATAAAACAAAAAAATAAATAACATATAAAGATTTAAATAGTTTTATTTTTTCAATATAAAAAGTATAATCCATTTACGACAAGTCAACGAAAAATATATATTAATAATAATAAAAAAGTATAAACACCAATCCACTCAAAACTAAACTTTAAATACATACAAATCTATCTTAACAAAAGTAACAATACAAAGTAAAAATAAGATAACAAATTTTGCAAACAAAATACCTCATTGTCTTAATAAGCACTTTTTTAACTAATAGAGCCTACATATTCAAATGTTAAAGACAAAAATCATTTATGTTATTGAATTTCTCAATTTCATATTTTGTTATCATAATAAAAAACCAAATTAAGTCAACAAAAATACAACCCCAAAATTTAAAAACAAATCAAATAATCAAAAACTCACCAAAAAAATCTAAATAAGCAAATTTGATTATTCCTAGAAAAATAACAGACGAACATGAAACTTTGATACCAATTTGCTATAAATTGGTGAATATAAAAGCCAAATCCAATAACTAATTTGGAAAAATAAATATTAATAGGTTATGCCAAAATAACATATAACAAGAAAATAAATATCACAAAAAAATTTAAGTATTTTAACCTTTTAATGTGAACAATCTATTTTATCGGCGATGATACACAAAAAAAATCTACTAATAATTATATCAATAGTACAAACATCAATATCCAAAAATCACTCAAAATCAAACCTTAAATACACCTAAATCTCTCTCAACAAATATAGTAATACAAATCAAGAATACTATAATAAATCTTTCAAAACTAAGAGACCCAAATTGCATATTAATAAGAGATGATAAAAAGAGAAAGCAAAGATCATTAAAAGATAAACTTATTTAAAGAATGTGGCTTCTAGGTTTTTGGTTCTCAGGTGATATATCACTCTTATCAAAGAAAATACAAATATATATAAGTAATTTAATTTACTAAGAATCTTTGTATTAATTATAAAATCTCAATAATATTAAGATTTTTTAATTATAAAATTAAATAAATAATATGCTAGTCTAATAAACAAAAACAAAAAGTTCTATATTTATAATATTATTAAGAATAAATTTTTAAAATAATAAATTCATGTCCCATTTTGTCATTCTGCTTGGCCAATATAGATAACATATTATCTTATATAATTTATAGTATTTGCATATTTATATGTTTTCTATATGTATATTACATATATAAATGAATTAATAATATATATGTTTATATATATATATATATAAAGGTTTTGGATGTTATATTATTATTAACAAACGGGTATATTAATCTCGTAATTATTAAATTAGACATTAAAAGTTCTATAATTTTTGAAAAATGAGTACCTTAGTTCTTGAATTTATAAGTTTGGTACTACTAATCCTATTACCATGAGAAAAAGTCTTTTTAGACATATAATTTATTAAAATAAATATTTTTAGTTCATTTAAAATATAAAAAAATGAAGATTTGTATTGCCTAATTTCCATAAATAACGGTATTATAAGTATAAAATTTAAAAATTATAAAATTAAAGTATTTAATTTTAAAAATTAAGAGATCTATAATATGTAATTCAATAATTACATGACTAAATTATCTAAATTAAATAATTATATAACTTATACTATCTGTTTGGAGAGAATTTTCTCGTTAGGGATTCTAGTGATTTTTAGAGAGAAGTGAAAATATGAACAAATTAATAGATCCATTATTCTACTCATTTAAAGGGTATATATATGTATGACATCCCATGTATGTGACGAGGTACGTATAAGCGACCTGTCTACATGGTTACATACGTAGTAAAATTGTACACGAATTAGTTTAAATAGGAAGTAGATCGTTAAAAACGTTACACGTAAAAATGAAGGTTGTTATATGCAGGTCACTCATAGAGAGGAAGGACCCTAATGACGTTGAGATATCACAATTTTCACCAAGTCTTGACATCCAAGATCTCACAATTTGTGGCGAAGTATTTTTGTTGACTGTGTTTTGCGCTTTAACAAGCTCGTTGGACCTAGACCTTTTGTTAAGCCAGTTCCATATCCTTGCTATATCCTAGCAGGATACCTGTACCTATTAGGTCGTATGTCTCTTACATATTTAATATCAAACATTAACTCTCATATTCTCTTGATTTTGAGAAGTCAAGGGAATAATATATGGTCATCTATTTTAATTTAAATAACCCACATTAATCGATTCAACATATCTATGTAAATAACGGTCACTCAGGCGATACAATATTAGTCTCAAATTTATTTAACTACAAATAATATTCCTTTAAATAATTTTATTTTTTAGTTAAACCTTTCAACTTTCCGTTCACTTTATCAGTAGTAAAGAAATTTATTTTTATTATACATTTTAACTTAAATTTATTTTCAGAGAATTTCAATCCGTTAAGTGTTTTCCTATTATTCCGTTGTCTATCCGTTTAAAAAAAATACTTAGTCTATTTTTAGTTCATTTGTTTAACGATGTCAAAGGGATAACGAGTATATTCTCTATTTTTAGGTCGAGATTTAAACGACTTATATTCACATTAAGTAATTTCTTCCTCTTAACTTTATTTAACATGTCTCAGGGCATGAAAATAGGTGGTTTATCCTATGGCAATGCGATATAGGTCGTTAGGTAGCGTACCGCATATTTATATAATACCAAATGTTATATTAACTTCCCTATTTGTGAGGTTATCAAGTTGTTAAGAGTATTTTTATTATTAATTCGAGTTTGAAGGGTTAAACCTTTTCGGCTCTCCTCGAATTTCGTTATTAACTATAAAATCAGGCCGTCATTTAAGTGCTACCTGATTATCATATAAACATTGCATAATTAAGTCGTCATATAAGAGTTACTTGATTAGGTCTTGTATGCATATGTGACCCAGATTGTTTACTTTGACCTAAAGGTCTTGGTGTTCATGTCTCGACTCTCAGGTCGCTAGGCGAATGCTACTATGCCACTTCATTGTTACAGAGGAACAATTAAGTAATCCTTACAAATAAGGAAGGTGGATGACGTTGCTATTAGAAGCCATATATCTAAGCCCTTATTTGTCACGAAACTTGAGAAACAGGGCTTTTATTGCACCGTACTACACTATGATATGGTATTTTCAAACTAGGAGTAAAGCATCGCCTTATAGCGGAAATATGGCTCTTATACCCTAACTACCCCTATGAACTAGGGACCTAAATGCTCTACCTCAATGAAAATATGTGAATTGTTATGTCTATATTGCTTCTAATACCAAAGTAGTGGGGTGAATTGAGGTCCCTTTCGAAAGAAGTGGTGGAACTTGTCAAAAGATATTAATAGCACACATTTAGATACAACATGTCATGGTGAAATATTGACCCACAGTTAGATGCGACATGCGAGGGTCAAATATCCAACCCTTCACATGCGCTTCCATAAGAGGAGTAGTTTTCCTTGGAACTCAAGTCTCTTTCTTAAGACGTATTTCAAATTATGAATGGATCGTTTAATAATACCTATATTTTTACCATGTTGAAACACATTTGGCGTATCCCACATCTCGAGTAGGGGGTCAGGGGACTCCTTATCCAATCACGAGGCATATGATGTATATCGCATCCCGAGTGGGGGGGTCAGAGGACTTCTCCTCCAATCACGAAGCATAAGACGTATGCCACATCTTGAGTGGGGGGTCACGGGACTCCTCTTCCAATCAAGGGGCATAGGACGTATGCCACATCTCGAGTAGAGGGGTCAGAGGACTCCTCTTCCAATCACGGGGCATATGACGTATCCCACATCTCGAGTAGGGGGTCAGGGGACTCCTCTTCTAATCATAAGGCATAAGACATATCCCACATCTCGAGTGGGGGGTTAGGGGACTCATCCTCCAATCACGAGGCATAGGACGTATCCTGCATACTGAGTGGGGGGTCAGGGGACTCCTCCTCCCATCACGGGGCATAAACATGCCGCATCTCGAGTAGGGGGGTCAAGGGACTACTCCTCCAATCATGAGACATAGGACGTATCCCGTATCCCGAGTGGAAGGGTCAGGGAACTCCTCATCCAATCACGGGGCATAAGACAAGTCGTATCTCAAGTGAGGGGTCAAAGGACTTCTCTTTCAATCACGAGGTAATAGGGTGTCTTGCATCCCAAGTGAGTAGGTCAAATGACTTGTCCCCACATGTGGTCATCAAATAAGACTCCCAAAGTATGTTTGCGAGCATATTTCACATCTCGAGTGGGGAGTAATGAGACTTCTCCTCCAATCATGAGGCATAGGACGTATCCCGCATCCCGAGTGGGGGGGTCAGGGGACTCTTCCTCCAATCACGGGGCATAAATTTTGTAAGATAAGTGACATGCGAGGGTGAAAACCCTACCCCATATGTGCTCCAAACTTTGAGGAATTGATTGCTTTAATATTTTGCGAGATACACGACATGCGAGGGTGAAAACCCTACCCCACATGTGTTCCAAATTTTTCTTGCGCGAAGAAATAGTTAATACTTTGACAAACTCATAGTCA
Organism: Hippophae tibetana; assembly: GCA_037013495.1. NCBI lineage: Eukaryota > Viridiplantae > Streptophyta > Magnoliopsida > Rosales > Elaeagnaceae > Hippophae > Hippophae tibetana. The sequence continues at coordinate 52,173,917 of CM072811.1, read as the reverse complement.
AATACTCGAAACATGGGAGTTCATGTATCGACCTTACGCGTCTAAATGAAACACGGTGCGAACTTCATAATAACTTCATCAATATTTGGATAATGAATTGGTGGTATACACCATATGTGGCGTAAATAATCCTACTTTATAATAATGAATTGGTCGTATACGTCATATGTGGCATGAATAGTATCGCTTTATAATAATTTCCTCAACAATGTTTCTTGTCATGATGGGATAAATAATACGACTTATTAATGGATCTCATTAAATAGTTTTCAAAGACCAAAAATATTATCATATTTCAGCAAGTATTGATCCTCTTATAATTTCTTTTCAAGATGTATGGATCACACCCTTCTCTCCATCTAATTCCCTCTCCTTTTTCATTTTCATTTTCATTCCCATTCCTATCTATTTTTTGTGTGCAAATAAATGTCCCTAAAATGAGATAATTCTCCTTAGAATAAAAATAAAGGTCTCAAATGCCAACTATAGACTAGAAATATTTAAGTTCCCACAGACAGTGTCAATTGTTTGAAAAGAATTTTCTGGTTATAGATTCTAGTGATTTTTAGAGAGAAGTGAAAATATGGACAAATTAATAGATCCTCTATTCTACTCATTTAAGGGGTATATATATATGTATGACATCCCACACACGTGATGAGATACGTATAAGCGACATGTCTACATGGTTACATACGTAGTAAAATTGTACACGAACTAGTTTAAATAGAAAATAGATTGTTACAAGTGTTACACATAAATAAATGGAGGTTGTTATATGCAGATCACTCATGGAGAGGGAGGACCCTAATAAGGTCGGGATATCGTAGTTTTTATCAAGTCTTGACATCTAAGACCTCACAATTTGTGGCGATCTATTTTTGTTGAACTTGTACTTGATCTTTTTTCTTTAGGATTTGCTAGTTGATTTAATTTAAGTGATATGTGTTTTGAATTATCTAGTTAGGATTATTTATTATTAAATCTGTTATAAAATACACACGGATACTTGTGTTTTTGTGCTAACCATTTTGCAGTTATATATGAGAACATATCTGATTGGCAAAAAACTTATTGAAACATTGGTATGAAAACTGCTCACGTAAAGATTGGAAACTGTGAAAACAGAACAGAAACTCGTAAGTAAGATACATTGAAATAGTATTATAGGGAGTGTAACATAACATCGAGTTTATACTTAAATATTATGTGTTATTATTTTAGTTCTACAATTTATTCTTAAAGATGAATTATATTAGTTAAGATCAATGGTATTCGAAGATTAACCCTAAAAAATATCTTAAATATTATGTGGTTGGAATATTTTGGAAGTTTTATAAAATTTAAAATTAACTGTTTGTTTCGTGAAGTATTGCCAAATACAAATTTTATTTCCGCCGGTACCCTAAAATAATAAACTTTCTAAATCAAATTTATGATGTAAATAATTGATTAACTGTATATTTTTGTAATAATTGATTAATTAAATGAACACCAGTGAATGTTTTTGTCATTAAAGCACCCTTTTATAATTTAATTTTTTAAATGGAATACTTAATCCCTTTGTCCCAAATATCAAGAAACTAATAGTAACCTGATACATATCTTGTTTTGTTTCCGATATGTCATTGAATACTCCTTATTTTAACGAGGAATAACCAATCTTATAAGTAGTTATCTAAACATAGATTATTTGAAATGATAATTCTTTGAAAGTAGTTATCATCAATTTTCTCCTAAATTTATGATATTGGAAGATGAACTATTATATCATTTTTATATTCTAAGAAATTCATGATATTAGAGGATGAACTATTATATCCTTTTTATATTCTAACGAAGGAATGATCTTAAATAAGATGTGAGTTTCCTTTTTTCCTTCTAAATATGGAGTATTTTTATTAAATTGAAAAAAAATAACAAATAAATTTAATCTAAGTTTAATAAATAGATAATGGATAACAGAATAACATTAACTACATCAATATATATATAAAAATCTATTAAGTATTAAGTGTAACATTATAATTGCATTAATTATAAAAATATATATTAAAATGATAAAAATTTAAAAATATCATATTTGTATTATGTGAGAAAAAAAATGTATTTTTAACAAGTTCAAAATGGTTATTTTAATTCCTAAAATAAATCTTTCTAAATCTCAATTGTGTTATTCCTTCTTATCAATTTATCAATTTTTGCTACTCGTCAAAAATCCAAAAATTACATCAAATAAAAATGAATTAAAGCTATATGTTTCAATAAAATTCTCTCATTTTCAAATAATAGAGATAAGATTTAAAAATTTAAAAATTTAGAATTAAAATAACTATTTTGCTTTCAAATATAATATTTTTTTTATAATTAATAAATTTGTATTATATCACCTAATAATTAATAAAATTTTATATAATTTTATCTTTATGTTATACTTTATTCTTAACAAAATTTAGTATTATAATTTCAAGATCAAGATAAATCTTGGTGCAAACATATATAAAATATAATCGTATTACATATATATTTAATATTTTAACATATTTTTACTAAATAATATATATATATATAATATAATATAATATTATTCTATATTATATATACTGTGTATTATCTATATACAAATTCTAAATTCTAAATTTTTCATTGAAAAGAACTTATAAGATTTGAAAATCTACCGTGCACAAAACACCACAATACAAGATAGAGACTAAAATGAGCAATCCACACTTATACCAAAACTTAACACTTAAATAATACACAAAACCCAAAATAAAAGGGTAAAAGAAGAGAAGAAATGAAATTATAACGTATATGGAAGAAGAAAACATTAAAAGTAAAAAACTTAAAATAAAAATAAAATCTTCACAATTAGAGATTTAGAGGTAGAAGTCTCACTATAAAATGATAAAATCTAATTTTCAAGAAGAAGAAAAATAAGCAAAACCGGAGAAGCCTCTTAATTTACTGTATGCTATTGTACACCTCTCGTAAATAAAATGTACTTTGGTACAACATTTTGAAATTAAATAATTTATACTTCGTTATCATTAGAATTGTTTTAATAATACTTAATATAATGTTATTATTATTTAAAGTTTTGTTGATTTCGTTTTTTTCATAATTTGATAGTGACATTCACAAATGATGACAAACTGACAATATCCTCCACTAATGTAACATCTCACTCGTCAATTTTTGGGGTCACTTCTTATATGTTCTCATTAATTTACCTTTTGTCTTTTCATTGTGGGATTTTTCATGGTTTGTAATTTTTTATTTATTATTTTTTGTTAATTTTGCGCAATTACCTTACGTGTCATTATTTTTAGGTAGCAACCACAGCTTCTTTAACTATGTTAAAAAATATAATTTAATTACTTTATTATTTTTATAATAATTTTATTTTTTGTTTTATTAAAGTTACATCTTAAACGTAGATAATTAATTTTTTTCTAATATTTATGGTAAGGAGATAATAATTTTATAGATTATTTTTAACAATAATTAATAATTATTATAATATTAATAAAAAATTAAAATTAAAATTTAATCATCTATCTTTATGTTATTATTTAAAAAAAATAGAAAAATAACTAAACTATTATAACTTTATAATTAAAAAACTCCGTTCATTTGTATCATATTTTTTATATTCGAGCTATACTATGCCTACGCATGAAATATGGAATCTTAAAATGACAAGTTGTAAAATCAAGCCTAAACAGTTGTAATTCCTAGAAATATAATATAATAGTTTAATCACACTAGATTATAATATCTTTGGTTTCTTTTAATTAATTTGTTATTTATCATTTCATTGATTAGGATGGTATGTCAAATTACTTTAGTTTAAATAATTTAGAATTAATTTAAATTATTAATACACATTAATCAAAATTATTAAATAAATATTTTTTAATTAATTAAACTCTTTTAAGTTAAAAAATATTTTTAATGATATTAAAACTTATTAGTATTAATATAATTATATAAAATGGAAAAATGATTATAATATTATAACAATATATATAATAACAAAAAAACGTATATTATAATATCATATTATATTATTATTTAAACATTAATATTCAAAATAATCTATATTATATTTTATACTTAATAATTTTAATAAATAATATTATTTATAATATTTTAGATATATATATTATAAAGTTACAACATTTTTTAATTTAATTTTGGACTCAAAACGGTTAAAACATTACTCGATTTATTTCAAACTATTTATATAAATTTAAATTTGATCTAAATTTAACTTGACTCATATTAAATTTAAATTTTTATATTTAAATTCAATTCAATTAATCCAATTACATGTAATCCACGCTCTTGTACAAAACTTACAATTAATTTTTACTACTTGTACTTATAACAATGCTTATTTGTGTTGATTGTGATTAGCTTTTTTTTTCTTCTTTTATGGCTTTTTATTTTTGATATTAATACAATTAAATTTTATTATTATAATTATTTTTTAACTTTATATAATCAATTTTATTGTAATTATTTTATTGTCATTGTTGTGTTAAAATATATTTTGTCATACTACTTTTTAAAAAAAAATAGTTTTATAGGGAAGAAATTTATACCATTACATTAGAAAGTGGTTGGCAAAAACCGACAGAGGATTTTGCAATACAAAACCTATATTTAAAAAAAAAATTAAAATGAAGAACATATATTATTAGTATGATATATAAATATAAAATATGTTAATTGACATATACTAACATAATTGGTTAATTGGTTAATTGGTTGGTATTTTTTGTTTTAATGTTTTTTATCCTTATTTTTAATTAAAATATATTAAATATTTATATTATATTATTAATATATATTTTGATCAATTTTAATAATAATTAATATCTTTTATGTTATCTTAATTTTTTAAAATTACTATTAAATTTTATAAAAAAAATATACTAATAATATTAATAAAAGTATTTTATAAATTTCAATAATAATAATAAAGATTAAAGAATGTATAAAAACAAAAAAATATATATTTAAAATTACTATTTTTCTTGAACGTAGGAGTACCAAATAATTCTCCCCTAACCTAATAACAGGGCTTAGTCAATTCTGGATCACATGCGAGGGTTCTCACGAATCATGTAGGGTAAGTTTTTTTTTATTTTTTTTATAAGAATGTAGGGTAAGTTAACAGTTCAAAATATTGTGCTTTTGACACGATTATTTTAAGTAATCTTAAGAGATAAGCTTTGATACTCTCTTGCCTATTCTCACCTTTAAATCTTTAAAATATTATATAAAATAATATTTAAATTTTTAAATATAAAACAATATTTTAATAATATTAAATATGTTTTAATTAATTGAAATAAAATATTAAACGAATCTAAATAATAAAAATTTATCTTCAATAATATCTAACTGATTTAAATAATAAATATTATTTTATAATTTTAAATTTTAAATAATATTATAAAAATTATTATTTTTCTTTAAAAAAAATCACTTTTAAATTGTTTCTTTATAGTTAACTTACAATTTTTTTTAACTTTATACTTAAATTACATTTTTATGTGGTTTTTGTTAGCCTGCTTTAAATGGCAAACTACTAACTAAATTCATATTTGAAATTTCTATTTATAAGGCAGTATAGGGGATTGAATATATTAAGTGTTAGTGTTCATGTTTGATTAAAATTTAAATAGAACCTCTCTTACAATACTTCATGCTTTTGTATAGAATATTTTAATTGTTTATAAAAATGTTAAAAAATAATAATTTTATAACAATAAAAATAACATCATAATAACATTAAACGGATCTAATTAAACGTCGTTTAATAATAATCGAGTTTAATAGAACGTAATTTAATTTAAATAGTATTTTATCTAAATTTATCTACCATACTTTTTCTAATATTAAAAATATATAAGTTAATTAAAAGTTTTATTTTTATGATTATAAGTTTTAACAAATATTATTTTTGTTATTTTTTAAAATATTATTTTATCACGACATATATATCAATTTACATAGAACAATAGAACATTATAATTGATACTGTTGGTAAATAGTTATATAATTATTATCATTCTACATCTCAATTTTACATATAATCTATAACTAATATATTAATTAATGTATACAATAATTTAATATATATATATATAATATTATTATTTTTTATATATAAAAAATATTTTTTATCATAATTTAATGCATACATCAATTCAAATGAAAATTAAATTGAACTCTAAGTAATCGGTCTTACAACATTTGAGGTTCTCATATCTCTAATTTTACATATAAGCAATAAATTATATATATATATATATATGTGTGTCTATATACGTGTGTCTGCGAGGTAGATATTATGATAATCCATGTTTATTAAATAAGGTTTTTGTGTTATATTTATTACAAACTTTTACTTCTAAATAAAATTTAATTCGTGATATTTTAAAATGTATTATTTATTTCATAACTTTTAAAAATTTAATAAATTCAATTAAATTTAACATTTTTGTAAAAAAAGTTAGGTATTAATTTTTATTTTTATGAAAAAATAAGAAATCAAATTCCATTGAACCTAATTAATGGTTAAATTATGAAAGATTACGGAATAAGTATAATCTTAATCTTATCATTCATATTAATATAATTCAATGATGTTATTTATATCAAATTATTGGATATATTTAATGGTATAATAAATATTTAATTATTAAATGTAACGCTAGAATTGTGAAATGACATTAATGTTTGAAAAAATAGTTCTGCGTTAGGGGTTATAATGAGATGTTAGAGAGAAAAAATAGTTTGATCTATTCATCTTATCAATAAGATATATATGGTATACAAAAGTTAGGTTTTAATATTATATTAATAGGTATTCTGTAAAAGCGTATTATTAACCTAAATATAACATTTTTACAACAATAACTTGTTTAGCGAAATAATCAGATTGTTGAAGTTATGCATTCATTGCATGAGTGTCTAATAGAAATGTGAAAAGTCCCCAAGTTGTTTGATCCTGATGCCCATATAGTGAGGTTGCTAGGTGGGGAATGTTTCAAGAAAAAACAATCATTCTATATTCCAATGCTAGACTGTTATATATATAAGGTATTCAATACAACGAATTCTTAATCAAATGAGTTCCTTGAGGTTGTTAGGATAGTGACCCATTTACGTGTAATATTACTAACATTAACTTTTTTATTCCCTAGAGTTTTGGGAAATTTAGAAAATATTATCAGGCATTCATTTTGATTTTAATATATAAATTGTTCATCTTTCATTTTTCCTCTATAAATAGTAAAAAGTTCTTGACTTTTTACCAATTAACGTTCTTTAATTAGCCAAATTTTTCTTCAAAGAATTTCCGACTAGCATACTTCTTGTACTACAATTTTGCATAATAAGTCCGTTGAATACACACTTAGTTTGGAATTCATTCCATTTGGGGAGCAACTTCCTTGATAAAAGCAATCCACTTTACTATTCCCAGGCTTCTCGTCAATAGATCTACAACTTTCTTCACTAACTAGGTAACTTATTCATCTTTTTTCTTTTTTTTACCATGTCTTCTAATAAACAAGCTCAAAACAAGCTGAGAAAGCCATTGAAGCTTCTGTAGGTCACTACAAATAACCGACCAAAACAGGTGGTATACCAACTAAGGATAGCATACTAGCCCTCCCTGCTTCATCTGGGTCACGTTCTGTTTCTTCATCGTCTTCACAAGGACTAGAGCCCATCATTCGCTTCCCTATATCTATAACGGTAAAGGTACCTCACCACAAGAAGAAGTGTGATAATAAGGGTAAGCCTACCCATCAAATTAAGGACATACATCATATAAAAAATGCCAAGTAATCTAACTACTAACGACCTCAAAGATATTACTTATAAATATGGTATCCATCCTGTATGGGTATGATTATAGTATCCTGCCATTTATGTGACGCTGATAATCCTCCGGTAGGGTGGTTGGTGATACACTTGGCACTTTTTAAATATAGGACTTTGGTGTCCGTTCTCAGGAATGGTAGCTTATAACCTCAACAGTTTCAACATTAACCCTACCCAAGGTAGTTCCAATGGATGACAAACTCTCTTATGTCTTTCAGTACTTGCTGGTGAACATCGAGTGGACCTAACAAGCAACGAAATCAAGTGTATGTATTGTTTGAAGAGAAACAACCTGAACAAAGGCAGGGCGTATATATCATATGTTGTTAGGCATGAGCTATACGTTAAACTCCCTGATGGTACCTTAGGTTGGAGAAAGAAATACTTTTATATCACCAAAGACATTTGGGGTAATGGGGTCAAATTTTTGATCTATTGCACCTGGAACCATCACTTTAGCACATCCCAACCCCATGCAAGTGAGTTAATAAATAAGTTGGATCCATATTGAAAGGAAAAAATAAGAATGATCCAGCTTCATAATATTGAAAACCAAAGCTACGTGGACATCTTAATTGTAGCTCTTTGAAAAAATTTAAAAGGATTATACTAACGAGTATATAGGTTGTCTTTTGTAACGTGGTAAGTCATATTATTTAAAAAAATTAATGTTGAATAATTTTTTTTATTCTTGTAGGTATGGACTACCTAAACATGGACCACGATGACCAGATCGACACTCCTAGTGTTCAAGACCTGGTACCTATGTACCCTCGACCTTCCCCAACCTCATCATCTCTCACAATGCACTAATCTTCTATAGACAATAAGCTAATCAAGATGCCTTAACCACCCACATTGTCTACCTTACCTAGCTTGTCCTCTCTATCCCCTCAAGCCGAGGCCTCGAAGAAAAGGAAGCTAGCTGAAGACCCAACTCCCCAAATAGAAGCTAGGGATCTGGACAAATTTGAGTTTGACGAAATCATTCTGAGGGATGATGTGGTTTTGGACACCACGGATAGCTATTGTTTTGAATAGGGACATGGAGCAAATGGTTTATAATAGGCGGCCAAGGTGGCTGAAGAGACAACGAGCTCATAAAGGACCAAATGAGCTTTTTGGCTGATCTAGTGGAGACGCTCAAAGAAGAATGCACCAAGGCTTACATAAATGAGGTGGTATTTGTCGTTAGTAGCCTGAAAACCTAGGTCGAAAAGATGGACCTAATTCTTCCCCTTTTCACATTGGGCAAGATTTTCAAAGTAGTAAGAGTAAAACACCTCTAATGAACAGTCTACTTTCTTCATCTCATGGTGGAGAAGCAATGTAGGAAGCCCGATCTGAACGTCTAGTTGAAAAATCCAATCTATAAGTCCTTATTCTTGTAAGTCTTCCTTAAAGTAGCCTTCTACTTATATGATATCCCCATCAATATATGAGTGATTAATGGGCTCTTTATCTTCTGAAGTCTCCGTTAACACTTGTGTGTTTGATAGACTCTTAATCTTTAGGACGTAAGAGAGTGATTTTGATGAAATAGAATATATATACCATTTGAACGCCTATACTTGTTGAAATGTACAATCACATATTATAACTGTATTTGAACTGATTATAAATGTATTGTATTCGCCTCTTTATATTTGCCAAATAGTGATTAAATGCTCGCAAAAGAAATTTTAAGTAGGTGCCAATTGTTTGGATAAATGTTTGTGTGTTAGGGATTATAATGATATGTTAGAGAGACTAAATACTCATATTCTTTACTCATCTCATTAATAAGGTATATATAAGTATATAAGATGTAAGTGCCAATATTACATTAATATATAGTTTGTTGTATTGTCAACCTAAACATGACAATTTTTACAACAAAAATCTATTCAATGAAGTCAAGTTGTTGTCATATCAATCAAGTCGCTAGAGTTATGCATCTATTACATGAGTGTGGGATAAAAGTGTAAAAAGATACCAGATCGCTTGACGTTAGTGTTTACATGGTTATATCGTTAGACGAAGAATATTTTAAAGAAAAATCGATCTATACTCCAATTTTAGGTCGTTATATATATAATGTGTTCAATATAACGGACTCTCATTTAAACAAGTTAATTCAGGTCATTAAGATAATGGTCCATTTACTCGTAACATTGATAACAATTATTATTTATTAATATAAGTTCAATTAAATTACAATGTATAAATTATCGTGTATTTTCCAATAAAATTAAAAACCCTTCATGTTACCATCAATAATACACCGGTCGTTGACAAATAATTTATATATTTAATTGATATTGATGTATCAATAATACTATATATATATATATCATCCAATATATAAATGTATTTATCAAATACCACAAATCTCTTAATTATGTTATAATATAAAATTTAATATTTTTATTATTTTTATAACAATTTAATTATTTTATTTTACAAGGGTGACAAAATAATGATAGGAAACTAGTTTTTTATATTATTATAATTTTTATAAATATATCAATTTTATAAATTATTTTAATAATAAATATAAAATTTTAAAAATAAAATTTAATTAATTATTATTGTATTATCATTTTTTTCATCTTTAATATAACAAACTTTTATAAAAATATTTTTATAACGATTTAATTATTTTATTTTATAAAAATGACATAAAAACGATAAGAAATTATTTTTTGTTTCATATTATTATAATTTTTTGAAAATATAAATTTTATAAATGATCTTTAATGAGTAGTCTACTCTCTTCAACTTGTGGTAGAAAAGTAATGTAGGAAGCCCGGCCTGAACGTCTAGTTGAAAAATCCAATCTACAAGTCCTTATTCTTGTAAGTCTTCGTTAGAGCAACCTTCTACTTATATGATATCACCATTAACATATGAGTGATTGATGAGCTCTCTATCTTCTGATGTCTCTGTTAACACCTGTGTGTTTGATAAACTCTTAATCTTTATGACGTAAGAGAGTGGTTTTGATTAAATAGAATATATCTACCATATGAACGCCTATACTTGTCGAAATGTACAATCACTTATTATAACTGTATTTGAATTGATCATAAATGTATTGTTTTCGCATCTTTATATTTGCCACATAATGATTAAATGCTCGTAAAAGAAATCTTACGTAGGTGCCAATTGTTTGGATAAATGTTTGTGTGTTAGGGATTATAATGATATGTTAGAGAGAATAAATACTCATATTCTTCACTCATCTCATTAATAAGGTATATATAAGTATATAAGATGTAAGTGTCAATATTATATTAATAGGTAGTTTGTTATATTGTCAACCTAAACATGACATTTTTACAACAAAAATCCATTCAATGAAATCAAGTCATTGTCATATCAATCAAGTCGCTAGAGTTATGCATCTATTACATAGATGTGGGATAGAAACGTAAAAAGCTAGAAGATCACTTGACCTTAGTGTCTACAAGGTTATATCGTTAGACGAAGAATACTTTAAAGAAAAATATGTCTATACTCCAATCTTAGGTTGCTATATATATAAGGTATTCCATATAACATACTCTCATTTAAACAAGTTAATTCAAGTCATTAAGATACTAACCCCTTAATTTAAGTTATTAAGATAGAACCCCTCTGTTCGTAACATTGATAACAATTATTATTTATTAATATAAGTCTAATTAAATTACAATCTATAAATTATCGTGTGTTTTCCAATAAAATTAAAAACCCTTCATGTTACCACCAATAATACACCACTCGTTGACAAATAATTTATATATTTAATTGATATTGATGTATCAATAATACTATATATATTTATATCATCCAATATATAAATGTATTTATCATATATAGAAATACCACAAATCTCTTAATTATGTTATGATATAAAATTTAATATTTTTATTATTTTTATAATGATTTAATTATTTTATTTTACAAAAGTGACAAAATAATGATAAAAAACTATTTTTTGTTTTATTTTTTTATATTATTATAATTTTTATAAATTATTTTAATAATAAATATAAATTTTTATAAATAAAATTTAATTAATTATTCTTGTATTATCATTTCTTTTCATCATTAATATAACAAAATGTTATAAAAGTGTTTTTATAACGATTTAGTTATTTTATTTTATAAAAATAACATAAAAACGATAAGAAATCATTTTTTTTGTTTCATATTATTATAATTTTTTGAAATATCAATTTTATATATTATTTTTAATAATAAAAATAAAATTTAAAATTTAATCAATTATTCTTATATTATCATTTTTTTCATCATAAATATAATAAACTGTTAAAAAACTAATAATAAGCAACGCCAACTTGCGGATATGCGCATTTATTTCAAAGGAATTTTAGTTCTCGAGGATAAGAGGTAGAAGGAGATGATGACACGTGTTAATTATTAAGGGATAAGAAAATTAAATTGATAATTTAAATGTAATATATTATGGTTCTATTATTACAGTTCATGCATATTTTACCTATATTTTTTAAATTTGTTATAAAATACTAGTTAAATTAATAATTTTTATTATGTATTGAACAATTATTGTATACAAGAATTAAGATCTATATATGTATAGATTAATTTGATTTTAGATTAAAATTAAAATAACTTTAATATGATAAATTTAAAAAAAATAAGAACTAATATAAATTTATAAATTTAAAAAATAATTCAGCTCCAACCATTTTTTCTATTTAATTTAGGTTGGGTTGGGTGTGAAGTGTTTTTATAAAGGAAAAAATCTCATATTTGTTAATAAGTTTTGTTATTAAGTTTTTTAACTATTATATTATAAATTTTTTTAAATTTTTCTCTAATTATAATTTTTAAATTTAAATATTTTAGCTTTAATAAATTTATAAATATCTTTAAATTAAAGTAATTAAATTTTAAATTTTAAATTTTAAATATAATTTTATAAATAAAGAAGATTGAAAAGTATTATTTAAAATTTATTATTTATATCAATCATAAATATAAAAATATTTAAAAATAAGAAAAAATATATAATAAAAATAATAATAACTTATATAACAAAATTTACTAGTTGGTATATCTACATTATTCATAAAGTTCAATAGAGGGAGGAATAGAAGAAAATCTATATAAAATAAAAATGAAAATGCATAAATTTGTTTAATTTCTATAAAGTTTTTAAAAATTTAAACCAAATAATTTAATATAAATTAATACTATAAAAATAAGAACGAATTTAAATCGACAAAGTTTTAAACTCATCATATTGCAAAGCCCTGACAAGAATCTCTCATGGCACACTAAGTCGATAAGGATTAAAGACTAGATAAAGGACACGTGACGGTAAAAAGGAACGCGTGGTTGTGGGAGATTATTCCGTACGGTAATCGCACTAATGAAGATTTGTGTGGTACGGGTGAGGAAAGGAGGAGATGCTATTTATACAGTTTTTGTCGTGAAGCGAAATTGGGGATGTGAAATCAGAACACATGACTAACGTACATGTGTCCCCAAATAGTACTATCATTAAGATTATCTACTCATTTTTCTCAAATTTTAAATTTAAATTATTCATTTCAGATATAAGGTGAAAGATATATAATTTGATTAATTTTAATAAAAATATAATTTATATATATATATTTATTAAATATATTAGTATAAATTTGATATTTTTATAATAAAATTTATTTTATATATATAATAGAATTATGCTATCTTACTTTTTATTAAATTAAGACACTTAAATTTATTATCCTTACAAAATGAGTTTATACAAATCTTTTTATAAGAGTAATATATTTATATTATTATGTTTAATAATTAAAATATTAAAGTATACTTTTAATAAAAGTAACAATTTTTTTTATAAACATATTAAAGATATTGTTATTATTGATGAAATTTTTGAAAAACAATCATGAAAACTATGATACTTTATCCAAGTTATGTAATTTTTTATAGAAATTTATAAAATTACAAAACAATCAATTTATTGTATTTTAAACTAAATTTTTTTATCTAATACATGTATTTTTAAATACTTATGATATTTAATTGATCAATTGATCAAAATATTTTTTTACAAAATATTGTAAAATAAGTAATTAAATGGCTTGAAATAATTAAATAAACTATGCAATTTTATTAATTATTATAAATGTTAAATCTTGATAGTTTGTAAAAAAAATCATTGATTATTTTTTTTTTAAAATACTCATAGCTAGTGGCCATAATGAGCTTTAAATTTAATACAAACTATATGTTATAACATTAATATAAAGAACAATATCTATTTATATTGATATTTTGAAGAAAATATATATATTATTTATTATAATTTTATGATATTTAAATGATAATTTAACAATAATAATATTTAAGTAATTATTTATCAATATTTTAAATAATTTTGGGATAATTTAACTAAAATATATAAATATCTCATTGCAATATTGGGATATGCAAAATAACAATATTTTCATACATGTTATTATTCAAATCTATCAATCATAATATTTTAACCTTTAAATTAAAATATATAACTTAAATTTAAAAATTAAAAATAAAACATTAATATTTATTTCTATAATAATTTAAAATCGTAACATAATTAAATCCACATCATCAAATTGTAGATTAAATTTTGTCTAGTTTCATGAGATTAACTTTATAAAACATATAATTTTAAGTTCAAACGTTTGAAACATAATATACATAACTTTTTAATAGTAACTTTTATTCTTTCTATTCTTAAATCTTGTTATTTAGCTCTAAAATTTAGAAATGTTGACATATTTTTTATTAGTTAAGATATGGTATAGAAGAGTCGAGAACTAACTGAGATTTTAAGAATCGAATAACTTATCTCTACTAGCATTAACCCTATCTTCTTCTTCTTTTTGATTAGCTATCATCACATATGTCTTTACAACAAGCCAAGCTAGTTTCTCTTGTCCTTCGTTAAGATTCTTCCAACTATTGTTGGCTTCGTGGTGGTTGTTGTTGTTCCATTCGACTCTTGTTTTATTCAATTTTGATTTCAGTTTGGATATGTTTGTTTGTTTTATAATAAAGCTATTATGTTATTGTTTGTGTAGATCTTTAGTTGGTGTTTTTTATGCTTCTTGGTTGAAGATTTGGATTTCTAAACTTATACGGCAAGCACTATAAGTGAACATTAATTACATATTTTATGAAGAATATTTATTATATTTGATGAAACAATCACCGGTAAAGCAGAAAAAAACACAAGTGTAAAAAATGAAAAGCTCAATATTCTCCCGCATGTTTTATTAAATCCTAACTTCTTTGTCAATTTTGATTGTGCAAATTTGATATGGATGGTTGTTATTAGAGATATATATATGTTTGAGATTACTCGTATAGTTTTAATTATATAAATGAAATCTTTACTTTCAAAATAAAAATATATATGATTTAGAAATTTATGTATCCATGTGTTGAATTTTAAAATTTTAAAAATTAAACAATTTATTTTAAATTTTAAAAAATACATACTTAAAGTTGCTCAAAATTTAAAAACTAATCAAAAAATAATCCTAAATAAAATATTGTACTCTCTCACTTCGTTGAATTAATTGATATTATTTTTAATTTAAGGAAGATGAATTGAATAAAACTTTAAGATATATTATTAAAAATTCTTAGAAAATCAACTCGTTTAAAACCTTAAATGATTGGAATAATAGTTAAATATTTTTTTATACATTTATCATTCACTTGCAAGTGTTTGTTTTATGCCCTATTTAAGCAAGATATTTACAATTCAATAACTGAAGTTACCAAGCCTTAAACAATCTCAAATTTTGATATCATGTTAAAGTTGTTAAGATAACAATTCTCCAAAAAACTGAAGATATTAGAAAAAATGTTAAAATTATTTTTATACAAGTATTACTTTACATGACAAACACTTACAACTCAACAATTGGAGTTACTATGCCTTGAATGCATGACTTTTGACTCTAATACCATGTTATAAATTTTGATAAACAAACTCTTCGAGTGTATCAAAATTACATATTTTTCTTTAATTTGAATTCAATCAAATCTAAATCTAAATAAATTATATTTTTTGAATTGAATAAAGTTGAGTTAAGTATGAAACTTATTTATTAATTATTATCAGATATAAAACATGATCCATATAATATTATATATTATCACATTTAAAATTAAAAATATTATATATATATATATAATATTTTAATTCTAAATTGATATATTTTTAATAAAAATTATTATTTTTAGATTTTTTTTTTAAATAAAATTTTATCAAATATCAAAATGTACTATCTATACATAAAAAGTTCAATATAAATTCAATTAACAATAAAAGTTATTAAACAAAAAAAATTAAACTAAGTTGAAAAAACCTGATTTTTAATATATTACTAATATAAGGTTTGACTGTTTAAATTAATATATTAATTATTTTAAAAAATAAAATTTTGATAACATATCGTAAATATCATGATCTTTAACACTAATGATCTATATAAATATCTATATTGTCAATAAATTACAACTTTACGAGTATAAACATAATATATTATCATCCTATATGAATATTTAGATGAGAAAAATCACACTATAATAAGATCTAAGTGAAGAAAGAATATAAATATTTGTTTTAATTTAAAATAATTAATAAAAATAAATAAAATATAAGCAAAACATATACTAAGAAGAATGGAGGAGAATGTCATTCTACTATATAAAAGAATAAGAGAAAAAAGAAGAAGAATAAAAGATACTACAGATACTACATTTTTTTTTCACATTAGTTCATTTTATTATTATTAGTTACAATTAATAGAACGTAAAGGATAATAAATATGTTTGAAGGCTTATTAATTAAAATATAATAGAATCCAAAGAATAATAAATGTCATTGAAGTGTAAACTAATTGTATACTTTTTTATATGATTATAGCTTTTAAAATGATAAATCTCTTAAAATAGATTAAATTTTTTAATTTAACTAAATTGATAAGGTTATTTACTTACCCTTAAATAACTTTTAATAATCCTTTGGAATAAATAGCTTTAAATTCTCCGAAAATAGTTTACATTATTTGAAAACAATTATATTTTTAGATATAAATTAGAAATTTGGGATTATAATATTATTTGAGAAAGAAAAAAAAGTTGTCCAAATAATATTACTTAAAATTATTAAGTGTCAAAATGTCTCATTCTCATTTAGATCTATATTTGTGCACTTAAACGAGTTTATATTTATACTAATATTATATAACATTATTCGTTACTAATATATAACACTTAAATACTAAAACTTGTAAAATTTGTTAATGCTTATGTTATAAAAAAACACAATTTTAACCTTCAATAAATTTAATTGAATTACATTTCTTTACGTTGGAACCTTTCTATAAATGAAATTTAAGTTTAAAATCATAAAAAGATGTTTAGCAAATTCTTTATACCAAATATCTTCTGAAGACAGGAATATTTAAAAATAGACAAGCCCACTTTAAGGCTTCTAAGTTTGAATTATATCCGAAAATTGGGGATTAAGTGAACCTAATATGCTTGGCCTGTGAACAATCGGTCGATTACACAAATATTCTTATATTTTTATATATAGTAAATTTATTTATTTTTTTATAATTCGTTCTTTTTACATTTTAATTTTTATTATTTTTATAATTTATTCTCTTTATTTTTTAAACATGTAATTTTTTTATTATTTCATGATCCCTAGATGGACTTAGTTATAATTAACTATTTATTTTTTTATTCTTTGATTAACACAAATGCCCTATATATTTATTTTTCTATACTACATTGTTTGGTTCTTTTATATATATTTTTTAATTTGATAACTTTATTTTTTTTTATTTTTAAATTTTTAAATATTTAGTATAAAAAGAATTAAAAAACTAAATTGTAATGATAAAAAATAGGTGTATTAAAAAGTAAAAATTACTTCTTACTTGAGGTTCTTTAAATTTAATGAATGTGTAATTATCGATATCAAATGTATAAAAATATAAGAATACTAGTTTAGTTAACCCTCAACAATATCAATAAATTATTATTATACATGTATGATGTGGGTAAAAACTTGATAAAGATGATATATATATATATATAAGTTAAAATGATCTAATTATAACTTTAAAAATATATTAATTAATTATTTTAATTATAAAAAATAAACAACAATTTTTTTTATAGAGATAGTAATAAGAATATTTTCGTCATTTATCTTTGTATTATCAAATAAGAAAAAATACAAACATAACTATTTAAGATATTATTGTTATTTCACATAATATTCTTATATTTTTCAAAAAAATTAAATATTTTATTTTTTAAAATAAAGAATTAAATAATATAAATAAGAATACAAGAGATTCCACCCGAGTATATCTATCTCCATTTCGATTTCAAAGATAAGTTTTCTCGTGTAGATGGATTCTTCGTTGGGAAATCCATCCACACGAGATCGATTATTAGTGTTTTTATCATATTTTTATTTGTATCTTATACAATGTTCATAAAATATTTTCTAATTTTTTATATTTATTAATAAAAAATAATAATTTTTTTAAATATATATAACACTTTTATGTATTATAGTATCTTTGAAAACGTAGACGTTATAATTATCGGTGGTTAATGCACCCTTTTTTTTCCCAACAAAGAAATCATGTTTGTAGGTTTTTATAATTATAATGACTTGATTATTACAATATCACTTATAATTAATTACAAGATTTTTTTTAAAAATTAATAATAAATTTTGAATCAATTTTTATGTATTGTATTATCTTTTTGTCATATTATCATTTCTTAATGTGTTGACGTATCATGTAAGAAGTTATCATAACTATTTTCTTTTATAATTTGATGTGTATAATAATTTATATGTTATAATATAATTAGTTTATAATAATAAATGATTTATAATTACTTTAAAATTAAGTATTACTCATGTAAGACATTATCATAACTATTTTCTTTTATAATTTGATGTGTATAACAATTTATATGTTATAATATAATTAGTTTATGTTAATAAATGATTTATAATTACTTTAAAATTAAGTATTACTAATTTAACATTCTAATAGAAGTTTCAATCTTTTATATTAAATTATATCTTAATCTCCATTTTATTAATATAATTATAAGTATTATTTAAAATATAATTTTTTTAAAATTTGAAACTCAAGCTCATAACACGTGATATAACACCTCTCCGTACATATATAATAATTCTTCAAGTACCTACAACTACAAGGCTCATAATCACAACTAACTACGTGTATCTTGACTTGTAAATTAGTGTTTAGATTTTGGCTTCATATATACACCGGTAAAACCCATAGTAATTTTAATAGCATTTACTCTAATAATATGGGCTATGGCTAAGTGGAGAGAATACATACAACTAAACTAATAATTTAGTTGATATTTATTATTAATTTAGTTTTAAAATGGTAAGAACAGCACCGTTAAAAACGTACATGTGTAATAATTTTTTAAGTAAAAAAATATAGGAGAGAATATATAGAGTTTTTTAAATATATCACTAAAAAAGAAGAATCTCATTTATCATTTCGATTTGATAGTCATTATCGTAGAAACACCGTTATGCGAGGAACGCAATTTTACTTGACATGATATATTTTACGAATTGCTTCTTATATCCATTTATTAATTTATATATTATATTTTTTTATTAATATTAGTAGTTATTTTTTTCTTTTTTTTAAAACAAATAGTTTAAATGATTCAATTTCTTCCTAAGTTTTTATTTTATGCAATATTCTATCTATAATATAATATCAAAATAATATAATTTATTATTAATTTATATATTTTTACGATTAAAAAATTGTCATATAAGTTTATTTTAAATGCCAATGAAATTAAACTATATTCATTTAGACAGTTTAATGTTTAACAGATTTCAATTGAAAACTCTTCAATTTTATTATTTTATTATTTTTGTTTTCATAAATTTTAAAAATGTTCTTTTTTTAATTTCTCAAATATAATTGACTATTTTAATTTGAATGTTCAAATTGATGATTCAAAATTAATTAATATATATTAGTATTAATTATCGAAAAATAAATATTATTATTTTAAATTCTTTACTTTATAAAAAAAAATAAAAAAAATAAGTATTTGAATATAAATTCTTATATTATTTTTATTATAATTGAAAAATTGATGTTAAAATATTTTGTAGAAATACTATTAAAATAAATAGTTAATTTATTTATTACTTTAGTGATGAGTAAATATATAATAGTAACTATTTTATGAAAAATATAAAAATAAGTGATTTACTACAATATTGAAAATATTTACATAACTTTATTTAATAAATAAATTAAGTATAGTAGAACAACATATAAATTCATTTAATTAATATTTTTACTATCTAAAAAGTTAATCTTACATGAATAATAAAAATGACTTAATTGAATTTAATTAGCATTTTTACTTAAACATAATTTATATTATTAAATTGTTCATTTTTAATTAATATGAGTTATGATATAATCTCGAAATAAAAATTATAAGATCAACAAAAATATGAAATGTTCAATAGTAAATTGATCGTACACTCATTAAATATATGAATTGTGAATCTTAATTTAATAAAAATAATTAAATTATATAAAATAACTATTTATAAAAAAATGTATTTGTTATATGGATATTCAATAAAAATATGATATGCTTACAAGTAAATTAATTAAACACTTATCAAATAGGTAATCATTAACTGTATAAATTATCAACTTTAATGTAATAAAAACAATTGCAATATACAAAATAAATATTCATAAAAATGTATTTATTATATGAATATTTTAGTATATATTGGTGTAGAAAATATCAACAAAATAAAAATAAAAATATATTTATTATATGAATATTATGGAATTTATTGGTGTAAAAAATAACAAAAAGTGAAAAAATATGAACTTTTTATAAGTGAATTAATCAAACATTTATTAAATACGTAATCATTAACTATACGAATTGTTACCGTTAACGTAATAAAAATAATTATATTATATAAAATAACTATTCATAAAATGTATTTATCATATAAATATTTTATTATTTATTTGTATAAAAAACTAATGAAAAAATATAAAGATGTATTTATTATAGATTTTTTAAAATTTATTGATATAAAAAACTAACAAAAATATAAAAATATATTGATTATATGAATATTTTTGGATTTATTACGATGCAACAATTAAATTTATTCTAAGTCATGAATTTAATACATATTTAAAAGAAAAAATTTAAAGCAACAATTATTTAATTATTAAAATGTTAAATTAAAATAATATTTAGCATCGAAATAAACAAAAAAATAATTTACCAAATTCAATTAGAATCAATTCAAAAAGTTTGTTATGAATTATATTATAGCATTTATTGGAGTCTATACAAAGTATTGTTGGCTATTAAGTGATATTTTAAAAAAACATCAAAATTGTTTAAAAAGGTAAGGATCTTGTGCATGAAAATTTTGACAAAATGATAATGGTAAACATAGAAAGTAGTAATAACAAGAATAATATAAAGTAGCAATAACTAAAACAACAATAAGTAATTTTACGTGATTCCTTTTTTAATGTGAGCATTCTTTACTAAAAGGGTAAATCTTACCAAATTCACTATATGTTTGAATGTTTTACCCTCTTAAAGAGTTCTCTAAGAATTCTCAATTTTTCTTAACTCTCTAAATCATGCCAAAAAATGATGATAAAATATCTATTTATACACAAAAAAATATCACATTTTAAACAATTAAGATCATCTAAGTAAGCATTATATCTATATATAATTTATATACATGAACCATTTATTTATAACAACTATATGTCTAAATAGAATACACACTTATTTGAGTCATTAAAACCACACAAAAAAATATAAAAAATTTAAAGATATTTTAATTATTTAAATAAATTATTATTATTATTTTCACTCATTTTTTTTCTCTTAATATATTCTTAAATTTAGGTTTTAAAGTTTAATGATTATAGTTTAAAATTTAAAGTTTAATGTTTAAAATTTTAAAAAATAAACGAAGAATATTTTGTAAATAGATAAAAGTGAGAGAGATGAGAAAAATGAAAAAATAATAATAAAATTAAAATGATCAAATTTACTTCCAATCAAATGGTTAACTTTTAAAATATATGAATATCTTCATAATGTACTAAAAAACTTAGGTAATAATAGGTACGAAAACAATAATATTAGTACGAAAAATTTACAAGCTTATATTTACTATATCACAAGCTTACATTTACTATATCAGATCGATTTCTTAATTTTTAAGAAATTTTATTAATTCAATTTTAATGCTAATTCTAACCAACTTATATATACGAAATCACACCTTCTGGCACTAATATTATTGTTTTGTTATTTATTACTATACAAGTTCTTAAAAAGTACCGTAAAAATATTCATATTTTTAAAAATACCCATTTAATTAAAAATACTTTTATAACCAAAAAATAAGGATTTATTTCATCTTTTTTTTTCTCCGTGTCTTTTTATTTTTTTCTCTCTTATATTTTTTAAATTTAAGTAAATTTCTCTATCATTTTTGTCAATAAAATCCAAACCTTAAATCTTAAATTTTAAACTTAAATTCTAAATACTAAATATTAAATATTAAGCTTTAAAATTTAAATAATAAACATCAAAACATAAATCTAAATACCCAAAGGAAAAAAAAGAACGAGAAAGAGAAAAAAACATATAATGAATAGGAGAAAAAATAATTTTTCTTTTTAAATAACTGAAACATTTTTTTTATTTTTTTACCAAATAAATAAACCTTAATCTTAAAATATTACTAAAAAACTTAAACAATAATAATAATCAGAAGATTAACATGAATAGTAAAGTAATAAAATATCATACATACCCCTAATTTTTAACCATTCACATTTATATCCAAAAATTAAAATTTATTTTAACCGCTGTACAAACGACGACTGCCAAATCCATAGAAAAGGAAAAACGAGAGCTTAAGCGTCAAACTAATTTAATCGAACCATGGTTAATTGAAACCTGACCAGGGTTAAACCTCACTCACTCTTCGTTCTTCAAGTAGTTTATATACAAACACCATTGCCGGGGTTTCTGCAAACAACTCCGCTAACAAAGAAAACATCCCTTACCCATTAAAACCATGATGCTAGGCGAACCTCGTCGTCCTAATCCTACGATAGATGTTCCTCCTTGGCCATCCCCCGATGATCTGACGGCTGAGATTTACTCCCCTTACCCAATCTCCGATGTCAATGCAAACGGAGGCGAATATTCCCCCTACTGTCTCCAAGAAGCCTTTACGGCGTTCCAACGTTTCCTTCCGTCAAATGAAAACGACTTTGACTCTGAATCTGACATGTTGGTTCGCGATTCGGATGCTCCGGTAGATGCCTACTCTTGCGATCATTTCAGGATGTTTGAGTTCAAGGTGAGAAGGTGCGCACGTGGTCGGTCACATGACTGGACGGAGTGTCCGTACGCTCATCCCGGTGAGAAGGCTCGCCGTAGAGATCCAAGAAAATATCATTATTCAGGCACGGCTTGTCCAGATTTTAGAAAAGGGCATTGTAAGAAAGCTGACTCATGCGAGTTCGCTCATGGTGTGTTCGAGTGCTGGCTTCATCCGGCTCGCTATCGAACTCAGCCTTGTAAGGACGGCACGAGTTGTCGCCGTAGGGTATGCTTCTTCGCTCACACGCCTGAGCAGCTCAGGGTCTTGCCTCAGCAGAGTCCAAAAGGAAGTTCTAATTCTTACGAATCATCTTATGATGGGTCGCCTTTTAGGCATGCACTTGAGGTTTCTTGCGCAAAAACGCTGTCGTTTCTATCTTCTCCATCATCATCGATTTCTCCACCAGCCACTCCTCCAGTTGAATCTCCTCCAATGTCACCGATGACTCAGTCGTTGAGTCGGTCTCTGGGTTCGAATTCTATTCACGAAATGGTTGCTTCGCTTAGGAATTTTCAGCTTGAAAAGGTTAAATCTCTACCCTCCTCGTGGAACGCTCAAGTGGGTTCGCCTGGGTTCAGGTCACCCAGAGGTTCTTTTCTCCGACCTGGATTCTGTAGCTTGCCCAATACACCAACTTGTGCCCCGAGTCGTTCTGGAATCGGGTGTTTCGATATTTGGGAAATGGATGCTGAGGAGGAGCCTCAAATGGAGAGGGTTGAATCTGGTAGGGATTTAAGAGCAAAGATGTTTGAGAAGCTAAGCAAGGAAAACTCTCTTGGTCGTGTTGAACCGGAACAGCAACCTAATGGTGATCCGGATGTGGGTTGGGTGTCGGAGCTTCTCAAGTGAAAGCGAGCTACATGGCTAAGGCTTTTCAAAACTAAAACTGAAGTTTCTGAAATTATATCGATTTCTTCTTAAGGTCTATGATTCATATTTTGGGTCTAATCCGGTGGGTTTTCGTTGTTTTGATCCGTTTCTCTCATTGTGGATAATATCTGGTAGCAGAATGGATATAACCGGAATTTCAGTTTGGAGATTTTTATGTAAATATTATTATCAATGAAGATAATGAAATGGGTGAAGAGTAGAATCTCTATTTTGGGGAATTTTAATATGATAACAATTAGATTGATAAGGGAAAAGAATGGTAAGCTTTTGTATAGTTTGATTATGGCTTTAATATGCATACAAGGGTTCATTATCTATTATTTCCTATGTTAATTATTTGAATTTATGTCATCATTATTATTATTAATCACTCTTTGCTAGTCTCCATAATTGTAAAAATTAGTGCCTGTGCAAGCACTTTTGTCGATGGAATTATGAGATTAATTTTATTCCTAAATATAATCTATTTAACCGACTGAATATGCTCTTTCTTTTTCTACTCAAAATTTTAATTTTATTTCTATTTTCTTAGGATTCAAGTCTTAAGAAATGTATGAAGATATGCAGACATATATGTATAAAGGTAAGAACGTCTATATGTTCGTCAATGTTGTCTTTATTTAGAGGAACAGAGGTTAGTGTTAGGTTCAAGACTGTTACTGTTTTTGATGGATTGCCACCAAGAGATATCTTGGAGCTTTTATGGGTTTGGTGGATTTGTACCATCATTTCTTAAGAGAGGGTCCACTTTTTGTACATAAGAAATAATGTATTATTATTGACTTTTATTTTATCGTATCATATAGGTTAAATTTATTTCTATTTGAATTATATGAAAAGTTAGAGATATCGTAAAAATTTACGAGGTTAGTTCAGGTTTAGTTCTTCCATTAAAAATAATATTATTTAATTTTATAAATTAGGTTAATAATAAATTATATTATTTTTATTTAAAATATTAATATTTTTATAAAATAATTAAATATTAATATTTAATAAGAATAAGAATAAAATATATTATGGAATAATATTTTTTAAAAATAAATAATTATAAAATATTATTTATTAATTAATATTTTATCATTTTTTTCATATTTATTGTGATATTTTTATTATTAAAATTTTGTATTTTAATTATATTTTATCAGCTAATAAAATATTATTAATATAATACAATTTATTTTTTAATTTAAAAGTCCAAATAATATTGTTTTTAATTTAATTAATTAAATGTTATAAATGATATAATATAAGTTATGTTTATGACATTTTTTTCAATATTAAATTAAGTTATAATTTGTTTGTATAATATTTTATGACAAATTATACATTTTTTAATAAAATTAATTATAGATATTTTAATAAAATAATTTTTATTATAAAATTTATTTATTATAAAATTTATTTAAATTTTATGTTTTTTTATATTTCAAAAATAAATAAAAATAGTATTTTTATTTTAAATAAAATAAAATTTTAAGATGCATAATTTTATAATTAAAAATTAAAGTTATAATTTTTATATTCAAATTTATGATTATATAACAAATATGTTATAATTTTTGTGCATTTTGTTATGTGTAAATTAAGATAGAATAAGTTCTTTATATTTTATAAAAATACATTTTAATCTATCTTATATGTGTAAAGTAAGATAATATGTTAATAAAATTTATTATATAATTTATTAATTTTTAAAACTTATTTAATATTATTATACTTAATGATAGTAGCGGGATAATATTAATTAAAATATTTTATGTCTTTAATAAATTTAAATGAAATAAAAAATAATAGAAAATATAATACTCAATTATTTATAATGTAAGTTTTTTTAAAAATGTTTATTATAATTATAATTTAAATAGGATAAAATAATATTAGATAATATTTAAATAAAATATTATCAAAATCTATCTTAATATTTAGATAGAGAGAAAGTCAAAATTTTGTAAAAGGCTTTTATCAAAATAATGAAAAATAAATATTTAAAAAATAAAGAATTTATGTTTTAAAATAATAAGTAAATATAAATATATTATTAAATTTAAAAGTTTATATATTATTGATCTAATTACCTAAAAGAGTGAATATTTTGTTTTTAATGTTATTAATTTATAATTTGATAACCTAAATAAAACGGTAATGCATGCAATCGTGTATAACAATAAATTGTGAAAATAAGAGAATAACATATAATCTTTTTAGGTTAAAACTTAAACATGAGAAAAACTTACAATGAATCTCCTATCTTTCTATTATAAAAATTAAATATTCAAGTACAAATTCGATCTTATATTATCCTCCTTAATATACTGTTCCAATGTACTTTACTGAAAAGTCTTTGTTATGTTTTTATAGTTTTTAATATTAGTGTAAGCGGTTTCTAGATTAACATTTCAATAAACTTCTCGCTAATCAGATCGTTTACAAATCAACTACAAAATAGGTTAGCACAAAAAACAGAAATATATATATGTATTCTAGAACAGATTTAATAATTAATAATCCTAAACAGATAATTCAAAACATGTCACTTAAATCAAATTAACTAGTAAATCTTAGAGCAAAAAGATTAAACATAATTTCAATAAAAATAACTTATTTAAAATTTAATAATTAAATTAAATAATTATAATTGTTCATGAAATTATTTAATGAAAATATCTAAAAATCTAATAAAAAGGAATTAAAATAGCGAACACTCATATTGGCTCTTTCTAAGTACACGTAATCATAAGATTGCATTCATGCATTTAATTACTCTTTCTCACGCGTGTTGATAAATTAACTCAAGTTTAAATAAATATTTTAGCAACAAAAATAATTTTAGATTAATAAAATGTGCTCTATTAAATGCATGATTACAATCTTATGTGTTGTAGTTATAAACTCAAATTATACTTGAAATACGACTATTTAAAACTTGAACATTTGTTTAACTTTTCTTAATAGACTTGATAGTTGACCTAAAAACAAGTTTTACCGATAAATATTTTGTCTACCAAAATAACAAACACTTATAGTCCTAACAAACTTTTCCCTTTGGCATTTTCGTGTGTCAAAACATCTCACTCATTACATAACACTTATAACATTAAGATAAAACTACAATGATTTCCCAGATTTCATAGTGGAACTATCCTATGTTTTTGTGAATCTATCTTTGCTACAACTTTACAATCTTATAAGTAACTGAAATAACATAAACAACATATAAGACAATTTAGCTTGAAAACCTCATTATACATTAGTTCAATTTACATAGAAATAAGTGAAGTGTAAAGAATAGTCATGTAGTATGCATTTATACCAATTAAGCTTAATTAAATATGTTCTCACCCTATACGTATAAAAAGATAAAAACAAGGAAGTAAAATACATTATTCTTTCCCCTTTTTTGACATACGTGAAGGACAAAATATTAGACAAAATAATGAAACTAAACATCTCTTAAAGATATAACAATGTAAAATTAGAGTAATGCAAAAGTACAATATACTTTAAACTCCTTATAAGTTCTATGACTCTCTAACTTAGAAACCAATTAAAAAGGTAATAAAAACAATGTATATGTTAAAATTCACAAATATATCAATTAATTCATTTATGACCAATTAAGAAAGACTTAAAAGAAAAAAATATCACCTATCAGGTAAACTTATAACCAGTCTTTAATCTCACAAAATAAAATATATTTATTAAAAATTGACTTAATTTTTCTATTATATATATGAGGTAAATGATATTTTTTTATAACCTATATTGGCTCTTTCTTTTTGTGCATTCAATGTACAATAATTATAAGTAGTCATTTTTTTGCATAATCTTTCCTCTTTTTTTTACACGAGTCATAAACCTAACATGATTACTTTAACACTAGTTTTGACGTTACCTTCTCCTCTCACTACAGTAACTTCATACATCACAATAGGTAATCCTTTCAATACTAGATTCCTCCACACGGTAAAGTTTTAACAAATAAGAAATACAACTCCACACATTTTACAGTCCAGATTTGTTAAAGTTTTAGAGTCTTTCAAGAAAATTCATAAACTTCAAGCATAACATATATGTGTGTTTTTGAATATATGAATAATTATATATCAACATCGATCATCACATGTACAAGAATATGTGTGTTGATGAACAAAATCGGCATTGTCGATCCTGTCAATACTTTGGTTTTATATTTATAAAACTCTCGTAAGTGCACAAATCATTTCGTAGAAAATGATAAGTATACTTCTAAGGTCGATCTAAGGAAGAGATGTATGTGATTTTTAATTTATTATTCAAACTTTTAAAAACAAAATTAAATCTTAAACATTCTATCACGATATTTAGGATTTTGTGTTTTTAATCTAATAACATAAAAATAAACATAGATATATATTAAATAAACATTTATGCAAATTTTATCTTTTATAATAGTAGAGTATTTATGAATATAATAACTAAGTTAATTATACTAACACCTATTATTTAGGTTATTAAAGATATAAAATTAATATTTATTGATTCTCTCTTTTTTATATGAATACCACTTTTGGTATGGTTATATATTCTTTGTTAATTAAACAAATCAATTAACATCTATTAGTGAGGTTGATAACTAATTTGGTTAATTAAATTAATTCCTTTTTCCTAAGAAATTGAAAATAAATCATTTAAATGACACATTTGGTGGGGTTAAATAGTTTAAAATTTATTCAAGTTGTCCAAATTAAACCTAAGAATTTAATTATCCAAGTACTAACTTTCAAGTTTTAAAACCACGATTGAAAACATATTGTCAATACATTTTCACATAATAATTCTTATAAAAACTTTTAAAATAGAGCTTCAGTCTAACTACCGTACGATTGTACCAACAAATAAAAGAGCACTACTCTAAATCAGACCGGATAACTAAACCTTAAAATCTAATTTTCAGATTTAAGTTTGTAATGAAAAATTATATATTTCTCTCTAACATTCTTAATATAAAATCTTAAATAAAAACAAAATTAATTAATTCATTTTAGAGATTTTTACCTATTTAATATTTCGTAAGCATAACAACGTTATTATTATATTATGTTTACAAACAACCAACAAAGTTAAATTTAACCACATACAAATTAAATATAACATATAAGAATAAATCATAAAAAATAACTCTAAAGAAAATAAAATTCTTATAGTATTTTGATGTTATTTATGTTGTTTGAAAACCTCAAAATGAAATTTTCATTTTCATTTATTGAATCAAAAAACAAATAAATTACAAAAACATAATTAGTTCTTCCCAAAAAGAGAACAACTCTAAAACTAAGAAAAACTGTTTAAGAAAAGCTAAAAAATAAGAAATTGAGAGAAAGAAAGAGAGAAGAAGATGCTTTTGAGGTGTGTTTTGATATGAAGAGAGTGAGAGTATTTATAGGTGAGGAGAGAAAGAAAAAATGGGTGGAAAAATGATTAAAAATGGAGGAAATACGTAGTAGGTGAGGTGCGACGGTGCACGCGAAATGGAGTAGAGGCACGCGCGGGATGGAGAGGAGGTGCGTGCAGACTGGGCGTGTTACGCGTGTTGGTCGGCGCTGGTGGGCGGTTGCGTGCACAATTTCCTCTTTTTTACCCTTTTGACCTACTTTTTCCATCTTTTTTGACATTTTCTTATTTAATTTATGAATATATTTGTGATGTATTACCTCTAGTATTTTTCTTTGAGTTTTTAAATTACTTTTTTTAAGCGAAAATACATGTGATTCTGAAAAGATAGATTTATATAAATATATGATAAAATCATATAAATATATATATATATAATCAATTAATGTGCATAAAATCATGATAATTTTAGTACTTTTTGAGCACTCATTATGTGCTTAAGTCAAAATTATAGAATCATTTATATAATAACCATAAAAATGAGTTGAGTTACTAAGAATGAAGTTATGTATATGTAAGTGTAAGTTCAATACCGTGTTGGCTAAATAAGGATCCTACGTCTCTATCTCTTTTTTTGGTTTAAATAATAAATAAACTAAAGACAATAAAGATTTTTCTCCAAGGGTCATTTAAGCACTCTAACAAAAATACCTAGATAAAAGAATAAAAAATGGTCAAGTGACTAGGAAAAAAAAGTGTTTTCTAACCTTTCATTTCTTGCATTTTGGTTTCTCTATATCATTGGATTGGGACTCAAAAAACTTAGGTTTCATAGGCGTGTTCTTGGACTAAGCGGTACTTTTCTCATTTTTCCCAAATAAAGATGTGGTATGCATAATAGGATGATGATAATTAGTCATAGCATTACAAGTATTGAATTTTACTTGTCTTTCTAAAACTAAGACTTCATGCTTTCTAGTATAATTTTTGAACATATTATTATAATTTTCATTCATCCTTGAATATAATGTTGGATGCATAGATGGATGATACTTATGGGTCCTACCATGTGAAACATGGAAAAAATGATTAAGTTCAAGAGGGTTCATCAAAAATCTACATTTTGGTCTTATATAACATTTCTTACCACAATGATCACAGATGTGAACAAATTGAATTTTCTTAAAGTGATAAGGTGCATAAAATACCTTCCTTGCTTGAGAAACAATGGATTCTACAATTTAAGTTTTGGATGATGAAGGTGTTGAGTGTTCATCTATGTATTTAAAACCTCTTTTATCTCTATGTAGCTTTCTATAGTCTAAAACTTTGGTCAATTTTTCAGCACCTATAGTCAAATTCCTCACCGTCTCTTTAGTAATATTAAGTTCTTGACTAAGATTTTTGTTTACCTGAGGGGTTTCTAAAATTCTCAAATTCAAGGTACTAATATTTTCACACAATTTCTTTTTATCTTTCTCTAGGCTAGATGAATTTGTTTTGTGAATATTGATGATATCATTAAGTTTAGTTATTTTCACAAGTAGTTTTTCGCTTTCTTCCCTAGCATTTAGACAAGTTATAAAACATAAGTGAAATTCATTGTGGTATGTTTTGGTAGTTGCGGTGATGACACAATAGTGTCATCATCTTCTGTCACTAAGTGTAACATTAAATGTTTTTCCAAAATTCTTTTTATTGTTTGCACAATCTATAGAAATATGACCAAAGCCACACATGTATAACATTAGAGGACTAGTGAGTTTAGTTTTCTTACCATCAGAACTAGGATGCTTGATTTCCCTTATATTTTGGTTCCTCAAACAACTATATTGTCCCTTATTAAATTGATTATTTTGTTGACCTTGCATTTTCAAGAACTTCTTCAATAGCGAGACTAATGGCTAATCATTCATATTCTTATCACTATTAGAGATGTCTATTTTAGAGCTTTTAGTAAAAAAATTAAATATTATTTAAAATTTTGATCTTATCTCTAAATATTTGACAAAGATTTTAGTCATCATTTCAACATTGATAATAAATTTATAATTAATCATTTCAATATAAAAAATAAATTTTATAATAACATGTAATATCTGCCATATAAAAGTATAATAAAAACTAAAAGGATTAATATTATAAAAAAAGGAGCACATATTTTTCTATATATAAAAGTGTGGACTTGTGATGATGTCATCTTATGGTAGACAATTATTTCTCTTTTTGTTATTTTATATTATTTTTATTAATTTTTTTATATTAATAAATATCAAAATATTTATATATAAATTTATTTTTTATGATAATTTATATAGTTAATGATTATATATTTAATGAGTGTTTGATCAATTTATTTGTAAATATATAATATTTTTATTGAATGGCCATAAAATAAATATTTTTTTATGAATATTTATTTTATATAATGTAATTATTTTTATTACATTAAGAGTTATAATTCGTATACTTAGTAATTATCGATTTAATGAGTTTTCGATTAATTCACTTGTAAACATATTATATTTTTATTGAATAATTACATATTAAATATATTTTTTATGTAGATATCATATCATATTTTATATTAATTAAAAAAATAACAATAAGCTAATATAGATTATAGATTATTTTTAAGCAAAAATCTTATTAAATTTAATCAATTTATGTTTATTATTCATGTACCTTGAATTAGCTTTTTAGATAGTAAAATATAAAATAAATAAGTCAATTTTTTGTTGTATTATATTTGACTTATTTATTATATAAATATTATCAATATCGTGATAAATTACTCGTATTTATAACATAGTTAATGCTATATATTTATTTTAATAGTATTTCTACAAAACATGTTATAAAACATTTTAACATCATATTTTCAAGTATAATAAAAGTAACTTAAAAATTTATATTCAAAAATTACTTTTTATTTTATTTTATAAAAGAAAGAATTTAAAACAATAACAATTATTTCTCGATAATTAAAACTATTATATATTTATAAAATAATTATTGTTATATATTTACTTTTCATAAAAATAACAAATTAATTAATTATTTATTTCAAAATTATTTTCATACATTCATATAAATTTTTAATATTAATTTATACTCTTATCTTAGTTAAAGATTTCTTTTAAATAGAAAATTTTGAGACACTAATAATTATTATTAGTTAAATAATACATTAATATTTATCAAATTTGAACCATAGTTACAACATTATATAGAATCAAAACAAATAGTTTAAAAATAATTCAATAATAACTATTTGATTTGAAAAAAAAATATTTATCAATAAGAATGAAAATAATATTTAAAAATATGATTTATTTTTTTTCCTCACTAAAAAGTGAAGTAAAACCTTAAATGAGAGATAGTCATATTCTCTCATTCTTATTCCCTACAAAGAACTTTAGTGTAATTGCATTAATGGAAAAGAAGTTTACTTTTAATTTCAAATTAACATCTATTCCACTTAATAAAATATAAATTATATTAAATTAACAGTTTAACAATTTGTATTGCAAAAGTTTATAAATCATACATGCAAAATATAATTTTCCTAAATTAAATATGTATAGTTTTTAAGTATTTGATATCATCAATATATTATAATTATAATTAATATAGTAATATTTATTAATAATAATTTATCATTTAATTTAAAAATTATTTAAAATTTAAGATGTATAAAATTTTCTAATACTTTGAACTTTGAAGAGTCAAAAAGAATGCAAGAAGGCAAAATTTCTCGTGACTATACTTTATGGCGGGGTACGCTTCACATGACTTGACTCATATATATCTTCTTTGTTTTACCCTCCCGACACGCAATACGGCCTATGACACACAATAAAAGTTCTTAAATTTATACAAATTTATAAATAAATTTTGTTTTATCTAAATCAGTGAATATAATTTATGAAATAGTTAATTGAATTTATATTAAATTAATTAAAAAAAATTGATCTCAACTCGAGTTATAGCTTGAAATTAAATTAAAATTATTATAATTTAATGATATATATTTAAAATATTATGAATGATTGTATAATTTAATTTTTTTTTTGAAATATAGTATAAATTGTTTTAAATTTTAATATTTGAATAATTATATAATAAGATAATGTTAATGTGTACTTTTTATGTTATGATTGATTATCATTATGAAATTATTTTTTCGAATATTCTTGTTTCACGTAATAGTGTTTATATTAACAAGTCTTAATATTATTATAAATATTTTTTGATTTTTTTTAAAAAATATTAATTAAAAAAATATAATTAATAATTTAGGTTTTTTAGATGGAGACGGTTTATATTTTATTTGGATTTAGATTAGTTTTTTTTTGGCTCGAATTCGAGTTGAATTAAGATTACATCAATTTAAGTTAAGTTAATTATGATCATTTAAAACTAATTTAATCACAAATTTTCATCCTTAATCTATTAGATATTTATTTTTAATTATTTAAATTTTAAAATTATATATCTTAAAAAAATTTAATTTCAAATTATAAATAATTTTAAAAATAGAAAATAGATTTAAATATTAGTTTAAATAAATTGTTATGATGAAATTATTTTGATACGTAAAAAGGATACATAAAACAAATTAAATATCGTCTTAAATACTAACTTATTATTTATAATACAATTTAAATATACCTTCAATGTGTTCCTTTTTGAGTTCATCTTTCTTGAACAAGGTGTGATCTTAAAGTCTCGTTTTTAATTATGGCAGTTAGTGATGAAACTAGGGTTGAAATGGGTGATGGCTACCCCTACTTAGAAAAATTGATGTTTAGTAAGTATATATATTAAGTAAATAAAAGTTGAAGTGAAATTCACATTTGATATTTACAAACTTATATTTTTAATTTCATTTCTGATAATGCCTGTTACTTGATTCTTATTATGTTATTTTTCTAAAAAAATAATATATACACACACATACATCTATTTATATTAGACTAGATTCAAATTTACATACTCTCAATATTTACATTCTTTTTATGTTGCAAGACAATTTGCCTCGGTTCTTATTTTTTGGATTATTATTTTGTTGAGAGATTATGAAAACTAATTATTTCAAGTTTGAATTATATTGAAGTTATGTGTCACAATAAAACTAGTCCCGTTATAAAATATAATTCAATCATAATTTTCCAACTAGCTATAGAACTTTGAAATCTTAGCGATATTACTCGTGATAAGAGAAAAGTTTATTAGATATAATTTTCTACACCAATATAATATTCAATTAAACTTTAAGATAAATTTAATTACATAACATATTCATTTTATACTTTTTTCTATATTTATAATGGAAAATGAGTTATAGTCAAAATCCTATTTATTAAAATACCCCTAATATTTTTGATATAATTCATCGTATTTTCACATTTAGAATGTTACCTATATAAATAAAATTAATTTTTAATATAGCTTCAAATTATTATAAATTTTACAAAAATTATATTTAATATCAATAATATCTTCGACGTCTTAATAAAATAAATTATTAATATATATATATATATTGATATTTTAATAATTTCTTAAAACTATGATTGATATAGATATTAACCATAAATTTTCTTTTTTTAAATGAAAACACAACATTAATTTACTCAACAAAAAAGTTAAAAAATTACAATGTGGAGGAAATTAAGAAATTAAATATTTCATTACAAACATTAAAACATTATCTATATCATCACACACATATATAACTTCATCGTCACTTGACAAGACAGACACACTATTACAAAATGGAGCATTAAAGTCGGGTTTTAACCGACTTTAAATTAAATGAATTAAAGTGTAAAGTCGGTTCACGCGATGAACCGACTTTACGTTTAAAGTCGGTTCACGCGGTGAACAGACTTTAACTTTTTTGTTTTTTTTTAAATTTATTCATATTCAACCTGTATTCGAGCAGAAAAAAAAATCAATATCAGTTTAGCAAATATTTCAAATAATACAAATATTTCAAAAATAAAATATTAATTAATAACAGAAAAATTACCATGGTTTTGTTCTATTTTATTCAAGATCGTCATATTCTTCTCCTTATGTTATAATAGAAACCTACATATATAATACAACAATCTATACATATAAATAATAACACATAATAACAGGAAAAAATATGAATAATAGGGGATCTAAAAGATTAGTTAGAGAGGAAGAAAACTCACTAACCGATGTTGGAAATGGTAGTCGTAGGTGGCCGAAAAATGAGAAAGAGTGGAGGAGAAATGGAAGAGGAGGTTTTCGATTTTTTAGAGTTCTGGAACGCTGAAAATAGTTTTTGTCTGGGAAGAAAGAAGAGAAAATATTTATCCACGTGTGTAGCGTCGGTTGACGTGTCGAACCGACGCTATGTTACGTGGATAGCGTCGGTTCTAGGTGCCAACCGACGCTACGCTACGTGGATAGCGTCGGTTCACCACGTCAACCGACGCTACGTCCAGGTGTAGTGTCGGTTCGCCACGTCAACCGACTCTACGTAGCGTCGGTTCGCCACGTCAACCGACTCTACGTAGCGTCGGTTCGCCACGTCAACCGACTCTACGTAGCGTAACGTAGCGTCGGTTAACACCTAGAACCGACGCTACGTCCTACGTGGATAGCGTCGGTTCTTTATCAAACCGATTTTAAACTAATTTAAAGTCGGTTTTTGAAAAAAACTGACTTTACGTATCGACTTAAATATCCATTTTTGTAGTAGTGAGATATAAGATTAAGAGTTAATAAGTCTGTCTAAACATCAACCACATAAATCATCTATCTTATCTATTATAAGACAAAATGCTTTATTATATGCATGTAAAACATTGCACATATTACAATAGTAATAAGAGAAAGAGGAGAAAGAAAAATATTCATTTAAATCTAAATAGATGTGATAAAAAAGTAAACAAATCTTGTAATATTTTGCAATCTTACTTTATATATATATGAATGATGTAAGTGTAATGCTCATACACACTGTACATAAGAAAAAGGCAACCAAAGGGGGTTTTAAAACGAAATTTGGTTCATTCAACATGACTATAGGAAGAATAGAGCTGAAAGGTATAAATTTTCTCTGCTTGGTACATATCAGAATTTAATGAGCAATAACTATTGTTTGAAAATAAAATCACCGCTGAAAATTTAATTATCTATTTAACAAATTTTAGACCGAACCAAACTCTTCTTGCAATCAACAAAGTCATAGAAATTGTTATAAAATTAAGAGATTGTTGGATCATGTAACTTAAAAATTATTTTTTATATATATTTTAAAAAATAATAATTTAATTAATATGTTAGAAGTTACAAATTTTAAGAATTATGTGAATTAAAAAACAAAAATTCGAAAACAACTCTAGGATGTTTTCACTGTTTGAAAAATATATAAAACACAAAAAAAAAAAAACACTATATTCGTAAGCCGAATATTTACACTGCAGTCAACATTGAATATTTAACATGATTTTGCTACTTTGATTTTTCGTCTGTATGGTTCCATCTTTTTTTTCATTTTTAATATAATATGCCAACGTCCCTTTTTTTAATTTTCTTCCTTTTCTTTCTTTAATATAATATACTCATTTTGAAGAACTTTTAAAAACAACGTTCATATTATTACAATTTATCTTATCAAAAAATTTATTATGTAATTTTATATCATGATTGTTGCACTTACACTTACAATTGTAATATAATTAATGTCTCATTCATATAATCCTAACCCCATGTTTGGTTGGAGAGAATAGAATGGAATCAGAATTGATTCCTTTCATTTTGTGTGTTTGGTTGGACGGAATGAAAGGGGGATTGGAATCGTATTCTTAAAAGAGAAGGAATCATAATTCCTTCTCCTCTCCTTGGTAATCATGATTTCATTCTCATCTAAACTTTTTTTTTTCCAATTTTACTCTCACTTAAAAAATAACCTTAAATTCAAATCCCAAATTCTCAAACCCAAAATTTCAAAACCCTAAACCCTAAATCCCAAAACCCCAAATACCTAAACCCTAAAACCCTAAACCTTAAAACATAAAACCCAAAACCCTAAAACATAAATCCCAAAACCCTAAACCCAAAACCCAAATTCCAAATCCTAAAACCCTAAACCCTAAACCCTAAACCTAAAACCCTAAACCCCAAATCCCTAAACCCAAAATTCCTAAACCTTAAAACATAAATTCCAAAACCCAAAACCCTAAAACATAAATCCCAAAACCCAAAACCCAAAACCCCAAATTCCAAATCCTAAAACCCTAAACCCCAAATCCCTAAACCCTAAACCTTAAAACATAAATCTCAAAACCCAAAACCCTAAAACATAAATCCCAAAATCCTAAACCCCAAATTCCAAATCCTTAAACCCTAAACCCCAAATCCAAAATTCTAAAACCCAAACCATTTTTAGAAAAATAATAATTTTAACTCTAAACCTTAACCTACAAATACAACCCCAAATCCTAAATCCCTAAACCCTAAATCTCACATCCCAAACCTCAAAACCCTAAACCCTATTTAGAAAAATAATAATTTTAATAATATATTTCTTTTTAATTAAGCAATAATTATTTAGAAAAATAATGATTTCAATAATGTATTTTGTTTGACGAAAAAATAATAATTAAATGACATTATTTGAACTTTACAACATATAGGGGTATTAAGGTCATTTACAACGTTTTTCATTCCATTCCAGTGGCAAACCAAACACTATAATCCTGATTCCGAGCTTGATTTCAGTGGTCAAATCAAACAAAATTGTTTCCTTTCCATTTCATTCCAGTGGCAAACCAAACACTATAATCCTGATTCCGAGCTTGATTCCAGTGGTCAAATCAAACAAAATTGTTTCCTTTCCATTCCATTCCATTCTGATTCTGATTCTGATTTCGATTCCACGAACCAAACGTCACCTAAGTGTTTAGACCTAATATTACTTTTTATTATTATTTTTTAAATTAAATTAATTTTTTTATATATGACAAGGTCTCATATTTTCAATTTTTTTAATATTATTTTTAACTTAAAGATAAATAAATAAGATTTCTTAGATATAAAAATACATGTAATTAGTTGGTCATGGTAGCTTAAAACTTTAAATTTGATGTATTATTTCTGGTTTATCGTATCATTAATAATTAAAAAAATAAGGAAAATTGTTTAAATTGTTCTAAAAAGGAATTAGAGGAAAAAAATGTTAAACTTTAAATTTAAATAAAAATAATTTAATAGTAAAATAAAAGGACATTTTCTATACTTTCAAAGTCACACGGTTTAAATTATTGAAAATTAAATAAATTTAATAATAAAATTTAAAAATAATTTTATTAAACAACATGAAAGTCTTGTTTTTTAGTTTTTGTTTTAAATTTTTTTTTTTAAATATTGAGCAAATACATCATTATTTTTGCAAATTATTGAAATTATTTTTGAATTATAATTAGTAAACATTTTTTTGAGAATTATTTGATTTTAACAGGTAACAAAATGCATTTTCGAAAAAAGAAAAAAACACTTGCGGCATTAAACTTTGCAGAAAATCCCGTAGTTTCAGCCCATAAAAGTTGTTGGTGTCACTTTCAAGGTTCCGCGAAGCATAATCAATAACGATTCTGTCTATATAACTTTACACCTGTGTGATGGTGCATCTTAGTAACAATTTTTAATTGAAGTATTTTGAGTGTTGTTATTTTTTATTTTTAAAATATTTTTTTATTAATTAATATTTTTTTTTTTAAATTAATCTTGAATATTACAAGTTAAGAATATAAGTTTTCATATTTTAAATACATTTTTTGTGTGCGACATGAGAATTTTTTTGGTAAAATAAAAAAATATCTTTAAAATTTATAATAATAAAAATAAAATTTTAATAATATTAAATACGATTCAATTAGACAATTTTTATATTAAACAAATTTAAATAATAATAATTTAATTTAAATTACGTTTAATTCAACGATGTTTAGTATAAAATAATATTGTTGATTATTTTTAACTTATTAACTAATTATATTAAGTATTATTTTTATCGTTATAAGTTTTAATTTATTATTTTTATTATTATTTTAGTCGAGTATTTTTATTTTTTACTCCTTTTTATACTTTTTTAGTTTATTTTTATTGCAAGTATATTTATATTCAAAACTAACATGTAGTTAAAAATATTTTATTTTTAAACACATTTAAAAATAATATAAATTGTTTATAACTTTTTTTTACAAGATAATAGTGATTTAGTGGTTGTACATCATCAAAATTATTAAATATTTTATGAATTTTATATATTTGAAAGCAAATAAAATAATAATAATAATGTGTTAAAAGTAACAATAAAGTTAAAATAAAAAGGCAGGTAATACAAGATTCTCAAATTTTAAACCCCCTCTTGGAATTATGTGAAACTATCTTGCAAAAAATTTCAAACATTCAGTAGATTATTTATTTATTTATTTATTATATAACAAATGGTTATTTTCGTAGATTATTGCGGTAGTGGAATAAGAAATTCAGGTGTCCCAACTTAACGTTAGTAATCTAATTAGTGTTTGTCTTTTTTAATATTATAATATAGTTTTCATGGTTGATTTACATTGTTAACTTCAATCAATTAACCTTAAAAATTAAAATTTTCTTCTCATGAATTATAATTAATCTTTTGATATTGGAAAATATAATATAACTGGACCCATTTTGACTAATGACAAACAAATTAAAGTAATTAATTAATTAGCAGCGAGAAATGGGTGATATGTAGTGTAATTTCCCAACAATTTGTGGTTACCGTCAAACAAAGTAACCAAATTAGGTAGGTGTTATAAGTCCACGTCACTGAGCCATAGTTTCAATAGCCTAACATTTGGATCTACATTATAATATGTTCGGTCGATATCTTTATTATTATTATTATTATTTTTATGTATGTAGTTCATCTGAGGGAGGCTTTTCGTTTTTCGTGTCTGAGTATATATTGTTTGGCTTATTTAATAGTGTTTAACAAAGCAGTTGAATTATTTAGTGTCTAACAAACAGAATGAAGTTAAAACTGGTCGCTGACCACTTGCATAATTGTTTTTTATAATTGTTCACTTTTTAATTTTAATTTATTGAATTAAGACTTAATATTTTTTAAATTAAGATTTCTATAAATATATATATATATATATATATATATATATATATATAAAGTAAGGAAAAAATGAGAGAAGGAAACGAAAAATAGAAATAGTGTATATATATAAAGAGGGAACGGCGGGGAGGAACGGAAGCAGGGAGAGCGTCTGCGAGAGGAAAAAAAGAAAAGAAAAAGGACAGGCAGCGGAAAGATAAAATTAAAAACATACAGGAGCAAAACAGATTAACGTGAAATTAAATTCCTTTTACAGGCAATTTTTTTTTTCAATTTCTGTAAAAAAATTATGGTAAATTTGTTTATATTAAATTTAATTTTTAATTTGAACTAATTTTTTTTATTCTAAAAAAATATTTAATTTAATTTTGAAATATGCTTTATTTTCTATGTTAATTTTTTTTACTCATATTTATCTAATTTATTTTGAGTTTATTACTTCTAATTAACTAATCATTAATTAGATGATTTTAATATTATGATTTATTATAAAAAAAAGAAATTATAGGATAGATTTGAAATGTTTTGAAATAAGTAAATATAGAGATAAAAAAACTTATATGAACTTGTGTAATATTAAAATAATTGGTTTTAGTGATTTCTTGTTTAATTAAATTACATACTCTTGTGTAAAATGATGAATAAAAATATTTTTGATTGATTATCTAACGAATTTTTTGGATATTGTTAACAAATAAAGAGAATTAAATTCTATTAACTATATACGTAAAACATTATTTTAAAATTCAATTATAAAATCTTAATGAATTTTCTAGATAAAATTGAGATTAATATAATTTTTTTACTATGTAAAAGGTAAATTAACAATTTTTAAAAACAATAATATTTTTATTAATTTATTATAAAACTTTTGTATTATCAACTTTTAATTTTGTATAGATTAGTTACTATCTTTGAATTTTAACTGTGGGGCCTACATAAGCTCATTTGACTCTCATAAACTTCCGTAATTGTAATTGTTAATATCAATCTTATTAGGAAAAATAATTTAAGTATTTACAAACTTATATAAATTATAATTTTATTTTAAATTTATCATGGTGTATCATATCAATCCAAACGATGTCTCCGGTGTTCTTAAAGTCGTTTCAAGTCTTCTCACAAACTTTGTTTCGTCCACTTGTGCATTACAAATTTATAAAGGTTTATGTAGTAGTGTCTTACTGAGAATTTACCAAACAATTCCATCTCATAACACAATTATATATTCTCGAATGCATATATATATATATATATATATATTGACAATCCTTCCCATCAATATATCTAATATTAGCTTATGGAAGCCCAATATTGTCATATATAAGACTTTCATACATGCTGTGTGATTTT
This sequence comes from Hippophae tibetana, assembly GCA_037013495.1. Lineage (NCBI taxonomy): Eukaryota > Viridiplantae > Streptophyta > Magnoliopsida > Rosales > Elaeagnaceae > Hippophae > Hippophae tibetana. The sequence continues at coordinate 52,131,693 of CM072811.1, read as the reverse complement.
ATCCCAAACATTCAACCAAAGTAATTTAAAAAACTTATAAATTTATTTTTTAGATTATCATTCTTTAAATATACGACTCTAGTTTTCCTCTACTCATAGCAAATCAAAAGCTTCATCAAGCTATGGTTTTTGCATAGTAAATTGAATTAAAAATCTAATTAATTGCTTTATGGAATAGGATTATACTTGTTCTTGTTTTAACTAATCAAGTTTAAGTCATATATTTTTAATTTAAGGATTAAAATATCACATGAATATAAAATCAACAATTGAGTTAAAAACAAGTATGTTATTAATATTGGTTTTTTTTTTTATTGGGAAATTTTGAGCATTTAGTTGACTAAAAACTATTAAGATAACGCCCATAAGTCTAAAGCGTATGATAGGGGGAAAGATAGAAATTATGGAAGTTGAGATTAGATGTTGATATTTGATTCGGATATTAGTCATGAATCATGTGCCTTAATTTCCACCTATGAAGCTTCACATCAATTGAAGACCAAGTGGATTCATATCTTCTGGTTATGATGGCCACAAAATGGCATATCTATACGCTAGTGCAGATACTTTTCATCGCGCGCCATTTAAATTTTCAACTGTGATTGTTTTTTTTTTTTTTTTTTTTTAGTATTTGAGAATAAAGTATGATATAGAGTCTAATTTTAATAGTATTCGAACCTTGATATACAGTGACCGAATCTTGAGTCAATCTCGCATTTAGAAACTGGATTTGAAGAGTATACTTACAAATATAAGAAATTCAGATCGAACTCTACCATGATATTACAATGTCATCAATTTTAAATTTAATTATGTATTTATTATTATATTCTTATAACTTATGTAATTACATGTATATATATATATTATCAAATTCTAATAATTCAATCTCATTCTCTATTATCTCTCTAAATAGAATATATATAATAATTTACAGGTCAACATTCTTGCCTTTCATTAGAAGATTGTAAAAGTTTAAATAAGCATGGTTGAACCAAATGACATGTTATTATGCAAATCTCCATTAAATAACATTATTCTAGAATCTTAATATGTGATGGCAAAAAGATTAACTAAAATTATATATATATATATATATATTATGTGATATATTTCAGATAAGATTAAAAATATCCTTTTTAAATCGACGGTGAGATTGATACATGGATTGATTCAAATCTTAATATTTTAAAATAGTAATTTTAGAATTAAAAAATTACAAATTTTCAATATTCTTTTCTAAATTTTATAACTATTTATTTGAAAAAAATTTACATTAAGAATAATTTTTAAAATTTCTCACTTTTACAATTTTATAAATTTAACCTTTACTCTTCTAAAATTTTCATAAACCTATCTATTATTACTTAAAAAAATTTAATTCATATTCAAATATCATCATATTTATGACTATTTATATATTTTTATATTTTTATAATTAAATAAAAAAATCTCATTAACTTTAAATGAATATGTAAATCATCCTCAATTTAAAATTTAGATAGACCAAGTTAATAATGTAATAATAATTATTATTATTATAACAAGTAATGATTTTTTTGGTTTGGAATTTATATAATTATAACATTAATGAAAAATATATAAAAATTGAAGTATATTCATTAGAAACAAACAAGAAAGTCTCTAAAAAAATAAGAGTGTTTTCTTACCAATATATAATATTCTTTATTTTTTTTAATATTTTATATAATTTATTAATTTAAAATATATAATATACTGTCTCAAATAATATTTTAATTTTAGAAAAAAATAAAGATAAATAAAATTGAAACAATTCATATTGAGTCATGGATCTCTATTGATCAATATATCAACACCTGATCCATGTAACAAAGTATATCAAATCCAATTTGGATTTTTTAAACAACTAATCAAATCTGATCATCACTAAATCATATTAGATTCGATCCAATCCATTGCCATCCCTATAACATCTTATCTCACTTAATTTTTAAAGATATAAGATAACAATAAAACGATATTAATTGAGATATTTTATTTGTCTATAATTGATTTAAATGACACAAGTAATAATACAAAAATATGATAAATAATAATTTATAATATAACCTTAATAAGAAAAATTATACAATATATAGTTAGTTTTATTAGAATTACAATCTTAATTAGATGAATGATATGAAATAATATTTAAATAAAATGAGACAACATTATATCATAAACTTATTAAAGATAACAAATAAGATATAAGATAGAGATTATATTATCTACTTTATATCTCTAAGATACCTCAATAAGCCCTCCTCAACCCATTGTAGGGTCATCAAGGGGTCTATCAAGACATCAAAAATCTAATTTTCTATTTAAACATTTGAAATACACAACACTCAACTCAACATAAATACTAGGAAAACAACCATGTAGTGTGTGTAAATATACTCATATGCAAAATATATCTAATTATGTATGTGTGTGATAATTATTAGTAACTAATTTTATAAAAATAAAATAAATATACTAAATAAAATTAACAAACTCATGTTTTGTATACGAGAATGCCAACAAAGACTCGAAGGGTAAAAAGACTTATAATTCTAATATTGTTAGGTTAGATAATTTTAATCATATTATTATAAAAAATAAATATCTTAATCCTAATACTATTAAATTAAATACTTAAAATAATTTTCAAAACAAACATAAATGGGTGTTTATTGTAGACAATACATGGTTAAAAAGAATTGAATTTAAAACTATAGAAGCTGACCCATGTCATGGTATTAAAAGAATACATCTGTCATTTGAGACGTTTACACTTTTCCAAAAGAAAAATAAAACCAATGATATTTACAAAAAAATACTCAAACAAAAAATAAAAATTAATATGACAGTTTAATAGTTATTTATTTATTTTTTATTTTTTTGAAGAAACAATGCAATATTATTTAGGTTAAAATTCCCAACAGAATTATTAGATTAAAGTATTTAATACTTTAAATTATAAATAATATAAATTAATTTCTTACTTAAGAAAAAAATTAATTAAAAATAAATAATATTATTATTTTTAAGTGATTAAAATAGGAATCTCTAATAATGATAAAAATAAAATTTATTTTTAATAAAAAATTAACAATAATAATATGCAAACAAAAAATTATTTAAATATGTTTTTAATTTTTAATAAAAATTAAAAATTAAATAAAATATTATAATAAAATAATAAAAATTAACAAATATTAAAACAAATATGTTGGGAAGTTTTTTTCATATTAATTATCATTTTATTATTGTTAAAAACTCGTATTTCAATCATACTTAATTACTTTAAATTTAATAAAAAAAATATTAAAATAATACTATTTATTTTTAATTAATCACTTATTATAAGCATGAGAATAAATAACATCATTCAATTTATAGATTAATGAAAACAAATAACATAATTTAAGAAATTTTTATAACGTTTTTCTCTATTACTTATCCCAAAAAATTAGGATGTGCAAAATCTTCTTATACTTGTCTTAAAAAATAATTTAGTCATTAAATTTGTGAATTGGGTATCTTATATCCCTTAGTTTACAAGAAAATGCAACATTAATCATATTTTTAAATTTCATGTAAAAAATTAACAGTGATAAACATACGATCTTCTTCTCAATATCAGAAAGAAAAAAAAAACCATGTTCTTTCAATGTTTCACATCAATTTTCCCTCCTGTGTTGGTATAGTCTAACTCTAATTTCATATTTTCAATTTTTGAGAATATGATATATTATAAATATACTACTGAATTAAAAACATTTAACATAATTGAATGGTATAAAAATTATAAACAAATTTGGAAAGATAAATGATTCACCTTATATTATATTTTCTTTTTCTTTTTGCTATTTTTTTCCAATCTCTTTTTGATTTATTCAATTTGTTAGTTGGGGATATAAAAAAATTAATGTTAAGAATAAAAAGGTATTAAAAACCATTTAATTATCTTACACTTTAATTACTTGTGAAATCACTGTTATAATTAGAGGAATAAACTAAAGCGTTTGGCCAATTAAATCATAGGAGTTGTAATGACTAACACGACAATTTCAGATTTAAGTGCATTTAACCAGCTCGTTTCTATTATTCGTTGTATGTTTTTGATTGATTAAGAGTATAAGCAGTATCTTGAGGAAGTTACGGAGAACTTGACATTAAACTGTAGTAATTATCCATACGATCTACAAACTAGTGAACCAAAATATTAAGCTTCCCAATGAATTCATATCACATACAACCAACTACCTGCTTAGAGCGCCAACTCTGCTTGCAATGCAGCCAATTCATCCTCTTCAGCGGTGCGCTTTTGAGGAATAGGACGAGCAGGTCGTCTATTGGCTTGGGCCTGCAGTGGAGCTGCAGGAGCTGTTGTTGCAGGCTGAATAAGTTGTTCTTCCAGTTCAGCACCCTCCAGTTCCTCAAGTTCAGCTTCCAATTCATCCTGCAAATATATAAGGACCCAAACATTTAAGTACCCTATTATTGAAGCACAATAAAGAATGAAGAGCATATAGTTAATTATTTGACAACAATAGCATATCCAATGAAGAAGCAACCAAAGCCTACCAAAAAATACATAATATTTTTTCATTTTGTCAATACTAACCTCATCAAAATCAGCTGCTGCACCAATTGGAGCTGATAATGCGTCCTGCATCTGTTTCATGTTTTCTGTCTGCTCGTTGATCTCATCCATTGTCTTATCTACATCATCGATATTCCTGTATGACCAATATTATCTATATCAATAAAACTCATTTGGAAAGGAAATCCAATAAAATTTTATTGCTACATACGTTCCCTTATGCATTGCCTTCATCGCAGCTGCTCCTGTTCTCAAAGCATCTACAGTTTCAGTTGTGGCTTTTGCACCTTCTAACATTATCATCTGCCATAACATGTTCAAAATCAGTAATGCCAATCATTAAAAGTGCCATATATATAGCCATCAATGAACAGAATTTCTACATCACCTGATCATGGACACGCAACTGGAAATTTCCAAGTTGCTCTATTTGCTGTTCATATAATTTCTTCCTTTTTAAGCATTGTATGGCCGCTGCAAATAAAGTGTATAAGTTACAAATTGTACTAGGAACAAAAAAAAGCCCAGCAAGTAACGTTTAAGCATCAGTCAAAACCATAAGCATGACCAGCTGACGGTAAGTAAATAAACCCCCTAACTCCCATAAAGGTTTGAAAAAAAGCAACATAAGACAAAATAAAGTGGAAAAATAGAAGATAGAAAAACAAGCAAGAAGAGCAGCAGCAGAGAGATTGGAAAGGACACTGACACCCAACAAATCCTTTAGTTTAACAAAGATCAAATAGAGCAAGGGGATAAACCAATACAAGAAATACATGTTCAATTATTGCTTCCCTCACTGCAAATCGTCAATGGAACACCTATAGTTAAGAACAAAATATATACTGGAAACATCATCCTCTAAACAAATATTATGCATTTAATAACCATACCCCGCTTATTTTTTGCCCTGGTAAATTCCTTAGCCCTTTCAACTTCTGCAACAGCCTTTTTCTGCAGAACCTTATCCTTCTTCTCCAGCATTTCAAGTGTCTGAACAATTCAAAGCATGGAACCATAATTCAAATAGCTAAGCAAGTAACAAAAGGAAAAAAAATTACAAAGGTTTAACTGATATATAATAAAATTTTAAGCTCACTATACTCTGGCTACTATATAATAAAATGAAGCCTATTATTGCTTGTGATAATGCAAAAGTATGCCAGGCCAGTCAACAATCCCTGCTTCACCATCAATCCCTATGATTTGTATAAAAGAACCAATAGACTGCAATCAAAATGGTCTTTTTTTGTTAAGTTTCAGCTATTAGAAGAGACAGAGGCTTCAGTCTCAAATGAATATTCTATGTTGCCTCAAGTAATAGAAAGGCTACCCAAGCTTTTGATAAATAGTCTAAATATGAAATGCTACTAGCACAACCAAATCAATAATATAGCCAAATTGATACATAAAACAAACAATACCGAGAACAGGGATCAGGGATCAGGAATCTAGTTAGAGCTTACATGTCATGTTACCTCCATCACATGGGAGGGAAACAACATAAAAACCAAGTGTTCAATATAGTGATTGTTTTAATCATACCCAAAATATAAAAAAGCTGTGCCCCAACACCCAGGAATTGAATTGTTGATCAACCCTAGGACTATAACAATACAAAACAAACAACTGGAAGATAAAGGAAATAAATAAAAGCTCATAAGAAATCACAAATATAAACAGAGGGCATGATCATAATCAGAGTATCAGGCTATGAAACTCCATGATAAAAGAAAATAACAATAAACAATTTAGTAATTCAATAATTTTCCCTATGGTACCATTAACTTATTCAACTACTTTTACTTTTAATCCCTCAATATATATATATTTCCCTATGGTACCATTTACTTACTTAAAAAACATATGTTTCCTTTCTCTGAAAGAGTATAAAATAAAACTACTCCATATTTCAAGGGATTATGCATTCAATTAAACCAATAATATTTTTTAACATAAAAATGAAATACTAAAGGTATCAATATCGACGGTCATACCTCGTTTAGCTTATCCAGCGTGTTTAGGGCATTCGCTTCTTGTTTAGGTTTCCCAAAAACTCGAGTAAACATGTTGATTCCCTGCGAAAAAGAATGATATTTTATAAAATTGAAAGCATAATATTGATCCACAGTTCAAGAAACAAAAATAAAAAAGAGAATATTTTTGAAAAACAAGAAGAGAAAAGAACCTTGATTATACGCTAGGATAAATACAGTCGATTGCAGCAGGCGATCTGATTTAGCAATTAGGGTTTTGCAGACGAAGATGAAAGGAAACAGATATGCCAAGAGGCAATAACTCTAATGTTAGAAAATTTTTGTATTTTATGGAAGGAAAAAAATCCTTTTTCAATTCTTATATTTTATTATAAAAAATATAACATATCATTATATTTTAAATATTATTTAATTTAAATTTAACTTTATTTATTATTAAATATCGTTTAATTAAATAATTTTTAATATTATTTTTATTATTATAAATTATAATTATATTATATTTTATGATTTTAAAAAAATATATAATTCATATATTTTTATTATTAAAAAATATTATAATTTAATATATTATTTCAAATATAATTTTATCTAAATAATATTAATTTTAATATTTTTATTTTAAAAAATTTAAAAATAAGAATTTTAAAAGTTAAAATAATAAAAATAATATATTTTATGTTTAATTTATATAATTTTATAAAATAAAAAAATTTAATACAGTGTTTTATTTTAAATATAATTAAGTTAAATGTTATTTAAATTTAATTATAATTTTTTAAAATATTAAATGTAATTTAGTTGCATATTTAATATAAATTTTAAAAATATAATTTTTTATTTTTTATTTATTAAAAAATTTGATTGCTACTACGTCTCGAGTTGAAACAAGGAAAAGACAGGAATGCTTCTTTCTTTCTTTTTATCTATTTACAATTTTATCTCGTTCTTTGTTCTGGCCTCTGGGTTTGGTATTATAGTAACTATATTATTAGTTTGCTACCCATTTTTATTTATGCTATTAAATAGTGTGATTTTATTATTTAATTTCCTATATTTGTACTATTTTTCTAAAAAGGGTTATAGTTTTTAATATTTAAATTATTTAAAAAAAATAAAAAAAGTTACCTCAATTTTTTTAATTGTTAAGTGAATTAAATGAAAAATAATTTTTTAAAATACTGCATAATTATATGAATAATTAAAAGGATTTTCTCAAAATATGATTTATTTTTGTTGTTAATATTTAAAAAATATATTATATAATATAGCGAAATATGATTCTAGTGAATATTGGGAGTGTATGCATTCAAATTCCATCAATATAATGTCTATGCTTGAGTTTATGAATAACAATTATTTCAAAAAAAAATAATCACATTTTTGAAAGAAAATATTCTTATAATATCAAAATTCTTATTATTTATTTGACAAATTTTTTGAGTTAATACTTATTTTTAATAAAAAGATATTAATAGATAAATTTGGAAATTAAATGACACATTTTAATATATGTGGATAAAAATAGTTACTAAAATAATAATATAGATATCACTAAGATCTCGAGCCCATTTTTGATTCACTATGGGTTTTGTTTCTTTCAAAAGGTCAAAAAAATTATGATAACGTTAACTTTTATCTTTTCGATTGTAAATCCAAACTAAGCTAATTGACAGATCAAATAGGTTAGTTGTTAGTTCGTTATGTTTTATGTGTAGGTCAGTTACAATTTGTAATATTTTCTAACCGATTATATCGATCTAATTAGTTTTTCGGAACAAAAATCAATCTATCCAACCTGCATATAACCCTAAAAATGAACCTGCTAGAAGTGGTAGATGACCAAATGATATTTAATTAATATTTTGTGAGAGGTCAAATCAAATCTTGAAAATACTTTCATGCACTATCTCCCTTTTTAAGCAAAATGCGGCAAAAGAAAGGAAAATTAATGAATTGACCCATCCTCTCAACCTCCTCGCAGGAACCATGAGATCAACCTAGAAACACACCTTTGTTCTCGTATACTGAGCATAAAACCTTGTTCAATACACTAGATATCTACTTTTTGGTTGGGTAGATGTAAAATGTATATTTATTATTACAAGTTGTGGACAATTTGTGGTATATCATACTAGATATCACACAAAAATTAACAGATTCTATCTAAATTTAAGAAAATTTTGAAGGTCATTGTGATAAATTATAGGAGATATATACCAAATGAAGTGGCATATAATATCATTAAATGAAGGCATGCCCATAAAATCCATACAATAAGAAACCAATAAGAAATTGTAAAATCAATTTCAATTGAGATGAATTTATGAACATTTGTGAAATCGGAAAACGACCAGGAAAAACACAATCAAAAACGAACCCAAATCTAATAATTCTTTAAGCTAGAGAAAGCTCCCTCATACTTCCAAAGTTCATCAATTTACAATTTACTTCTCAGATGAGTTGGGACCTCTCTTCTTGCCGAATCCAACAACTACATAAACCCCAACGAATTTAGGTCAAAATCCGAGATTTGAATATCTCAGCAACCATAATTTTCATTAAAAAAAAACAATTTACACGTGGCAAGATGAACATCAAAATTCAAAACCTACTTAACTATATAGAGTAAAGATTTGAGGAAAGAATAGGAAATTACCAGCAGTGACGAATCGGCGATTGTATTGCATTCTCTTGTGAGCACGGCCTCTAGGCTTCTTCTTCTTGTCCTGTTTAGCGACCTTGGGGGTTTGTCCTCTCACCTTACCAGCACGTGCAAGAGATCCGTGAACCTTACCTGAGCATAAGATAAAACCCCCGATATAAGTCCGACACTCGAAAACTACATCAAATCAAAAGTAATGCTAAAAGAAGGATCTGAGGTACTGAAAGTTTCAGCTTACCCATGATTGATTGCTATGCCAAAAGCTGTATTGTTCCTCGGTTTGCTTCAAGCTTGTGTTACCCGAGATTGACCACTGAGAGATTTATACGGTAGGGTTTTGCTTCGAATATTTAGCTGACCGGCTTCGTGAGTAAGGTCGTATTTGGGCCCAATATTTGTATGTCTTCCAAGTACGCCCAAAATATACGATATATCTTAATTATCTATGGTCATTTTAAAGAGAATATTGACACAATAATAATATAAAGCAGTTTTTGTTTTTTATTAATTTTTTTAAATCAATAAAATTTATCCAAAAACTAATAGTTTTCCACTTATAAATATTAAAATATCCTTATAACATAAATAAACAAAATAAAAATAATATTATATCTCGTAATATTTTCAATCTATTAATTTTAAAATTCTTACGATATCATTAGTAACATATTAGAGTTTCAAGATGTAACATATTATTATTATATATATCTTTGTATGTAACTTGTTATATTTATAATAATTTTAATAATCTATTAAATATAACATGTTATATTTATATTAATTTTAATGAATCACAAAATGTAACTTATTATATATATATATATATATATATATATATATATATATATATATATATATATATATATATATATATATATCTTTGTATTTAATATGTTATATCCATTACAATTATAATAGAATTGTTAGTAGTGATTATTAGAGTACCTAGGTCGTCAAAGATTTAGTGTGATCGTTCATTATGGTTGGTAGGGATGTGATGGGTGTGACTTTAATCTCATTTTATTAAATTATAAAAAAAGAATTTTTTGTTCTTTTTATTATATAATTTGATATAAAATTATAAAATTTAGAATAAGTTGTTAGTTTGAAAAATTATTTAAAAAAAAAGCTATTTAGACCCTAAATTGCATTTTAAACATTGATTTTACAACACTAACATTAAAAATTTCGTCCAATTGCCCAATTTAGACCAGTTTACTTCGTTACTAAATCCGAGTATTCTAATATCTAAGACAATATGTTAAATTGCTTGAAAATAGTTTCTTAAACGATTTCCTTAAGTTTTATAATGCTTTCTCTCACTGTTTATCTTGAAGTTCATGGTGAATGTATAGATAAGTTGTTAATGGAATTCTTGATATAATATATTAATTTTTATAACTCAATTTATCTTTTCTTACTTAATTTTTACTAGATGATATCGTAATGAAATGATACTAATTGAGATCTCATTTACCTACGATAGATCTAAACGAGATAAGTAAAAATATAAAAATAATAAAAATATAATATATGTTTATTTATAATGTAAATTTAATAAAAAAAATAATACTAACATATATTTAAAGTCAAATCTATTAGGATTATAATTCGAAATAAGATGAGTTAATATTTAAATAAAATAAGATAATATTATAATATAGACTCGTATGAGTATTAATTATTATATGTATTAATTACTATATGATGCATTTGAAAGGGGCAAAATGTGGCTTTTGATCCTGTGAACTTAACTATGTCTTGCTTCTAGTTTTATATTATGTTAGTGACATTTGCTGTCATTCGGTACTTTCTATTTCATCTTTTTATGACTTGTATCTCGAACTTCATGTTTATTTGTACTGTGTTGCCTCTGCCTTGGTAGATGATTACTAAATAAAATCAGTAAATTGAGAAAAGCTGTATATAGTTCGAGAAAGATCTCTTCCTGCCTTTTTTGTTCAGAAATTTACCTTGAACGTGTTCGTAAAATTAGGATACATTTTGAACACATACTATAAAATTTACACCCGATGATATAAAAGAGACACAAATTTGCAAGTTTTCTGCACATGACCACTGAGAAACAGACGAGAAACAACTCGGTGATTGGGGTTGATGGTATCCCTATCGTTAGAAATACCTACACCGATTAGAAGATGTTCTATTATTGACCTTTTCTGGATCCTATTTCTTCAGTAGCAGTTTGATTTTATATCTCAAATTTTAATTAGTCTGCTTCAACTGTGCTTCAACTGCTTATGCTGGAGTTGGCATAAACTTTAAGAAAACGAACTCTAAAATGACTGAAGAAAATAGATATATCCACCAAACATAATATTAAACCAAATGCCTGTCTTTAGAACCATCACATTCTAAAAGGAAGGTTTCATAAACTAAACAAAGTCAAACATTAATGAATTAATCTTCCTCGTCAATGACCTTGGTGCCCAATCCCTTCAATCCTTCAGGTGGGATCTCCGCAACAGTGACAAGAGAGTAGAACTCTTCCTTAGCATCTTCGTCATCATTCCTCTTACGGGCAACACGAACCCTAAGCCTTCTTGGTACACTCCTGATCCCTCTGCTCCATACCTGCTTGTTCAGCTTCACATCCACTCTAACATCATTTGTTCCCATGGCCTTCTTTGTAAATTTCCTGATCTCCTTAATTGCATTTGGAGCCTTCTTCTTGAATGTACTATTATTTTGATAACACAACAGAAAATACGTCTTCTGTTATTGGCAATATACATGTCTTATACTATGAGTGTTATAAAAAGATGCATATTACTGAGTACAAAATAACACATCTAGTCATCAGTTTTGTTGTATAATATAAGATAACCTCAAAATCTCCGCTGTAACTGAACAATAACATTATGCAAAATGAAATATTTAGAAGACAAAGACGATACAAACTATTAGCGCCAACATTACTAATTTAACCAAATCACCATCAGCTTAACAGAGAAGCAAAGAACATTCATCCAAACACAATCGCCAACAAGTGAATAGTGATCACATAACTACATTTATGAAAATTAAATGTAAAAACAAGCATAATAAACTCATCCGATTAATAAGAAACCTCTAAACATCACTCACCAACAAAGTATTATCTTTTCTGAATAAAGTTAAAAAAACAATACCACAAAAGTTCATTATGTAATCCAAGCAACAACACTAACATATCAAACAAATAACTATATCATGAAACTGATTTAGCCAAACAATATTTAAAGTACGATAACATAACACAAGGCACCCGAAAGGGAAAACAATAGGATATTTAAAATCTATTGGCACTCACCATCCATGCAAGCGCTTGTGGAGGTTGATGGTGTACTCCCTAGTAACCACCTCTTCTTTTCTACCCTTGGTCCTCTCCACCATTTTAACAACTCTCCTACTTCAAAATACCTGCAATTCTGTCAGTTGTCAATTCAGCCCACTACTTAGATCTGAAAGAGCTAAAATTTACTTATTTTTTCTTTTGTTTTTGCTTCCAATTTGATTGTATGGGGTATTCAATGCAAATAATACCCCATACAATCAAATTGGAAGCAAAAAGAAAAAAAGAAAAAAAAGAAACTTGTTTTCAGTTCCCCTTAGAGTTCAAACGGATACTAGCATAAACGAGTGAGGGCTCAAGAGTTTGTGAGACCCTAGGCCGCAATTAAAAACGAGACCCTTCAAATCTATTGAAAACTTGAGAATAACACATTTGAATGATTCAAAAGGTATAAATCATCATATCAGATCATTAAATTAGCTACTATCACAGTATCATATGATAAAGCAGAGATTAGTTATTAGTCTATTACAAACTAAAAGCCAACCAAGCAGAATACTTTACGGGATTGGACCGGCGGCGATAGAGTTGGAGATACTTGACGGCCAGCGTTGGTGTGGAAAAGGCTGAGAGAGAAATTAGGGTATGTATGTGGTATCCAATATATACACTGGAGTTTTCCGGTTTTGTTTTTCATATGATTTGACAATTATTATTTCCTTCAGTTTTCCCCAATATTTTCTTTTGTTGTACTTTTGCCACTTTTTTTCCATTTTCTTTTTCTTTAACAAATTTGTATTTTTCTACTAGTTATTTTTAAGATGGATATATAATTATAATTTAGATAAATTTTAATATTTTATCTATTATAATAATACGATAATAATATTTATTACTTTAAAATATATGAATAATTTTATCCAAAAACTTATGAGGCATTAATTATGTATTTTTATATATAATATACATGTATTATAAATATTATTTTTAATTTAATTGAATGACAATTTTTTATATATGTGGTTTCATTTTTAACTCTAAAAAATATATATGTTTATTTTTTATACAACATATATAAATATATATTTTTTAATGTTATATGAAAATGAATATATATATTTTTTAAGTAAAAGTTAGCTAAATTTTTTTTTTATTTATTATTATTATTATTATATATATATTTATAATTATAGTTATTTAAATTTCTTTAAGTTTTAAATAATATTTATTTTTATTGTTTGAAAAATATAAACACATTTTTATTTTATTGCTTAAATTTTATTATTTTATTGCTATATATATTTAGTCGCGTATCATTTTTTATTTTATTTTTGACAATTCCTTTATAAAGCAAAGGCCAAAGAGTCCTTGGTATTCAAAAACATGTATTAATTATGATAAGTAACCTACTGAATGATTCGAATTCTTTTTCGTATATGTACTTTTGTTATCATCTTTGTTCCACACAATTTACGGTTCTCATTTTAATTGAATTTTTTTAAAAAAATAGAATTGTTTTTGAGAAATAAAGTGTTATAATCTTCAATATACTTTTACTTTAAAGTATTTTACAAGTAAAGAATTATTTTGGAGACTACAAAAAATATTTGAAAACTCCAATATAAATTTTTTGTTAAAATAATAAAATGTTAATTTAAAACAATACTCTGTCAAGAAATGTGCAAACTATGATTGTACCACGGAAATTGAAGGTTTGAAACGGATAATGTAGGACAATTTATATTAATTGTCCAATTTTTGTTGTAGTGATATAGAGTGTGTAGTTCACACTTCAAAGCCACGTTAGTTATATGGCATAAATTTTTCTTACATTTTTTGGCTCCCTTATGTGAGGATGCAGTGTGGAAGATACTTGTATGAGTTCAGGAAAAAGTTGTAGTTCTAATTTTTTATTTTATTTTTTAGATCAAATTTACCTAGTTTATGTTCAGGTTCTATTTGAGGTAGCAAGTAAATATGCATATTGCTTAAAACAACAAGCGGGTAGTTTTCCTAAAAATAAGTGTCCTGAGAATGCTAGCCCATCTCAAAACAAATGCATATGTAATGGATGGATTTACTGCTGTCTTCTCTGATTGTGTTTAGTTGATAATAATAAATACGTAATGGTAATAATTTAGAATATTCCTATAAATTAAAATAAAATATAAAAAACATTTTAATTATAAATACTCATTCCTCGGATAATGCTCTATTTTTCTTACATTTATATAATTATTTACTATTATTTTCTCCTTTTATCTTATTTAAAAATAATATTTTATAAATTTCGTTGCATTTTAAATTTTATAAATTTTATTTTAACATTTATAATTACTTATCAAATAAATATAATAATAATATTTTTATTGAATTCAATTTTTATTATCAATCTCATTCTAATTACGATTACATTCTACCAACTAGATAGAGATACGTTTCTTTTGGATTCTTTTTTGAGCCCCCACCCTCAGCAAAAACCCATGAACGCCAACAACAATTAACAATGTTTTTTTAGAGAGTAAAATAGGCATCAAGTTTAAAAGGTGAAGTTGGTCCACAAGAGAAGCTTCAGTTAAGAACGGAAGCATAGCTCGATCACTTATAGACAAGCCTCTGAAGCCTAAAGGATTTTGATGTAACCTTACAAGCTGAAAGTTGAATTGCAGCATATGGAAAAAACACAAAATGTATACAGTAGTACTAAGGATGCTTACACGCAACGTGAAGATACCTTCTCTGCAACTAATTTGATACTTTGAACTCTTTCATCAACTAACTGCTGCAACTGCTCTTCTTGTTGTTTTGATTGATTTTCATCTACCTGAACCGTGCTTGCAGTTTCCACGGATTGTGATTTACACATGACAAATGACATATCTTGATCATAATCACTTGGCACTTCAATCACTTGCTTTCCAGAAGTGTCAGAACCTTTCCCGATGATATCTTCCTTCATACGATTTGAAACAATGGCCACAAAATCCTCCATATACTTATCAACTGGATCAAGGTGAATATAGATCAAGATTTCCCAACACTGTAGAAACTGTTTCTTATTAATTTTCAGACTTTGCTGCACATCCTCAATGGCACTGAGGGGTGGCATGAGCCGAGGGATTTGTGTTTTCTTGGATAACCTTCCATGCTGCAGTTGTGAAACAGCTGACTCAACCGCATGCTGAATCTTCTCAAAAGCAAGCAGGCGCTGTACGTCAATACAGGTGCGAACATGTTGGAGGTTATCCAATGGCTCTTCAACCGTAAAGTCATATACATCTTCAGATATCGCAACATCGTTCAGCACCTCAAGAAGATATCTGCCATAACCCTTGTGCTGGTAAGGTGGCAAAACCAGTATCTGTCACGTACACAGAGAGCCACATGAAATTGCTAACACGAGTGACAAAAAATATAAATTTGAAGAACTATGAATGCTTTGTGAAAGTGCTTCAGTCAAACATAAATGTAGCAACTGAATTGACAAGAGGTCCAAACCTGACCGAGCCGCAAGCGAGAACTATCAGGATAATGATAAAAACGATAGACAGCTGCAAAACCAATCAATATACTCCGGATGTCTCCCTGCTGATCGGTTTCCTTTTGGATCAAAAGATACAACTCCCAGCACGGATCAGTAACATCAATAGGAGAGCCACCTAGATATGAGGAGAAAACCGTGGTCAGAATTAGATTATACTCTCTAATAAGTCAATAGAGTGAAGTAGTTACCGTCAACAAGAAGAAAAACAAGAGGAATCAAGTGACCATACAGTGGTCCAGCAGCTGTATTACCAACCACCATGCGAACAACCTGAGAGCATGTGCATATATGAGCAGTAACATCCATCAAAGCTTATATGTCAAGTACACATGAAGACAGAGGCTCAAAGCACATGGATACAGACACAAATCAGATGCTGCTCATAATAAAATATTATTATCAATGGAACACCAAGAATAGAATGGCAAGAAAACCTCTAAATCAGAATTTGCATCTAAATTACTATCGGAACCAGGGCCATGTCCATTTGACTTGTGCTGTAACACCTTGCCATCTGAAACAATGGATCTGCAGACAAATTAAAGACAGATGCTACAGAATTAAGAGGGGGAAGGAACAAAAAGCAAAGGGGAGCTTGTAAGTTTTGATCAAATACATGAAAATTTTATTTTTACCTAATAAAATTATTGTATTTTGAGAAAGTATGAAGGAACTCTTCCTTATTCTCGACAAGTGTCAGACCAAAAATATTCTGTAGAAGATAACAAGTCAGCAGATCCATTGATTTATAATGAAATGAGGGGCTTCTTAGGATGGGGAATTGATACATACCTCGAGAGCTGATTTCAAATCAGTGACCCCTTTGCCTCCCTTACCATCAATTAGACAGTTTAGTGATCAATCAATGAATTTATCATAAAAAGAAAGATATGCTAAACAAAAACTTATATTGAGAGAGAGGGAAAGAAATGAACTTCAGTCCTTACATCGGATGTGCTTTGAAATGTAATATCAGCATAAGAGTGGAATGATATGCTGCTAACCCATATGTTAATCTGCATAAAAACGAAAGAAAATAATAAAATTTTTAAAAAAATAAATTACATAGAAGTAAGATTCCGTATCAATTAAGAAAAAGGTGAACTTTCATATAAAATTGCATAACACTTGAACCATCTATGTTACCTTCAGTCCTTGATAACCATATATCTTTCCATCTTCCTCAAAAAAGCTATTCAAGTCAACTGGCTCAAGACAAAAACCAGTTGAAGCACTGACTTCCTCTTTGCTCGACACTAAAAAAAAACCATTAAATAGATGCCAGCCGAAAACCAAACTATGCCCAAACAACTAAATTGATAAGTTGACATTTTCAAGTTACCATAAAATAAAGCAAATATAATTATAAAGGCTTTCAAAATTATCCATTTTAACAATAAATCACAAATTTAGAATATACATGGAAGATATTGTGTATATTATTAACTATGATCAGATTTAAAGGAATGTTTTAATTAAAAAAACACCAACCACAAGCTGCATAGAATCTTGCCAAGCTTCTCGTTGACAAGAAAAGGGTAAGGTTACACTTGTAACTAACTAAAATGCAAATTGTAGTTTCTTTTATTACAATATTTAGAATAAAAAAACATGGACTTTGAGTCACCTCATAACAAATTGCTACACTAACTAAGAGGCAACAGTTTGAAAGTACGAAAATTACAATCCTGTGTGAATCAATCACATTAAATAAAATTTGTGAACCTGCATTTTCTCAGCGATCAAACAGGTAAAAGAAACGGTTCCTTGTAAATCATTTTGTGACTGGACACTTTATGTGATCATGTTAAGCGCCAAACAGGCACAAGAAGTAACAACGGAGGAAGGCCATGTTCTTCATAATGGAATAGATACGAAAATAAAAGCCCAGTGTACCTAAATAAATTTTGATGCAGTCGTTTGCCTCAACTCCAGCATCTGATCTCAAAAACAAATAAAAAATAAGAGATAAAGAACTACTAAGCCAGGAAATGAGAAAAACAAAATGGAAACACAAAAGAACTTCTAACTCGTAAGAATTGGAACACAATCAACTCACCGACACCAGAGAATCCGACACGGCGTCGTTTCTTGGGCTCCGTGACCTGGTCATCGTTTGGTTGCTGCTTCGGTCCCATCGTTTCCGTGCGCGCCTACTAGGGTTTTCGGAGCAGGAAATGACAACTAAGAGAGGCGGGAAATTATACCTGTACGAAATTGGGGGGAAAATTAGGGTTTTATAAACAGAAATTAGAGTGCGGTGGGTCTTGTGTGCCTTGCACGTGATATCCAAACTCAACAGAAAACATCCAATCGGCCCATCCGATACATTATTCCATTAAACCGTACACTAACCACAATGTCACTAGTACTGGACTTTTACGTTGGGCTTCAGACCCAAGCAAATATCTTCTTCAACCTCAACCTCAACTCCACGTTTTAACAGTAGAAAGAGTGGTGTCACTAACATAATTATAACATGATTAAAATATAATTAAATTAAAATCTACCATTAATTATTTTATATATTCTAGTTTCTTATTTTATCAACCAGAGTACATGTGTATATATTGTTTAAAGTCACGTTATTCCTCACTTAATCAAAGATGTAATTTTACATACAAAATTTTAAAACTTTTATGAAATTTGAGTCATATTTAACACATAGTGTCCTTCTCTACTTAAATTTTAAGATCATATTTTAAGTGTAAAATCTTTTAAGGTTAAATTTTATGGATAAACTTGGTTATTTTTTTAACTAAAAACCATTATAATTATAATAAACACCATATTGTAATACTTATGTGTTCAATAACTTTCATTGTAAAATTTTTAGCTAATTTATAAGTTTTTTGTATGAACTATATTGACTATTCACTAGTACCCCTAAATTTAAATTTAAGAGTTAAACATGAATATCACACAAATCCAGTACGCGATCTTCACATTATTGCCATTTGCCACTCTAAGAGGAAACAATCCTCTGCATTAAAGGAAAAAAAAAGTGTTGCCATTTGCCAAAATTGAAGCACATAACTAAAACTTCAATACACTTTCGTTGGGCTTGAAATGGCGGATTACCTTGCAGAAATGGATACCACAATTTGACTGATAGTCTGATACATTTTTAGGTAAGATCGCCATTGTTTCACGGATTTGAAATCACACTCTGAAAAGGCCTTAAATAACGAGAAATTCCTAAATATAACATGTTGTATGTCCATTTCGGGTTTTTATGGGAAATCAATGGGGGCATACAACCCCGTTGTGTTGTATAGGAGACTTTATCCTTGAAAAAAGCACAGAAGCTAGGGTTTTATAAGTAATTCATAACCCCTGAATAGTTCATCTTCTTATACTAGGGCAGCAAGGCACAAAGTTTCGATGCTGAAATAATTCATATTACATAAGTACATTACTCGCAACTAAGTTTTACATTTATACACTTACGAAAGAAATTGTAGAGATCCAGTTACAGTATGCAAGGTGCATTAGAAAATTGAACATCAGAAAAACATACACATGCATGTACCAAGAGTCAAATGAATAGTCCACTGTATTCATCCAAACCCGGTCTGGCACAAACTAGGTTTTCACCAGCCTGCACTGCAAAAACAATATATTTAGTACTTTTATTACCCTCCTAGTCATAATCAAGTTTGCTAACTAGCTGCAAATAGATCCCCATTCATTTTCTGCCCCTTCTTTCCATACACCCCATCTCCATCTAACTCTTGGCCAATGAGATCTACAACTTGATATAAGTTTGCTACCAATGCTTGGATCTAATTCATGGTGAAAAAGAAATGCCATATTTGAGAGATTGCTGCATTTATCCAAAATAGAGAATATGAACTCGAG
Source organism: Hippophae tibetana (assembly GCA_037013495.1). Classification (NCBI taxonomy): domain Eukaryota; kingdom Viridiplantae; phylum Streptophyta; class Magnoliopsida; order Rosales; family Elaeagnaceae; genus Hippophae; species Hippophae tibetana. The sequence goes on along the minus strand of CM072811.1, from coordinate 52,111,719 downwards.
AGTACACTCAACTTCTACCACCACAAGATGAGCAACAATTTTTTTCAAGCTATTCATCCCAGTTGTATGTTCCATGCCAGCACTGCGAAATGAAGTCTCTAATTCTGACCATACTCCAGGTCCCAGCTCCAGAGAGCTTAGATTAGGAAATTTTTCTACTAGAGTCTCAAATGTTAACCCTGATGTTTTAGTAGACTCGATTGATTTTGTTGAATTTACTGCAAGCATCTTGATAGTTCTACTAGATTGAAACATGCCCATGAGGATAAAAGGATTGTGGCACTCAAGGTGAAGTCTTTTTAAACAAGGAAACTCTTTTACTTTAATGTCATCTGCACCCTCAAGGGTTAGGTGGAAATCAGATAAGGATGGAGTTTTAAGGAAGAGAGACTTTGGCTTAATACATTTCAGTTTGAGTTGGATAAGATTAAGTGCAATTATCGTCAACGAGCGAGGAGCATTGGATACTGTCCAGTGGCAGCTTCTAAGCTGCATGAGGTGAACCTTTGGTTCTTTAAGTCCTCCAACCCCTATCAAATTGAGTACTTCCAAGGAGGGAAAACAATGATTAACCTTCATTAGGTCCTCATCATCCAGTCTGATGAATTCAAGTGTCAAATATATAAGCTTGGGCATTGGATTCAAACCATCAACTGAAAGCCACGCATTTCTCATCTCTAATTTGAGAAGATTATGGCCTACATACATGTAGAAGAAAAAAACACACATTTGTTGAAGATAAACAAATAGAAAAACTTGAAAAAATTATCCTCAAAGCGATAACAATAACCATGAATGGTGAAAAATCATAATAACGCAAGAACAAAAAAGATCACCATATCTTTCATTTCTGTCCCCTATATCTAATGGAAAATCATGCCATCAAACTTTTAAAAGTTAGTGAACTATAATAAGCTTTTTCGTCACTCGTACATGACCATCAGTGTTTTTAAAACAAATGGCCACAATAAGAGCCCACCACTTTAGCTACACGTTTGCCGTGTATCAGTGCCAATAAAAATGGTACACAAGAATTAGACTAGTCAGTTCTTAACACTCAAAAGAATGACGAGGGAAAAAAAACAATCTTTACGACGAGGGGGAAAAAAACCAACTATGTTGCATCATTCTAATTTATTTGCCCACTTATTTTAAGCTCGATGAAATTCTAGCTATGTCGACATCCGTTGAACTTGATCACCACTACTACAAACATCCAGTTTCAAAATTCAAATATAATCATTGGTTGTCCCCAATGAACAAAAAAATTGGTTTAATTATGAATTGCAAATTTGCAACGAAAAAACAGACTAAGGATGAAATTAAAGAGCACAAACTCACAGCATGAGGAAATCAAAGAGAGAGCTTCGGATTTTCGCCAACAAGACTGAACCCAAAAGTCAGAAATCAGTATCGACTTAAGACCAGCACCAATACTTGGAAGCCACTCCTTCAAGAAGTTAGCATCGGTGAGATGAAGATCATCTGACTCATCCTCGGCATCGTCGTCAGGAATTTCGCAGAGTCCCTTATCGACGCCAATGGAGACAGACTCGAGACATCTATAATGACGAAGCATATTGTGGAACATGACCTTGAAGGGCGTGAGCAAGTGTTGGGTCTCAGGGGATCGAGACTTGAGGTAGCGAGGCAAAGTGCAGAAGAGACTAAGATACCGCACATCGTGCGATACCGAGTTTATGGTTTTGGAAGCGACTCGGAAGCGTGCTAGGTCCGATGAATCGGAGACCCGATTAAGGATCTCAATGATCAGAGATGGTGGTAGGTCCTCCATCAGATTCTAAACTGCGAAAGAGAAGAATGGAAAATTTTGGATTTGTCATGTGAGTCATGTGTTCATTTCATGATATTTTTATAGAGGTTTAATCTTTTAGGTCAAAGCATTGACTTTTTGTTTTTTTTTAATTTCAATAAATCATTTCTATCATAACTACACCTTTTTTATGCTCGGTTGAATGTGGAGATATTTTTTAAAATGACCATTTAAATTACTATATTTTAAAAATATATATATAATAAATTATAAACTATATGATGATAAAACATACCAAATTTTAGTGCGTGCACTATATTTACCAATGGAGCAAGTTAATTATGTAAACAAAATATTTATTAAGTTTCATCTACCGGTATTTATTTCTTTTGGGCATAAATAAATTTCAATTAAGTTTATTTTCCATAGAAATGAGTATAATTAACCAACTGGATTACCAGCTCCTTCTTTAAATGAATAATTTCTTATTTTTTAAAAATTATTCTGTCACTTGATATATTATTATATGATGAATATTAAGAGCATATAATTTTTTACACATTTACAATCACGTTAATTATGATGTAATATGTATTAAAATAACTCTAAAAATGAAGAAATTGATATTATTTAAGGATTATAGATATGCACATATTCTATGAGGTTATCAAAAACTAAATATATTTCGTTTAATATAAATAACTAATAAATACTTATTATAGAAAATACAGATATTATTTGCAAATTATCCTTTAAATTTATTACTTATTAGGGAGGGAAAAAAACTAGCAAAAAATGTTACCCTTTAAAGTTTTAGCAGGGTCGCAGGGAAATATAGAAAGAAAATAAACCACCTTCAAACACATCCGAAACAACAAGTGAACTTAGCTTTTGGATATATTGAAAAGTAACTTGGTATTATGGTTTTTATTTGCCTTCCTTTTTACCAGACAAAACTGTTGTAACTTATCACATATGAAGGCCACTAACACAGAAACATATGATTATAACTGGGAACAGAGAGAAATGCAGCTTTAATAAAACAAGAGAATTGATATTTACAGAGCAATAATAACTAATACCAGAGCGATTTAAAGTTTTTCTTTACAATTTAATGCTGAAGTGTTTCTAAAAATAGAAACTTCACTCTGGTATTAGTAAAAGTAACTCTGACAATAAGACCACCCTAAAACAATCTTCAAAATCCTTTAGCTTCCAATCTCAAAGCAGACTTAAGTTCTTATTCGATTACAGCCTTCTAAAGAATAAAATCTCTTACATACCAAAAGAATAAAATCTCTTACATACCAAAAGAACCATATAGAAAATAACACAAAAAAATACAACCATCTGATGACTCAAGTTGCAAATGTAAGTAATATATGGTGTAAATGTCAGTGACCATCTTTATACTCTCAATAAAAAGAGTACAAGACATTAAAATAAAGAATATCGAAGAAAACCATGCATGACAAATCTTGTAAATGCAAGCTATACTAGTATGTGCCTGCTTTTGACCTGGTAAATTAACGACTCTGCCGGAGAGATTGAAAGTGAGCAGCTAAGGAATCATAGTCAGGGAGCTTTGGGTGAACGTGACTTGCTTTATCCTTTATGGAAGTCTGCACAGTGAGAACTGTGGGCTTTGAAGTTTCTGTACCCACAGATGTTGGAGTCCTTTGATGAGAATCGAATGCATGATCTGAGGTAAATGACGTTGGAATTTCTTTGAATGAGGATCTCCTGCTTTCTGGAGTTTGTTTAGAAGTGCCATGTTCCACAAATCCACGTCGACCTTGACCTTGTGAATCATCTGAGCTCCTAATATTGGATGGCACCTTAGGTAGACCTTCAATGCTACCAGAAGTAGTTGGAGGGGACTTGCTTTCTTTTCTGAACTGGGGAGTCGGATCTGCCTCAGCCAAAACAGTAGTTTTTGGATGACTCATAACAGAACTAGAAGTGGCTTTTGTCCTTCGGGAAAATTCAGTGCCTGGACGACCAATTTTTCTCGAAGCCATTTTAGGAAGATCTTCGTCATAATCACTATTATCTGAACCAAAATAAGGAACAGGGACCCTTGAACTTGCTCTGTTATTTATTTCAAAAGGCTCTAGACTGTAGCTAGAAATCTGCTTTTGGGGCTTCTCTTTCAAATGATAATCGTTAGAATCCATGTGTGTAGCTCCAGTTCTGGCACTTATTTTCCTATCTGGTTTTAAGCTCTCTTTCTGATTATGTACTTCTTGACTATCTAAAGGACCAAATGAATTCCTCACATTTGGAGAAGAAGTTTGCTCAATCTTATTGAAAGAATCACCAGTTGCTGATTCGAATGACAATGAACTCTTTGATAACTTCCTAGAATATGGTGGATATCTATAACCCTTATTCCGCAATCCACCTATCAATGATCCCAAATTCAATTCCTTACCACTTGCCAAACTACTAGAGTTCTCTGCAAGAACAGTATCTTCCTCAGTGTCAGATAACACAGGTGAGTGCATATTGTTAACAATATTTAATCCAGATCTGGATTTTGTAGGCCTTTGATGTGGTTGGCCAGAGGGCAGATCACTATAATCAAATTTATTTTCAAATACAGGATTAGATTTGAATCCTTGACTTCTCTCAGAGTGTCCCGCCTTAGTATCTGATCTATCTGATCTAACGGAAGGTAGCAATGGCTTTCTCCTGGATCCTACCATCTTGTCCTCAGAGGATGATTGTACTATGTCATGGCTTAGACTCGACTTCTGCTCAAATTTGAATCCTTGACTTTTGTCAGAGTGTTCAGCCTTCGTATCTGATCTAACAGAAAGCAACGGCTCCCTCCTAGATCCTACCATCTCATCCTCAGAGGACGATTGTACTATGTCACGGCTTAGACTCGGCTTCTGCTCAAATTTGAACCCTTGACTTCTGTCAGAGTGTCCAGCCTTCGTATCTGATCTAACAGAAGGTAGCAACGGCTCCATCCTGGATCCTACCATTTCGTCCTCAGAGGATGATTGTACTATGTCATGGCTTAGACTCGGCTTCTGCTCAGAATTTCGGATGTCTACATTTATTCTGTTAGGAAGATCATCAAAACCAGCACTGCTGACAAGCTTAGATTTGTCTGAATCCTCTTCAGCATCTGAATCGTCAAATATTACAGGCAATGATTCATGTTGCAAAGAGAGGGTGGAACCTCTTGAGCTTTCAGAAAATATAGGTGGGAACTGTTGTTCCATTGATAAATGTGATTCTGAAGTAGGCTTTTGTAACACATCATCTGTGTCTTTCCTAGCACTCCAAACATTTGAATTAGCTAAAACATCAAGAGAAGATTTTTCACTTGATGGTGAAAAGTATGAATTTGATTTGTTTCCCATGTGAGACTCCATATCAATATAGTTGTCATCATCTGAACCAGAATCGTCAAAAATCATAGTATTGTTTGTGTTATAGTTGATTTCCTTAATGCTTCCTTCCTCATCGGTTAAAGGATCTTTACCATGGTGATTCCCATCAAAAACATTTCCAATAAATCTAGAGGAATAAGCGTTAGATTGTTCACCTGTACTATCCTTTCCAAAATCATTAATGTGCTCATTCTTCTTTGGAAAATCTTCATGTTCATCACTAAAAGAGCCTGAATGAGAATAAGAGGAAAACTTATCGGATTGTCTTCTGGTCCTCTTATCATCAAAATAAGTAATTTCTTCGAATTTCACACCATCATGTATATCACTCTCAGATGTTACCTCTGATTTCCCTGGTTGTATCTTCTTACTCACTTTACCTGATTGGTCATTTCTTGTAGGTTCCGATGAATTCCTTTGAGGGAATCTATCCATAGGTTGGACATCATCTACCAATCTGTCTTCGTCAATGCCACGTGTCATGGCCTTCAGCCTTAAAAATCTTTCATGCAGGTCATTTTGTTCCTTATCAACAATGTGTGCATCTTCATTAACACGGTCACCCTGTGGCTCAAAGCTATCATATTTATGAGGCATTTCATCTTTTGAAACGTGACCAGAAGACCTTCGAGATTCTGAAGTATATTGCCTTGAAAGTTCTGCAGCCGCTCTAGCAGCAATGCTTGCTTGCTCTGCAGAAAAAGCCGCCGCCTGTGCAGCAGAGGTCGCATCCTTAAATGGCATGTTCCAGTTCTGCCTTTCAAGAGAAAAAGTATTCCTATCTCCAGAATACGAACCCTTATGTTGCATAGGTTCAGTACCAGTTCCTGTGTACAAAACAACAAAATTATCCAATTGAGTACCAAAGAAGAATGAAACCAAGCTAAATTCAGAAGATCAGGAATACTTTGGGTGTGATGTGATGATCTCACATTCCACTCATTTAAATTTAAAAAATTTCCTTCTTACTGTTATGTTTAGGTAGAACTTGAATAATAGGAGATCCGTTATCTTCATGAATAGGCTGTGATGGGCCAGTGGGAGGATCCACGTGAACTGTTCTGGACATCTGGAATGTATTTGGTCCATTCTGCAAAAAACAATTTAAACTTGCATTAATTAATAGCAGTGACTATCAAAATGATTTGCAACGACTAGAACTGATACTGTTATGTTTTGTAGATTCATGATTTCTAAACTCCATCCTAATGTAAACAAGGAAACCATTTCAACCATTTCAGCCAATTTGTCTAGAGAAAAACAAAACTTCAAATTGAATTCATATTACCAGTAAGTCCTCTGGAGACTTAGAGTCTTTCTCTGCAAATACATCAGGATCCCATTTGATATTATGTTCCTCGGCAATTGTATTCAGAATTTTAATCTTGGTACGACCTTCAGGAGCTTTTGCAGATAGTTTCTCCACCAACTGGAGAAGTTGTCAAAAGATCAACCATAATAGAAAGTTATTATTGTTTAGTCTATCCGGCTAATAATAATAACAGCATAATTTCACTATCTATGTTACAGTAATACAGTAAGAGATGTAAATGATACCAAGCGATTTACACCACAATCTGGACGCAGTTCAACAGCTGCAGAGACAAACTCCTTCCCATATTTTGCTGCAAGATGTTTGCGAATATCCACTAGTTCTGGTATGTCTGCACATCTTGGAGATGCAAATATTACACTTGAAATTGCTTCCTTCAGATCAATTGGACAATTTCTGGAAAAAACAAAATATGCAGAACAGATCAAAACTATAGCAGCAACGTAGGTGGAGCAATAAGGAAAATACAGACCCATAACAGCCACTATCTTGACAAAAGTATCATCTTGTTATCACATCAGACAATGCTACTATAGCAAAAGATATATTGGTGTACATACTTCTGTGACTCAATAATTGGCATGCGTTGTGCAATAAGCTCACAGTATATCTCAATAAGTTCATATGCTGTCAATGTATTCTGCTCCCTGATCACATGTTCAACCTGAGATGTGAAACAATAGTGAAATTCAATACACAGAGTAGAGAGAGTGAGTCAGAGACGGGTAGAAATATAGTTTTCCATCTGAAAAAAACACAAGTTTTTCACTAAGAAGAACATCAAGCAACGACAAAAAGCTCAATTTTTTTTTTACACTTAACACACAACATAATTAGAACTAAAGCAAAATACACAACATTCTCAGACTGGAAAAACCTTCTCGTTTGGCCATTGAACAATTAGAGATGCCAAATCTAGGAGCAGAATATTTCATCCCTGCAGGATACCTATACCTAAAATTCAACATTCTCAATGCTTCACTTGATATTATACTTTCTTCTCCTTAAAGTGTGCATATCATGGCATCAGTACCGCTCAACATCAACAATATGACTATACTTACAGTCCTTTTTCTTCCTTCTATTAATGGGGGAAAGAGTGAAAGGGATCCTACAAGTTGAGCTACAGTACAACAGTACAAGATCAATAGCAAAGTTGCCCCATCTATGTTTAATAAGTGCAAAGAGAGGCACAGTGGATCCTATGCAAAGCACCTAAGAGCAGTTCAAACTTTAACAATACCAAACTTTGAAATTCGGGTTTTGTTAAGAACAAAAGGTACTTTAGTTCAAACATGTGCAGAGTCTTCACCTTCAGCCATAACCGCAAGTTACAAGAGGTGTAGTCCACCAAGTATCTAAAGAGCTGGTTTATGTATACGACCATTATAGATCACCTGGCAGCCCTCCTTCAAGAAGCCTCGATATGCCAACCTGCGTTGGACTAACTGGACATATGCTAGGCTAGAACCACAATGATAGAACTAAAGTTCATGTTCTGATGATAGAAGCAGTTCCAGTCATGGATAATTTTATTTTTTTAAACAGCAATCATAAGATATATATTACACCGAAAAGAAAAGGAAAAAAAAATAAGTACTCAAAACAGGTCCGTGATATTCGATTTGGATTTTTCCGAAACATAAAAAATCAATACCCGAATTCTAGCAGTCTGGACCTGGCCAGACTCGAGCAATTGAGCCAATTCCCTCTTTACTTGCTTAATCTGCACATCCCTTTTATTCTTCAACAGCTTTATACGCGACACCGCAAGCTTCAAAGTCGTCTTGCTGTATCACGGCAATAAAAAATCATCAAAACAACAGTATTATCGGTTGAATATTATTTCTCCGGAAAATAATACTTTAAAAAGTTCTGAAACAGAAAGAACTTTGAACCCAAAATTGTTGAATACAAAGAAAGAATAAGATGCAGAATTTACCATTTAGCTGGCTTAAAGCTTTTGTGTAGCATTTCAAATCAAATTTGGAAGAGAAATCCAGATTCCACAGAGTATCAAACTTCAATATACGGAACCAAATATCAATATTAGGGTTTCTCTGATCTCAAGTAATTGGAATGCTATTGTAATAATTAATCGAACAAATAAGGAAGACGATAGACAGGAACAAAAACTGAAAGGATCTTGAATGCGAATAAAAATGCTATACCAATTGGTAGGACTTTCGCGGAGTTTTATTTTTATTTTATGGCTCGAAAGAACTTTCGCGGAAATTAAAATTCATAAAAAAAAAAAAAAAAAACCACGAAATCAAGGTAAACAATCTAGTGCGCTGAATGGCAGAGACAACCAATCACAAATTCACAATTCACTGAACTCTTTTACTTATCTGCTTTTTTAAAAGTAACATAAATTCTCTCCCATAATTTTTACTAATATAAATACTCTCTCAATAATCAATATATAACTATAAAAAAAATTTCAATAGATAGTAAGTAAATTCTGAACTATATATATATATATAGAGAGAGAGAGAGAGTAAATAATATTGATGTGAAATTGTAGAATAGATTTAAGGCATTTTTGAAAAAAAATGTAATAATAATGGTTTGAAAAACATTATATATGTATATATATATGAAATACGTTATAAACTTTACTAAATTTTAAAGAAATTTTAGAAGTTTTTTTTTTTTTGTATTATTTGAATAACCATCCAAACTTTTCTTTATATATAAAAAATGCCTATGACGACCAAAATGTTTTTTTTTTAGTTTTTTTTATTAATTTTTTTATATAATAAATATCAAAATATCAATATAATAAATATTTTAATATTTTTTTTTAGTTTTACACCAATCAAAACTAAAATATTCATATAATACTTATATTTTTATGAATAATTATTTTACAAAAATGTTCATATAATAAATACATTTTATGTTTTTTGTTATTTTCTTACATTTATTATATTTTTTGTATAATAAATATCATAATTATTATATAATAAATATATTTTTATAAATAGTTATTTTATACAATATAAATATTTTTATTACATTAATAATGACAATTCATATAGTTAATGATTACACATTTAATGAATGTTTAATCAATTTATTTATGAATAATTCTTACTTTTTTCAATGTCCATATAATAAATACATTTTATGAATAATTATTTTATATAATATAATTGTTCGTATTACATTAATAGTAGCATTTTATACAATTAATGATTATTAATTTTACGAGTGTTCGATCAATTTACTTATAAACAAGACATATTTTTGTTTAATGTCCGTATAATAATTATATTTTTTATGAATATTTATATTGTATAATACGATTATTTTTATTAAACTAAAAGTGACAATTGATATAGTTAATGATTATTCATCTAATAGATATTCAATTAATTTACTTATAAATGTATCATATTGTTAAATTAATAATTTTTATATCGATATTATATCATATTTCATATCAATTAAAAAAATAGTCAATTAATACAAGTTATTTTTAAATAAAAAATACTTATTGAATTTAATCAAAGTATGTCAATCATTCATTTAGGATTAACTTCTTATAAAATAAAAATATTAATTAAATAATATATATATATATATATATATTATCTTTTATTGGTATTTAATCATTTCATTTATAAACATATCATAATTTCGTTAAACTAATAATTTTCATGCTAAGATCATCATATATCATATAAATTAAAAATATATATAGTTCATTAATACAAATTATTCTTAAGCAAAAAATATTTATTAAATTCAATCAAGTCATATTTATTATATGTTTTTCTATTATATTTAAATTATTTATCAAATAAAGTTATATAATTATTATCAATATCATAATAAATCACTCATATTTATATTACATTTGAATTTTATTGGTAATAAAATAGTTGTTATTTGTATTTATTTATTACTAAAGTATCAAATTAATTAACTCTTTATTTTAAAAATATTTAGACAAATCACTTTATAAAATATTAAAATTTTAAAATTTTAATTATAATAAAAATAAATTAAAATTTTATATTTAAAAACTTCAATTTTATTCTGTTATTATATAAAATAAAAAACTTAGAATAATTATAATTATTATCAAATAATTAATACTAATATATATTTTTGAATGTAAATCATTGATCTTTAGAGATGCTCGAATACAAACTAATATTAATATAAAATTAGAAAGTATTAGTTTTTTTAATTTTTTGCCTTTTAAAATTAAGTTTTTACTTATTGACTTTTTTTCTTACAAATAAGGCTTACATATTTTAATATGGAAGACAGCTTAGCTGGGCTGTTAAATTGTTTGTACTAAAAAAAAATTAGGTTAACATCTTTACAATTATAAAGGTAATCAAATTATCTTAATAAATTTTGTTAAAATTATAATAATATTTTTATTTTTAAAATTATAAAATATTTTAAATAGTCTATTATTAGAACATGTTTTATTAATGTTATAACAATGTTTTTATTTTTAAAGATTCTAAATATTAAATTGTGAAATAAAATAAACAAAAAAGAGTCAATAGATTTTTATATTATCAAACTTAAAAAGTTATTATAAATATACTATCGAACTTTCAATTTAATACAAATATATCATTATTAATTAATTTTAAAAATAATTAACATGTATATATGTATAAAACCTAAAATACGATAACATCTACACACTACAACCACCAACAAACCAAAGAGAAAGAGGGAGAAAGAATTGAGTCATTAACCACCAATGATTACTATGATTTTAAAAATCTATTCTCTTATTACCTCACAACCTCTTCCCATGTTATTTCTCTTTCCTATTTTTCTTACCCTTTTTTATGCTTACTTCTTTGGTTTGTATTTTTAATGTTCTACAATTTGATCTTGGTATTTTAACTTCAAGGCAACTAGAAATGTTGTGCAACTAGTTAAAAGACATCATTTTATTTCCCACTTAAAAGAATGACAAAGGCATTTTATAACTAGCCCTTGTTTACATTGACAAGACTCTGGTGTTTTTGCCCACACTTACAAGTCTCTTTCTAATATGACAGTAGGAATTAACTTTATATAAAAAATAAACAAACTTTTTTTCAAAAGATAGATTTGTTAGAGAAAAAGAAAAAAGAATTATTTTAAAATCGAAAGCAATTGTATTGAGATTGTTAGGCACATCTAAATTACTTATACTTTCTATATAATGTATATAACTTAAAATATAAAATACAATACAATCATTCAGTTTAAAAAAAACATAGCATTGTACATCATTTAACATGTCCAGGCACATTTCAATAAAATGATCGAGTTGAAAGAAAACTTCATCATATTATTGACTTTGTCTGTGCTCTTCTTCTTTCTGACAAAGTTCATTAATATATAAAATATAATACAATCATTAAATATTTCTAATATGTTATCAAAGTTGGATCTAGTTTAATCAGTGACTTGGTCTTTATCCTTAACAATCTTACTGTGATTTTGTGAGACCACATTTATCCGTATGGAGAGAGGCTGTTAAGTTTTCTTTAGTCTAATATTGGTCAAGAGTTTTGCAACAATACTGCTTATAAGTTTAGATAACTTTTAATTTAATGAGATTTTATTAAATTGATTTAGACTTGAATTTCTAACAGAAATATTATATACCCACCACAAATGTCCATTTATGATGCATATAAATAGGTGGCCATAGGGCTCATTAAATCATTTAATGATAAAAAAAAGAGTCATAATTTCATCTAGTCTTAGTTTCATCCACTATTTCAATATTTTGATTTAAAAATTGGGTCTTATTCAATCAAATATTGATTCAAGTTATTTGAAGGATCTCTATTATTGTAATTGGTATCGGTTGATTTAGAGATATAATTTTTAAATAGATTTATGAAATTTATGATTTGATTAAAGTTATTTGATGGATTTTCATTGTTGTAGTTGGTATTGGTTGATTTAAAGATATAATTTCTAAATGGTTTTATGAAATTTGTGAAATTGGAGCGTTGAAAAGTAGAGATGACTATTATGGGCTATCAAAGGATAATAATTTTAGTGAAAATGGTGGTGGATTTTTACGAGGGGTAACTTTAGGGGTTGGTATAGGTGGGTGTAGAGTATTTTGAATTTTAACTCTTATTAAAATTAATCAATGTAATATATTTATAATAAATTAAATGTTTGATGGTTTATAATTAATAAATAAAAATTCTTTAATATATTTATAGTAATTTTAAATTTAATAAAAAAAATATTTCAGTTTTCTTTATAAGTGTTTCAGCATTAATGTTTTATGCGAAAATATGAATTCTCTTTGTGAACTATTTTATTTTTCTTTAAACGGGTAATCCTTTTTGTGTTCCCGGAATCAGTGAAAATGGACACAGAAAACAATAAATGAATTGATTTGCTAAGAAGCTTCCATTAAAAAAGTAAAGTAATAAATGCTAAAGGATATCGTCTAAAGTGATTAAAGGTCTGCACCTTATTGGTTTGAAATATGTATTTTTCGTGTAAAATTCTAGAACAAGACTTTGACTTTAATTTAGCCTCAACTTACACGCTTGAAATTACCGTTGAATTTAGGGAGATGATAAGAGTAATTTAAATTTTTTGCTTATAACTTAATACCCGAATGATTTTAAAAATAGAAGCTTTTATTTTAGTATTAATGAAAATAGCTTTAAAAACAGTATTAAATTATTATTTATTAATAATAATTTTATCTAATAATAATTTTATTTTTATTACAATAATAACAAAAATAATTATAAAAATATTATTATAGTTTTTATTTTGAATCCAATTTGTATGTTATATATATTTGGATGTTACACTATAATTCTTACAAATAAATGAGATTTTTTGTTAAGTGGACTTTTTATTTACGGATGAAATTTAAATTTATTATATTTATATTATTACAAGATTAAATCTTATGTGATTTGAAATGTAGACAAATGTACATATGTCTTAAATGTGAATAAAGTATGTAAATAAATAATTTAATTAGTAGCATATAAATACTACAAATAAAAGAGTTGAATTAGTTCTTTTATTTTATATTTTCATTACCTACGTGTTAGTCTTGAATTAAGGTATTCTACCAAACCTTTTTCATATAAGACAATGGTTGCTGTTACAATCAAAGAAAGCAACCATATGCCTTAGCATTTGTGGAGTATTCTTTATTCTAACGTTTCATTTCAAAATCTATCATTTGTAAGAGAGAACTTTATATACAATAAAAATATAAATATGTGATAAAATATAATTATTTCCAATTTTTTTATAAAAATAATAAAAATTGAGACTAATATTAATAATAATTATACAATATAATATATTGTATAGAATATTTTTTTCTTCTTTTAATTGGTTTTAGACATTTTCAATAACTCGTAATGGGGTCAGAGAAGACCGAATCAAATTATTTTCACATGCTTCAACGTGTCGATGTTGGGGTTCATAACAAGACCAAGTCCAATCTCATATCACAAAAGCTATACTTACCAAAGAAATCCAATTAAGGGCTCTTAATTTTCATGTAATAAACCATGTCTTCGTGATTTGTATAAAATCAAGGATTTCTTTTTCTTATTATTTTTCTCAAAAGGTTACAAAAGTTTAATTATTTGCATTTTTTTAAGAATGGAAATTCTTATACATCAGCCCTTTTTAATAAGTTTGCTCTTGAGATTTAACATTTTGGTAATATCCTTATTAAATAAAAGTATAAATTTATATTTATATTATTAAATTAATATATTAAAATAATCCCTCAGTTTTATAAAATATACAATAATGTCTAATTTTGAAAAGAAAAATTAACTTCCAAGAGAATAATTTAATCTTTATGAAAATATTTATTATTTGATGTATTTTTATATATATTTTTGTTCATTTTATCACAAAAACAATTTCAATTTTATGAATCCTAACAATATGCCTACCTCCATCATTATCTTTATCCTACCTATGATACCATCTAATTTTTTTATCCACCGACAACCTTTTACTATTTACTATAGAATAATTTAAAATATAATTTTTATCGAAATTAAAATTATGCAACCGTCAACTCATTTGAAGTATCATATCTACTAATGGTAGCAACTAATATTACCTCATTCATTCCACTCTTTTTGACTTTTTATCCTTTTTGAACATTTTGTGTTCGATTAAAGTCACTTTCACCTTAGATTTTATGGAATATAAAATAGTCGAAAATGATGAAGGGTAGATAAGATCCGAGAGAATGAGTTGATGATAATGACGATCATAGATAAAGATGGATACTTCAAATAATTTAGTGATTGCCTAAATACAGATTCAATAAAAAAATATAGCTTCAAATTATTTTATAATAAATAGTTAAAATTAGTTGTTTGATAAGGAATAAATAGATATCAAATATAGGACGAAAAAGATGGTGTAGATCACCAGTAATTACTAGGATAGTATGACATATTTTCGTATTGAAATTAACAAATACAAATGAGAGAATATATAAAATAATAAATACTTTTATAAAAACAAAATTACTCCTGACAATTAGGTTTTAAAAAAAATTAAAACATTGATGTATCTTTTATTAAATAAAAAAATTAATAATATATTAGTTTGATAATATAGCTCTAAATATATATATTTTGTTTAAAAATGACATCACTAAGGTACGAAACCCTTTGTTTTGTTTATATTTATTTCTTTTCATTAGTTATTTTGTATCAAATACATAGATATATTTGTATTTTTTACCTAGATCTTGTTCTAAGATGATTTTTATTTCATTTAAACATACACCTAGATCCTTGTTCTATGTTATTCTTATACTCATATAAAGTTTATATTTTGTTATCGATTAGGATCTTTATTGTGTAGAAAATCATTAATATTATAATATAATATCAAGATTTTATTTTTCTTGAAAACGATTAAAATATCCAATCATGATTAAATAACTTTACAATAGAACGAAAGATAAAAACTTGGATTTTTCTTCATATACTTAAGAAAAAAATTAATATTGATTTATCAATTTTGATTATTGATGTATGAAATTATACTTGATATTCAAGTAATGAAATTTTATTTTCTTAAAACAAAATTGTTGTTTTTAATCGACGATTATCTACGTTATATATAAAAATCAAAATCATACCTAAAAAATTTAGAATAAAAATACCTTTATATTTTAAAATAATAACATATCTTCCCCTTTATATTTTATTTTAAATTTTGAAAAATGTTTAAGATAACGATTTTAAATAAAAATCTTCTATAATATTAAGAATTAAAAATACATACACTGTCATAAAGAGTTTAATATTTCCTTAAAAATTTATGCAAAACTTAAACATAGTTTCAAATTTCAAAAATGTTAATTAACAATACTTATCATAGTTATTTTTTATATACATGTATATTTTTGGTTAAAAAAATTTACAATAATAGATTCTAATTTATTCAAAGCATGTGTTTCATAATTAATTTGGAAGGTTGAGAAGTTTTATTCTATTTTTTATTTAAAATATGTAAAAATTAATAAAAGAAATTTAAAAGAAACATAACAAATTATGAGATACAACTTGCAAATGGTTGAGAATTGAAGTTACTATTTATTGACAAAATTTCACTTTAAAGACGAATTTTAAAAATTATTTATTACTTGAATTTCTGATTATTTTTTTTTTTTGGAGATCTTAGATATGCATCTGTAACAGAAACAAATCAAAGCAGCAATTATTTTTTAGACAAAATAATGTATAATGCGTGTTAGATGCATCATTGAATTTTTTTTTTCTTTTGACAATAAAATAAAAAAAACGTTTTTTTATTACTTACAGAGTACAAATTATAGTATATAGGTGCTTAAATAAGTATCATTACTTCAATACTTAATATATATTAAACCACTTTTAATACAAACTTGAACTTATCAATGTATCAATATGTAAAATAATTTATTCAAAAAATTGCAAAGTATCCGGAAAAAATACTACTTGGAGATTATAAATGTAAAAATAATAGATAGATAAATAAAAATTATATTATATTATTTTAAATAAAAAATTCATAAATATAAATATATAAAAATTATTAATAAAAAAAGAATAAAATCTATTTGTTATACGATATCTTTAAGATAATTTTTCGTTGATTATTACAGAAATATGAAAATTTATATTTTAATATATAATAATTAAATATTAATAAACACGTCAGATAATTTATATTAAGAAGTTTCTTTTCTTTTCTATTTTTTTGTACTCTGTTTTTTTTTCTCAATCTCTCTACTTTTTCTGTCTCCTCCCAGTTATATATAAATAAATATATATAGAGAACACGGCAAGAGTAGAACAAGTAAAACAATAAAAGCCAAATAAATGGCTTAAACAGCCGTAGGAAAAAAAAAAGGCCTAAATGGACGCAACCAAAAAATTCAAGTAAAATAACAGTATTACGTTTCAATTTTAAAACAATTAACGCTTCAATTAGTTGAAAATTTATTAATAATGACCCACATGTATGAAAATTAACGTACATTTAAAATAAAATTTTGATACGAACTTAAAATAAAGATTTAAAACTCATATAAGATAAACATGTGTTATATTTTGAATATTCTATTACAAAAGTATATTTAACTTATTGGTTAATCAGTAAACACAATATCTTTAAATTGTTCTATTATTTATGTAAACAATGACATATTTTAAGTAAGAATTTTTCTTTATACAATTAAATTCTCACTATTATGTTAGTTTTGACAATAAACATATTCCTAGTTTTGTGAGAGTTTTTAGAGAATAATGCTCTACACAATTCATTTTTGAACTAACGACCCTTTTCTCTCATATAGGCGATATCTTATTTATAAAGTGGCGTTTGGTTTACAAAAGGGAATCGAAATCAGAATGAAAATGAAACAATGTTGTTTGGTTTGATTACTGAAATAAACAAATAAATCAATATTATAGTGTTTGGTTTGTCAATCAAATGGAATAGAAAAAACTATAAATTACCTTAATATCTATATATTCAGTAAAATTTAAATAATATCATTTAATTATTATTTTTTCGTCCAACAAAATACATTATTGAAATCATTATTTTTCTATATAATTATTACTTAAAAAGAAATATATTATTAAAATTATTATTTTTCTAAATAAGGTTTAGGGTTTTGAGATTCGAGGTTCGAGGTTTGGGATTTGAGATTTAGGAATTTAGGGTTTAGGGTTTAGGAATTTGGGATTTATGGTTTAAGGTTATATTTATGGGTTAAGGTTTAGGGTTTTAGGATTTGAGATTTGTGGTTTAGGGTTTAGGATTTAGGATTTAGGGTTTTGGGATTTGGAATTTAAGGTTTTGGGTTTTGGGTTTTAGGATTTTGGGATTTAGGGCTTTGGGTTTTAGAATTTGGGATTTAGGGTTTTGGGTTTTGGAATTTTGGGATTTGAGTTTAGGGTTATATTTAAGGGAGGGTAAAATTGAAAAAAAATAAGTTGAGACGAGAATGAAATAGTGATTCCTATAGGAGGTAAAGGAATTGTGATTCCTTCTTCTTTAGGAATCGATTACATTCTTGACTCATTTTTTAGCTCAACAAAACACAACATAAGAGTAATCCATAAGAGTAATACGTATATTCCACTCAGTATTCTCTTTGCAAGAATCATTAAAAGCCTTAGCTTACCCTGTATTTTATCGGTATCATTATTTTCATCATAGGAATGGATTTGAGAGTTAAACTCCCACAATGATCTTATTATCTTTACAACAAGATTGTATCTTTGAACCTATATATTGGGATCTCCAGTCAACTAGGTTGGGTTTCCTTTGTAAATCCTTATTTATTCATGGAATTTAATCTCATTTTCTCAATTATTTATCAACTAACTCTCGATTTAATCATTTGATCAACAGATCTACTATGTTATCCTTTGACTTCATATAGTCAATAGAGATACTCTAGTTAAGAGTAGTTATCTTATAGTATTATATTTACAACATATATGCCGAGACTTATCATTATACATATTGCTTTGTGCTCTACTAATAGAATATTGACTATCAAAATAGATGCATATTGTAGGCATAAGCTTTACTGACTAAAGAATATCCTATAAGAAAGTACGTAGTCATTCGAATTTTTTGTCATATTTATCCAAAGCAATGAACTCAGATTCCATCGTGGATCTAGTAATGTACATCTATTTAGAAGACTTTCATAAACAGTTGCACCGCCCAATGTGAACATATATCCACTGGTAGACTTTGAGTCTTTCATGTCAGATATCTAGTTTACATCACTATATCCTTATAATATAGTTGGATATATTGTGTAGAGCAATTTATAGCTACGTATGTATCTTAAGTATCTATATAGTCTTATAATACCTGTCAAGTGATCAGATTCTAGATTACTAGTATATCTACTTATTTTACTTACATCGTAAGCTATGTCTGGTCTTATATAACTTATCAAGTATATAAGACTTTCTATCACTCTAGAATATTATAGTTGAGACATACTCTTACTTTTAGTCTTAGATAAGTGTACATTTACATCTATTGGTGTTCTCACAATTCCAGAATCACCATTGTTGAATTTCTCAAGTATTTTGTCAATATAATGACATTAACTTAGAATGAGACCGCTTGATATTTTCGATATCTTAATTCCTAGAATTACATTAGCAGGTCCCATGTCAAAACTTGAATTCAATATATTCTCAGTGAATTTAATCATTACTATCCACAATTAGTATGTCATAAACAAGAAGACACAATATGACATAACCATCTTTAGTGTCCTTAACTTATACACATTTGTCACATTCGTTGATTTTAAAATCATTTGTCCTCACGACATTATCAAACTTTTCATGCCATTGTTTTGATACTTGTTTTAAGCCATATAATAACTTTACTAATTTACAAACGCTTCCTTCTTGTCTTAAGCCAAAAAAAAACCTCGACTTGTTCCTATATAGATTTTTTTCATCTAACTCTCAATTTAGAAAGACTATATTTACATATATTTGATGTATCTCAAGATTTCGGAAAACAACGATAACAATTATCATCCTTATAGATTTACTCTTGTCATAAGAGAATAAGTATCAAAGTAATCAATATCATCTCGTTGTTTGTATCCATTAATTATAAGCTTGGCCTTATACTTTTCATTTTATTCATTTGGTTTATGTTTTCGTGTGAAAATCCACTTGAACCCTAGTGTTTTACTACATGAAGGTAAAATAACTAGTTTCCAAGTGTGATTTTGCATAATGAAATTTCACTATTAATGGCCCATTTTCATTGATGACATATAGAGGACTTTACAACATCTTTGTAGGTTAAGGTTCACTTTCTAACAAGTAGGTTATAAAATCTAGATCATAGGACGTTTCTATCCTAACCATCTTACTACATCTGGGTTCAACCTCAATTTCAACCTTTTGTTGAAGTTCTTGGTATTGGCTATCTTCATTTATAGTCTCATAAGTTCATTTAAACGAAGTTGACTCTCTTTAAGATTTACTTGAAAATACATGTTTAAAGAACAATGCATTCCATGATTTCATTATTGTATTCTTGCATATGTTTGGGATCTTTAACTCATGCCAAACAAAATGACAAACACTACTATTATGTGCATATCTAATGACAATATAATCTATCATTTTTTGACCTATCTTCACCTTTTTAGGTATGTATACATCTACTTTAACAAGACATCCTCATACTGTTAAATATTTATAAGAATATACCTTTTCTTTAAATAATTCATACGGTGTCTTATGTGTTTTTTTTTTAAAACTTTATTTAAAAGGTAGTTAGTTGACAAAATAATTGCCCCAATAAGTTCTATGGTAATCCAAAATTTAATAACATTGCATTCATCATTTCTTTCAATGTATGATTCTTACGCTCAACAACTTCATTTTACGTAAGTGAATAATGTGTTGTGGTTTCATGTATAATTCCATGTTGTACACAAAATTCACCTAATGGTGCTTTATACTTAATACCACAATCATTGCATAATATTCAATATCTTGTTAAGTTGATTCTAAATTTTTGTTTTATAAATAATAAATTTTTCCATAACTTTAATGCTATTGGCAAAAATAATAGAATACTTATTACCACCTCTTATTTGAATTTCAAATTACATAGATCATTATAGATTAAATCAAGAAATTTAGTATTCTTTTTAATCAAATGGAGGGATAATTTAGTTATTTTTGCACTTATATTTGGAATCAATTTAAAAAAAGAGTATATAATCGAAATTAATTCATCTATATAATATATCATAATTAACATGACCAAATTTAATATATCATAATTAACATGACTGATCAAATTTAATATATCATAATTAACATGATCAAATTTAATATATCATAAATTGAAAGACTTAAGCATGTAAGTTGAAGAATTAACTTCATTAATTTTTTTAGTCATTATAGTTGTAAAATTTAACTTAAAAACCCATTACACATACATCCCTGCCGACAAATATACCAATTTTGGTTAACAGAACCTTATCTGACTTAAAGACAAATATACCCATTTTGGTTAACAGAACCTTATCTGACTTAAAGATAATTTTAAAGTCATATTTTACATAAGATTTTTACAAATTTCAAACACAAATAATACACTATTATTTTAATATAATTTTATTTATTTATTATGTGTATTAGAGAATTTCAAAAATTTATTTCTTAAAACATAACTATCAAATAATAATAAATTTATATAATAATTTATTACCTCTTGAATTTTTAATTATTTAAACTCTATGGAATTCTAGATTAGAAATATTTTTTTTTTTGTTTTCTCCATCTTTTCCTTTATCGTTCTTTACTTTCTCTGTCTCTTCTCAATTATATATATATAATAACAAACAAAACAATAAAAGTTAAATAAATGTCTTAAACGACGGTTAGGAAAAAAGGCTCAAATGGGTACAACCAAAAAAAAAAAAGTAAAATAATAATTTTACGTTTTAATTTTAATTCAAACATTTTTCAACAATAAATGCACGAAGCAAGCTGCTAATAACTTGAAATAAACGAAGAGTACAACTTGCAACAAGAAAATGGTAAAATAATGCTTCTATATTCCAAAATGGAATGTAATCACATGCAATCCAAGAAATATTTAATTAATACATTTTGAAATATAATTTAACTTTTGTATCTTTAATTTGTTTACGTTTAAAAATAAATTAAATTCTTAAAATTGAATATTTTTATCTACCATCATTTCAATTTTTTAAATTACATATATGATTTAAGTCTAGTAAATTTATTGAAAATAAACAAAAAAAATTATACAAAAAAAAATCTAAAAAACAAATAAGGAGAAGAATCTTAAAATCAAGGTCAAAGATCTCAAAATAGCTAAATATTTTTAGTTAATATTTTAATAATATTAAAGGATTAGAAAACAATTGATTCAATTATTAAATTATTGTTTTAATTTATATTATATTTTTAATTCTATATTTTATTAGTATTTCTTTTATTTATTTGTCTTGTGTAATTAATTTTAATTTATAACATGTAATAAAAAATTAATAATATTTAAAAAAAATCATTATTTTGGTTTATATTAATTTTTTAATTTTATGTTATATTATAATAATTTTTTTATTAATTTTATATTATATATTTAATTTTAATTTTTTATATGTAATAAAAAAATTTAACAATATTTTTAAAATTTGATATAAAATTGTAATAATTTTACACTAAATTTTATATCAAAATTAAAGTAATAGATTTAAGTTTGTACATGAGATTACAATTTTCAGCAAAGAACTTTCTGCTGCAAGTTGTATGCACATTCAAATCTCTCACAAATTTTATTTTTATTTTTTATCCAAAGATCTAAATGCATTTGAAATTTCGAGTCAACGTTTTCCATATAACCAGCTTTCGGCCTCCAAAAGAAAAAAAAAAAGGAAAGTGAAGAGAGAGAGAAGTTACCCGGGATTCATTATTGGATGAGCAATGGGCAAAAGACGGCCAGGCATATGAAAACGACGACAAGTCGGCAACGATATGTGTCCCCACTTCTCAAACAAACAACACCACTACGTATATTTTACCTTTTTAGGTTAGTATATAATAATAATTGGTATAATAATTAATTATTAATTATTAATTAAAATTATTTCATTTATTTTTATTTAATCGTTATTATATGTTACGGTAACTTATAGTAGGACAAGTTGCCGTAAATAAATATTTTCATCTTATATAAACCCTATTCTATATATATAAACAATTATTACAATTTCAAATATATATTAATTCACGTATCATAATTTAATTAATTTTTATTTACAATTAATCTCATAATTATTTTATTTTTTTTACCTTATCAATTTTACTTTATATTAACAAGTCACTTAATTTCAAAAGACAGAAAGTATCTTAATTTTTCATTTTGATTAAAATGAAAACAATACAAAAAATAAAAAATGAGATTAATTAATGATATTAAAAGAGTCATGTAACATGTTTTATCTAAAATTCTCTTTTACGAATGACATGGATTCCCACCATTGGCCGGCATGCCCACATATTACCACATCAGCTTTAATTTATTTATTTTTGATATAGTTTAATTACATTTTCTTGTAATAGAAGAAAGGATTTTTTTTTTTTTTTGAATATTTTACCCCCATCCGACGATCAACTCAATTCTTTATTTAAAAATACAACAAATATATATACAGGTAACAAAAATATACTAATTATGATAAAAATATACATCATTACCTTTTCCGTTAACAATGAAAAATATACCAATTTTTTTTTTAAATGTACCAAAAGTCCATTAACACGTTACATACATGTGCATTTTTTTTTTTTTTTAGATTTTATATGTTTCTTATATCAATCATAACTCAAAATTTATGAACTTCAATAGATTTGAACACATAATAATTAAAAAAAATACACACATGTATTTACATACTCCATTTCTGATATTTTTTTTCATTTTTCATAATTAGTGAATTGTAATACACCATCAAAAAATTAATTAACTTTTATATACTTTTATCATAATTAAAATACTTCTATTACCATTCATCCTTCTACCTGCTTATCTTTCTTTTTTCTTTTTCCATTTTTATACCACTTATTCACTTTTTTGCCACTGTTTTCCATGACACCTAAATAGCACAAGAAATTTGCACTAAAAAAAACACTTGCATAGTACAAATTAATTAATTAAACGACACGTTGTTAGAAGGAAAGATATGGTGCCTTAGAAGGAATGATTAGGTGCCTTTGAAGGAATGATATGGTGCCTAATTATACCCACCTCTATCGTGTAAAACATATCGGTTCTTTTGAGGTGAGTGCTTCGAATTAATGTGACATAAGCCGGAGGAATGAGTCTTAACCACGAAGTTCCAACACTCCTCTAAATCTAGGAGAATTTAACAATGGTATGTCGGTATGTAAACCATTATTTTCCCTTTACTATGTTCAACACTTCATCTTATTAGAAGTTTGTGTAATATCACAACCTACATTTTTATTAATTAAAAAAATAAAAAATAGAGAGAGACTTCATGGGCTTTGTAAGCCGTTGATCAAAGAAATCTTCAAAGAAAAACATTTGAAGAAATTAGCAATGAAGTTCCACTCAACAAACACATATGAGGCTCCACTAGATTCGATTATTGAACAATGTAGCACTTAAACCGTGTGCTACTCAATATTTGCTCAAGTTGAATGCAAAAAAAAAAAAAAAAAAATTAATTAGCAGCACTATACCAGGATGTGACATGGTAGCATAAGTTTAGGAACGTGAATTTGAGATAAAGAAATAACACCAGGCTCCATCTTTGTCACTTTCAAATAAATGGCTTATTAAGACTGTGCCAGAGTTTCCTGCCAACTTCTCAACTTCAAAATTTTTGCAGATTAACATGAAACAATTTCAGGTAGTATTCCATTAATTCAGCTCAGAAAATTGATAAGAAAAACTTACGCATCCAATTTCTAATGACAAATTTTGCCAACCTCAGACGTAGTAGCCAGTGAAAGTAAATCCCCTTCCCACGATCTCACCAGCACAAAACCAAGCAAAGCATTCAAGCCCAAACAAAGCAGCAATACCAGCATCTTCAACCTTCAGCTCCTGCCTGTTCTTCCATGCATGCTTCATGTAATCAAGCTCCTTCCAGAACGATTCAGAACGACCAGGAATACTGCATGCATGTCAAAGAATTTGTGATTCTTTCAAAAATCAGAGTCTATAAAATAAATTATTAACAATCTCCATCACAACCTTGTGGAGAAAGTAACTTTTGTATAACAAAATATTTTCTGGCTTATTTTCTTCAAATATCATGGATTCGGCAAAAATTAACAAACTACGATTTAGCTGTTCTGTTGATAGTCCTGAAGACACTTATAACAAGAGAGACCACAACCATTTTATTAAGCACTTGTTCACACACAAGAATAGAAAACGTAAATGATGACAGCAGAGGAAATGGTAAAAATAGTCCTAGATGTTTTGACTCTTCCACTTCAACATGGAAAATGCAATGCTCACATGGAGCAAAACATGTTGCATTCTTAATTTTTCCTCTCTTTATGAGAAAAGCCTTTTAGATTTCAAGCAGCTAAACCGGAGATGGAGATAATGAAAGATTAGCATCTCATCATTTCAATAGCAACACTCATTACTCACATAATTCATGATATCACAGGGAGGCATAATAAGTTGCAACAGGTATCATAGCATATAATTATGAGTCACTATAATATACAACTACCACACCAATAAGAACCATGACATGATTAGATTTCTTGTTTTTCTATTTTTCTTAGTGAGAGAAATGTGGAGGTGGGATCAACCACGACTCAGAAATTGCCTACTTTAGTGCATCTATAAATCAACGTAGAATGCCAGGGATATGAAAATCAATGCATCAAAAGAATTAAATTTCTTTCTTCTGCATGGCTTGCTGAGTTTTACTATGAGGAACAACCAGAGTAGAGTATAGATGTGGAATGAGAACAGAAGTAAGAGAGAGAAATTAAGAGGCGAGAATATAGGGTCAGGGATTTGACGAATATAAATTGAAAGAAAAGACGGAACAGAACTAATGAGAGAGAAATTGATATACAAGCCATAATTCAAGTTTGTGTGAATACAACACTAATACACTTTTACTTATAAGTGTTTATAACTAAATAAGAAAACATATTTAAACTTAACAAATAACAATTGAAATTCAAACTACCATAAAAGGCAATCCTGAAAAGATATTAAAATCATAACCGGATAAATATTAATTATTTAAATGTTTATATCTCTATCCCCATCAAGTATTGGACATAAAACCTTCCATATTCCAATATCAATTGGCTCCGTCTTAATCTTTCAATCATATCATATCTATATCTTCTACGATTGATTATGTAAAAATAAGTCACTTAAAAAGAATGATAAGATTAAAAAAAATGTTAACAACATGGTTGTTAATGAATTAGAGCAAATTATTCAACCATCTTGAAACATTACTGTTCTTCTCATAATGTATTTTTGACTAATTAAAGAAGATAATTAAGAAAAAGACAATTAATCGAACCCTACATTAAATATCAAAGTAACTCAACCATATTATGGTGAGCCAGTTAAAACAGATACTTAAAAATGGAGTCCATGGAGCTTCAACAGGAAACTGGATTTTGCAGTTCAAAAGGAACTTTGAATCTAATAGCATTGGGTTAAAGAATAGGAAAAAAAACACTAGGATAAAAGAAAAGTGACCAATCAAACTGAAAAGTAAATACGCCTCAATAAAGACTAGAATTGTAACTAGAGGTGTAAATTGGGATGCAACGTTTTATTAACTCATAATACAACCCATTAAGTTTAGTAGCTCATCTCATCTTGTCTCACTAAATTTTAATGAAATGAGATAATAATGAGATGGTATTAATTGGGATCCCATTTGTCCCAAATATTCTTAAATGTGATAAATAAAAATATAAAAATAATGAAAATATAAAACATGCTGTGAAAGTTTAATAATAAAAAATGATATAATAATATGTTTAAAGTGAAGCACATTAGGATTGTAACCTAACTGGGATTAGACAACTTTGAACCATAAGTCCATTAGGATTATTAAATAGGACATATGATGGGGTAGTGCTGCCCCTTTACATCTCTAACCGTACCTAGCTAAGCGAGTGTGAAGCAATTGCTTTGAAAGCTGGTTGCATTTCTCCACTGTGGCTGGTTCCTGAATGTACTGCTTGTTCTGCTCCAGCAATTGCTTGTAGTATGAGGATCCATGCTTAGAAACCAATTGTGATGCTTGACAAGCCTTAGCTTGCAACTGATGCAGCTTTGATGCCATCAACTCCAGAAATTAAGCCTAAATGTAGACAACAAATCCATACATGACAAAATATTCAGAGTGAATAAAGGAAGGAGTAAATTTATAATCAAAGTTTCCATGAATTTCCCGCCTATTAAAAAAAGGGTTAATTTCATGTAAAAAACTGAAGAAGGTATGGTATTAAAAGTTTCCCTTTCTAAAAGTTACGACTTCCAATTACAGGAAATGATAACCATGCCAATAGTAAAATAGACGACAATAATAAACTAGTGGTTGAAAGGATCTTAAAATCAACAATGCATAAATTACTTAAAACAATTGAGCATCAAAACCTCAGTTTACGTATCAGGCAGCAACAAGTAGCACCAAATAATAATAAATAAATAAAATCAACCCACTAAAACAGGAATCAGAGTTCGAGACTACAAAGAAATTCTGTATTTTTCGCAATACACCAATTACCTACACCAATAAGAGGCATTAATATCTAAGATAAATAAGTGCTTATAGCAAAAGATGAAATCAGTTAAGTTTAAACCTTGGGGCTACAACCCGGATTCATAAGGCTCCCATGCTAGAATTCAGAATTAATCAATGGTTTAATCTACAAATATCAATCAAATTCAGGTTATTCAACTAAAGTTATATGCATCTTGATCCACATTATAAAACTCCTAAACCACCCTAAATGCAGTAAATTTTAACATTGAGCAGTGGCGGATCTAACATGTTAACTCAAGAGCACCATATGAATAGTAAAATAGTATTGTTTACCTCTCATTTCCTATAATTTGCAATTTAATAATTACAATAATAACAATTAATAATAATTTAATTACTAGTGTGTGTTTTATTTTTTATTTAATGAAAAACATATTACATCTTCTTTGATATAAAAATGTTCAAATTATTGAGCATGTAGTGAGTTTTTGAAGGAAAAAACCTAAAAATTAAAATTTGAGGAGACACAATCTATTTTATGCATATAATTTATCAATAGTTCCATAAATATTTAACAGTCAGATTTTATTTTTTTTGGGTCAAGAGTTGAGGTAGCAGTGCCGCCTTCCCCCAAAAATGTTTGCCCCTGACATTGAGTTAGTACAACTAGTCTACGGCTACTATTAAACCATAAATATCAGCATTCACAACTTCATCTCAAAAGTTTAGAGCATCGGGAACCATATTCCATTTTTACAAACCTTACCGAACACAAACCCAATTCATTCTATGATGAAAAAACTCCAATAACCAAGTATAGGTATACAAGTATCAAGCTCTAATTCTCCCAGAAGCTCAAGTTTGTAAGAAGCAAGCCTAACAACTAATTTATACTTCTTAAAATTTCCGGGGCTACTTTGTCTTTGGCACATCACTTGAACTTTTCTGAACGGTGGATTTCCTTTATTTTATTTTATTTTGCAAACCTCATCAAACTTAAGAATTTTAATTGAAAATGAAGGTTGGAAGAGGGATTTGCTTTGGATCCCAGAGCAGAACCTTACTACTCTGGTACCATTTAGAAGTATCATATACTAATTCTCCCAAACACTCCAACTTATTGTAAGTGTGCCATGCAACTCATTTATACTTTTTAAGAGTAGAAAGCTCATGATAAATTTAACATAAACAGACTGAAAGGCACGAGATCTAAAAGAGTAAAACAAAATCATGAAACGAAGATCATGTGAGTCAAATTATAAAAGGGATAGTACCTTGTTACCAGTAACTTGAATGTAGAATCACTGAGGTGGATATTGACTCTTATCTCTCGCCGCTTGTGAAATTGTAAGAGCTCAACGCCAGAGAAAGCTCACAGGTGAGAATAGATTTAGAGGTTTACTAGGGGGTTTTTCTATTTTCAAGTTGGGTCGAATCTGAAAGTATCAAACCTTGGAGTGTAGTTTAGAAACCACCGATTTGGGTACTGTATAAAGCAAAATTTGGTTCGGATAATTTATTGATATTTTTATTAAATAAATGTTACATATTTTAATCCAAATTAAAGTATATTATTGTTATTTAAGTTTTAAAAAAATTAAAATATATGATTTAATCTACAAATTTTTAAAACTTTACATATAGATTTTTGAACTTTTAAATCCTACAATTACCTAAAATACATTATTGGTCCCAAAAATTAACTAATTTATACATAGTTATCCAAAATTTTAAAACAAATAATTTAATTCTTAAATTTTTAAAATTTTATATATAGATCATAATTTGATCACTAAAATAGATATACATGAATTAATAATTTAAAATCTATGTGTTAAGTTTTAAAATTTTGAAAATTAAATCATTTATTTTAAAATTTTGAGTACTTCTGTGTAAATTTTATTAAAATTTACACATTAATAATACACTTTAACTCTTATAATTTAGTTCCAAAAATTTTAAAATTTTATACATATATCCTAAATTTTTAACTTATAAATATATATCTTATTAACCAAATTAGGATTTATGTATAAAGTTTTAATTTTTTTTATGATTTAAAATTTAGAAACCTATATGTAAAGTTTTAAAAATTTAGAAATCAAATCATACATTTTAAAATTTTAGGAACATATGTATGAATTTAATTAAAATTTAAGAACCAATAATATACTTTAGCCTTTAATCTATATTATAAAACTAATAGATAATATTTTCTACATTTCACAAAAATATAACAATTGTATAATTTTAAAAATATATATATACGAATAATTTTATTTTTATACAAATACTATTTAATGTCTTTTTCACATATATTTACCCATTTTATAATAAAGACAATCCACTCTAATAACTATGTTGACATTTGCTCTTTTGACACCAATTCATTCTTTTACAATGAATCACCGCTGTTGTTTGGTAAAAAATAATACAAAAATGTAATTTTATTAAAGTTAAAATTAGACAATTATTGACTCATTTTGTAGCAAATAATGATATTGACAAAAAAAGAATAAAATAATATTAGGAATAAGACAAATATAAAGGTAAAAGTTGGCAATAATTGATAGAATATATGAAATATTTTTGTATTAAAATAATAAATATTTTTAGAAAAATTAAATTTTATTTTAAATTAGATCATTATTTACCTTTTATTAAATAAATAAGAATTCTAACTTCGCTACACGTGGTGTGTTAAAAAAATTAATGACTAAATAAATATTAACTGGATATATATCACTGAAATGTATATTGTATTTATTACTTGATAATAGTGTATATGACTCGTAGGATTTAATCAATCATAAAATTGGCAATACATGTAATTATTAATTTGAATAATGATAATCAGTATTACATTTTTTAAAAAATAACAATATATAATACATTCATTCTTTATGATAACCAATCCCTAAAATATCAACTTTGATCATCATTTCAAACCTAGCTATTTAGGGTATATTTTTAATTTTAAAATTTTATAAATTTAAAATTATACATCTAATAACTTATTTTTAATTAAAAAAATAAAAATTTAAAATTTAAAAAATTATATTTTTTATTTCTTTACACCAAAAACTAATAATCTAACCATAATTAATCATACTCAACGATATTACTTAAATGATTAGAGATATAAAATTTAATAAAAATTTATCAAAAATGAGTTCACTTTAAATTTTAAAGTTTATAAAGTTAAAAAATAAAATTTATAAATTATTTATTAAACGAATAATATTTAAATTTATATTTATATTTTTTAAAATTAAAGCTATAAATTAATCATAAATTATTTTTATTTCTTTTCCAAATTAAATATTTATTTTCAAAACTAAAAAAATTAAAAGATTATGAAATTAACACTTTTATCAAATTATATCAACCTTTTTCGATTATATGCAATAATTTATTGTAGTATATATCAAAATTGATCAGTCTTATAGAAACACCTTTATAGGCATGAATTGATTTTCTCATCCCCTTTAACACAAATACTTAACAATTTTTACATGGTATGCATAAACACTAGCAATTAGTATAAACTCTATTTTTCCTTAATTGACTTGCACTACATGTCACTATTAATTTAAATACTTGTAACTAACGTTATTTTAAATATATATATATTTATTTATCTTCTATAAATAAACAATCATTAAAATATTGACATTTAATCATTATTTTAAATCTATTTATATATTGTTTGATAACCATTTTAATTTTATAATTTTTAAAATTAAGTATATTTGATAACTCCTTTTTAATTTATATTTTATAAATTTTAAAATTTACTTTTAGAATTTATAACTATTAATTTAGCCATAATAGCTAAGCAATATTGTCGCATTTACGAGATCTCTAACTCCTTGTTGGCACAAATTTCTAAAGGATGTTACTTTAGATAGGGATCCTTCCTTACACCAAGAATAAGGTCCTCTCTTTTATGGGCTTGACGAGGAGTTTTAGATGCACATCGAGTTCTGTTGATGGGATTGAGATAGGATGTTGTTGGTCCAACTAATGTGGGCCAACGATACCCCAAGGCGAGTGGCAGTTTTCCAACAACAAAGAAAAAAAAAGGGGGAAAAAAACATTCAAAAGTGGATGGCGTCGAAAGAAAAAAA
Source organism: Hippophae tibetana (assembly GCA_037013495.1). Taxonomy (NCBI): domain Eukaryota; kingdom Viridiplantae; phylum Streptophyta; class Magnoliopsida; order Rosales; family Elaeagnaceae; genus Hippophae; species Hippophae tibetana. The sequence continues at coordinate 52,080,242 of CM072811.1, read as the reverse complement.
AAGTCAAAAATCTCTCCATATAATCCAGAGAGAAGGATGGAGCTTTGGCTCTATAAAAGTCTTGCTTCATCTCAATAGAAAACATATCAGAAGCAGATCAAAAGAAAACAGAGAGAGTTTTTGAGAGGAAAAATTAAGAGAGTCAATTTGTGAAGTTTCACTCACAAATTGAAGATACATATTTATTGTATTTTTGTGAGAGATCCACCTAAAGGCGAAGTGTGTAATCACATCTTATTATAGTGGAAGTTTAAGTGACCTACGAGTCCCGTGGTTGTTACTTTCATTTTGAAAGGTTTTTCCACGCTAAAATCTTGGTGTTATTTTTGTTTTATTTTAGACTTGAAAAATTATCTTGAATGTGTAGAATTTATTTCTTTATAACCATATATTTTTCCAAACAGATGTTTATAATGGCTGGTCAATAAACACTTCGGAGGATCCTTGGGTTCCTACTCTTCCTAACTTAAGGGTGAAATCTCCTAAGGCTTATGGTGTGGTTTGGGTGCATGATTTGTTGATGGATAATATGGGTGCTTAAAATGCTAGTAGGGTGCGGCAGATATTCATGAGAATGAAAAATTAAGCCTCTTCCTGATAGCATGAGAACGATTACCGGAGAGTAATGGAATTATTATTCTTTCGAAATAGATTTTATTCAATTCATATTAATCTGTGACACAACTAAACATAAAAATGTATAGAATCATTTCTATTTTCACTTTTATTCTTACCAATCAAACATGTCATAAAATGATTGTTTGGTGATTCTGATTTACCGTTTCCAAGCCTGGCGCGAAGCGAAGGGATTGGATTTCACCTATGATCAAATCATTGGACAACCATAGTTTTCTTTTTTTTATGGTGTTGTTGACGTTGTTAAAAGCGAATTTATAAGTAAGCTTCGCTTTTCGGAGCTGCTCACAGCTCACACTATGGTGTAGGTGCCGTGAAGATCTAGTAGTGTGAGTAGTACGAGTTGAAACCTTATATATTGTTTGGAGGGTAGGGGGCAAAGATGCCAAACAAACCTGACTCCTATCTTCGTATAAGTTGAAATAATTCTAAATAGCAATGATCCATATCACATGGATAGATTCATTATCATTGATTAAATTCAATCAAAATTTAAAGAATCAAAATTATTATAGTTAAGTGATACCGAGGGATATAGTAGTGTTATAAAGTGTTTTTTCTCTAACTTTAAGTTTTTACATTAGTGTTATTTAATAATTAAAAATGAGTTTTATTTTTAATATAATTTTAGAACATAAAAAAACTTTCAAAATCTGTTTTTAACAGAAACTTCTACTATTAAATTTCTACTCATATTCTAAGATCTCATTTCACCGAAATCAAATTTTCATTTATTTTTTATTAATAAAAAAATATAATTAATTATTGAGAATATGAAAACAAAAATAATTAATTATGTTATAGCATAAATTATATTTTCAACATTTGTACTAAGAGGACGTGAATTCTAATTCCGTCTAATGTAAATGGACGTGTGAGTTATAATAAATAATTTAAAAAATTGATATAAAAGCAAATGAGCATTAAATAGAAAGGAAAAAAAACTAAAAAATATATATTAAACTCTTACTAAACGAAATTTTATTTTCTTTAGCAAATAAATTAGAAAAGTAAAAACTAGCTACAAGAAGAAGAAGAAGAAGAAGAAGAAGAAGAAGAAGAAGAAGAAGAAGAAGAAGAAGAAGAAGAAGAAGAAGAAGAAAAAGAAAAACTCAGATAAATTTTTAACAAAACGATTCCTAAACATTTACAAATGAAAGCCCATGACCAAATCCTAAACTCTCGATCTGTTGTTGTCGTGATACATTTGGGAGCAATGTGAATCACACTTTTATTTTTCTCGTCTTACTCACCAATTAAAGAACCTTTTCAGTGACAAAATGTCTTTAGATGTTGCACGTGATTAATTACTCATCCAAGAAAAATAAACTCACACATTCTTATTAAACCCCAATTCTTGGAGATGTTTAAATAAAATTCATACAGTTGAGTGAAAACTCTTTAACAATTTATATTTATTTATGATTAATTGTGATTAATTATGAAATGAAATGGATCAACATTAAAGTCAAATGATAATTAAGTGATTGCTGAAATATTTAAGAAAATCCAATATAAATATGTCAACACATGCATCTCAAATCAGTCATGATATAGACGAAAATTAATACAAAATAACTTGCACTCTAACATTAAGAATTATTTATACTAATTTTTTATGTTAATATATATATTCATCAATTCCAAATATGCATGAAAGTATTATATATTCCACGTATAAACATTTTCCAGCTTAACTTGTGTCCAAATTAATGTTAAATATTTATATAAAAATAGTTAACATCAATTAAAATATGTTAAAATTGTTGGTAATTAGTCCAATAAGAGCATAATGTAGATTTTATTATATAAACAAACCAATCGATCGTTCTAGGCGTGTATATTGGGTGATGATCTCACGTGGTGGACCAATATTTGGTACAAAAATTAGTAGAAGCATGGTAAGCAAGTGCTTATAATTATATTAAGCTAATTACCAAAAGCTATCTTATCTAGTTAAAATACTATATATATATAATGCACATCTTAATCAAGCCAGGTTATATGAGAGTGATATATATATATATATATATATTGTTAAACATATGAGCTGATGTGACAAAGACAAAACCAACTTCAAATATCAAAGCACTAAAGAAATTACAGGTTGGAAGCCCATGAAGTTCTGGTACTTTGATAAATTAAAAACAAATTGTGGTCTTAGTCCTTAGTCGTTGATTGATTGCATTATTCTCTTAATTAACTCCCTTAATTTGTCTTTAAGCACTAGTCTTCTAATTATAATTACCTGGTTAAGTAGTACTCTTCATCAAAATGATATTGTCTTGCATTTAATAAATATAAAAAATAATTCAATTTATAACAATTTATTGTAATTTATAACTGATGTGATGTGATTGCTATAGATTAGTTAAGATAATTGAATCTATTTTTTTAATTAATAGATAACTGTAACATTAATTATGAAGTAGGTGTAAATAGAGTTTTTATATAAAATTCTAAGTCAAAGGTATATATTTGTAGAAGAAATGAGTTAAACCTTATATTACTATACATAATTAAAAGGAAATTGTTTTTTTAAGGGTAGTTCTCTTTAAAAAAAAGAATATTTAAATTTTGTAATTTTTAAATTAGTAATAATTAATTATATTAATATAAAAATTCAATACATTTAATCTTATAATTATTAATAAACACTTAAGGTCCTAAAATTATTCAAAAAAGTCTCTTTTAGTTCTTTAGGATGAGATCAATTTTTATATTGAAATACTAAATTTTCATAATAAAAGTATTAGTAGTATCTAAATCAAAAAGTATTAGACTAAAATATATATTTGTATTTTCTCATTATTTTTTTACAAAGGTTTTACTTTTAAACTCATCTCTTCCCACACGTAACAATGTTATATATATGAAACTCTATTTTACATAGTTGTAAAGATGAATAAAAAAATTTGACACCATAGATACAAAATTGAAAAGAATATGTATAAATAAATAACTAAAATAATATACATTAAAAAAAAAGAGATATACAAGAGGGCTCAAAATAAAATTAAATATGTAATTAAGGGGGTAATGTAGGATACTTAACCTAATTAAAGCAATACAAACAAAATATTAATAATAATAGAAAAATAAAAACTTCATTTCTCTATAAAAGAAGAAACTTGCTTTGTCAAAGCAAGCAAACAGTGACATTTTTTCTCCGATTATTGAATTAAGTTATTTTCTCAGTTAAAGAATGGAAATGGTAATTAAGAACCATAAAAAAAATTATAATCATAATTATTTGAATTAATCTCTCTCTTATAATCTCTGTTCCATGAACTTGCGTATTCTCCTCACAGCAACATTGAGTGTATGTTGACTCATGTTGGCAAAACAAACCCTAAACCAACCGGGTTCAGAGCAATGACAAGAAGAACCAGGAGATATATTAAGCTTAACTTCATGAACCATAGAGTCCCAAAGAGCTAATTCACCTTCTCTTGTGTTTTCCTTCAAAAATGGACTTAAATTGATCCAACAAAATAACCCACCATTACCTTTCAAACATTCAATCCCACAACTCTTTAATCCTTCAATAATCATATCATATCTTTTCTTCAATCTCTCTCTATTTGTCTTTATATAATTCTCAGTAAACTCTTTATCAGATAACATACAAGCCAATAAATTTTGAGTTTGAGAAGATATTAAAGTAAAGCTAGACATTCTTCTAGCTGTTGTCACAACTTGGTCATTGTAAGAATATATAGTCCCAACTCTAAAACCTGGAAGACCAAGGTCTTTAGAAAGACTATAAACAACGTGTACTCTTTCTGAGTGTTTATAGTTTTCAGCTTCTAGAATTTCAGCAATGCTCACAAATTCTGAACAAGAAAAAACCGAACCGGAGTAAATTTCATCGGAAACTAGATGAATGTTTTTCAATGTGACAAAGTCAAGTATGTCTTGGAGGACACAACGTTGGATTGTGGCACCTAAAGGGTTTGAAGGGTTTGTGATTAGAACACCTCTCACTTTGATATTCATTGCTTTGGCTTCGTTATATGCGTTTTCCAAAGCTTCACGTGTTATTTGAAAATTGTTTGAGCTGTTACAATGAATTGGTACAATTTTTACTCCAGTTCTCCACCTTAAATCTCTGTCAAATCTGTAAACAACAAGTATTTGATTTTCATTAGTTTGTTATGGTGCTTTTTGCCATATATATAGACGTACGTGAAAACATGCATGAAGTTATAAAATTAAGGGTAAACAACTTCTATATAAGCTCTCCAACTTATGACTTATTTACTTACACACGAAAAATGCTATGTAACACAACTTTTAAAGTAAGTAATGATACATGTTATTATTAGATATTTGATTTGATTATTTAATTTATTTTTTATTTTCTCTATCTTGATTTTAATGGTTAAGATTGACTAGGGGTATATCCCTAGCATTACTCTTTACACAAATATTCTTAAACCCAAAAACTTTAAAAGTTGGTCTTAAAGTTATTAAATGTCATATTTAAAACCAACATGTTTATTACACTTAAGTCTGAAACTTAACAAATTTGGGACTTAAGTGTGACACCTTAATCACACTATAGTTCCCGATTCACACTATAGATCCCAAACTAATTACTTTGAAATTATGACTAATTATTTGTTAAAACAAAACAATTTATGACCAAATTGTAAAGTTTTTTTATTTAAAGATCTTTGCTTAAGCAATTCAAAATTTTGGACTTAAAAGTGTTTAGCCTGAAACCAAATATTAAAATTTTGAATGTATATTTTACGATCGAACCACATCAGATACCAAAAAAATAGTAGATACATGATAAGAAGTATAGTTGTTACCCAGGATAGTAAGGTGTTGGAACAAGCAATGCATCACCAGGGTCAGCTAGGATGAAAGTTAAGAGCTCATTAGCTGCAGTTGCTCCAGCTGTTAAGACAAGTCTTTGTGGGTCAAACTTTGCTCTTCCACCTCTAATTTGTTCCATGAAACTTGCCATTGCTTTTCTAAAAGAGAAAAGACCATGATAATCTTGAAACAGTGCATTCTCTCTAAAGCTAGATACTCCTTTTCCCCAACTAGAAGCTTCTGAATTCTTTTCCAAGTATTTTTCTAGTAAATCAAATGAAACCTGTTCAAAAGAGATTATAACAAAATTAATTAATTAATTAAAACGCATGCATGCACCAATTTAAATTAAAATAATAGCTTTGAAGACGTTGGTATAATAGTATTCTTACTTGATTCTCAGCCAAACCCATTTGTATAACACCAGATGGGTTTGTGGTTTCATCATAAGGATTTTCATCATATGCTTTCCAGCCACCAAAATATGGAGAGTCTTCTCCATGTGTTTCAGAAACTGCTACTTTTGATAACTCTACACTTGGTTGCTCAATCTCTATGGCCATTAAACAGTATTTAATGTACTTAAAACTTGTAACTTAAAACAAGAAATATTTAATGAGTCTTATTTTGAGACTACTACTATTTGATTTTTTTCTTCTCTTAGTGGCTTGAAGTGGCCTTTTGTTCTGAAATAAAAGCTAGTTTTGGTTTTAAGAAATGAGAATGAGAGAGAGAGAGAGAGAGAGAGAGAGAGAGAGTTGGAACTGTTGAATGAAACATTAATTGACCAAGTGTCTTTATATAGAGGAAGTTGTTAATTTGACAAAAAAGGTTATGACCACAACTTGCATTTTCTTGGAAAAATAAGCTAGAGAAAAATTAATTATATATATTAATGATTGATTTAGTAGCTAGAGTAGGCAAAGATCAAAGATCACCTTTTAGAGATATAGTTTTTATCTGTTTTGACAACTGTAGCTTAGCTTCTGTCCTCTTGTTGAAGTGTTTTTATATTTTTATTTTTTGGGGTGGATATCTCAATCTCCTTAAGATACCATACATAACGAATATGGTGGTGGTTGATTGGATGGACGTGCCTCTTTTCTTATTAGCATATTTATTGGAAATAACCCAGTATGGGGTATATTATGTTACTATAATATGACACGGATTTTTAGTTATATAATCGTTTAATTATAAATAAAATTGAGTTTTTTTTTTTTTGGTACTTCTAGATGTAGTCATTAATTATACCTAAAGCTTTTGTAAATAACATTCAAGTACATTATATTAGAGCTAATAAATGTCAAATATTGATAGAAGAAAATATAAATGAAATAATTTATAAGTAATATTCGTTTACTATCTATTAAATTAATTTTTTGTGATTGAAATTCTTTTTGTTTTTTATAAACTCTCGACACATTTAACAAACATTTTAAGTCTAGTTACAATTTTTTGATAATATTTTTAGGTATAATTGTTTGAAAATTATTAAAATTTATATTACTCGTACATTTAAAAATATCTAGATAAGTCTACATATCTATGTTTATCGTATCATCTACGTGAACTAATTCTTAAATATTTTAAATTTACGTGACAATAACACCAAGTAATTACAAAATAAATACAATAGTTTTTTAAAATAATAAAATGTCTCACTTTTTTTAAAAAGAAAAAAAAGATTAATAAAATTATTAGAGTTAGATAAAGTTGGTTGGAACATGTGAGTTTCATATTTTATTTAATGTAATTAATTAACTAATTTATTTGCTATTCTTTTCTAATTGGTTGTTACGGTTTTCTGTCTTTAACAAATCCCCAAATTCTCAACATTCGACTAATAAAATCTTTGAATGAATAAAAACTCTAAATTCCATACCGAAATCAAAAATCAAATCTTTTATTTTGCTATTGTATTCCTCAGAAAAGATTTAGGAGTAGTTATGTTGTGATTATGAGACCTGACAAAGATACCATTGTAATTACCAAAGATTAGGACTCTGATGTTGCAAACAAAACTTTACAAAATAGAAGCTTCTAGATCATTTGATGATCCCACTTGCAAAGCAACAGAAATTATAATTTGGATATTTTATGAATTTTGTAATAAATTAAAACAATTTATGTTACATTTGCATTAATGTCAAGAAATGTATAAATATAATTCGCAGTATGGATTTCAATGTGCAAATGTTTCATGTTATAAATAAACTGTATGCATGTCAGCTTATTATATACAAGCTATATATCTAAACTGTCGGATTTTTTATTATATAAAATATCTTATATTGTATGTTTATGTGTGTATAATACAGTAAAGCAGGTGCATATTTATTTGGAGATGAAGATATGTGTACTACTTTAATTTTTTATGAATAAACGTATAATATTTATAAAATTATACGTAAATTATACGCGTAAAATAGAAATATAATCCATCTAAATTTTAAATTTTAAATTTTTAATATTTAATATCTTATAAAAACTAATAATTTAAATATTTTTTATTAAAATAAAATATGTATAATATTTTTTAATTAAAATAATTAATAACTAAAAATTAAATAATATTATTTTGTTGTGTATATTATGCTCTGGTGGATATAAATCTTAAATATGCAGTTGCAATAAAGATTGAGATGTTTGCCGAGTATTGTGTAAATTTTGTAAGAAATTTTTTTAATTCAAACTAGAAGGACTTGTTTAGAGTGTTTTGGTGGTGACGGTTGGAAATAGAATCTTGAACTTTTAACTAAGTTACCCTAACTTCATCAATTGTACTATTAAAAGGAGAGATATTTTTGACAACTTTTCGTATTTCTCATTAATTCTTCATAATTTATTTATTTTTCTTTAATTTACAGATAACCAATATATTTATAATAAGAAAACATGTTGTTACTTGACTCACTTAGGTTTTTTTTAGAGAATGCTAAAGGTTTTTGGATTAATCAATCAATTAAAACTTTAAAATCATATTAAAGTTCATATTAATTATGGATTTTTAATTAAAAAAAAATTGGTTAATGAGTATAGATATTATTGAGTGCTTAAAAAATATTAAAATTATCATGATTTAATGTACTTTAATTGATTAAATAGATTTATAATTTTATAATTTTATCATATTTTTATATAAAATTTTCTTTTCGAAATCACAGGTATTTTTATTGTTTTTCATGTATTTTTGTTCCAAAATAACTTTAAGACTCGAAGAAAAATACTAGAAACAATACATTACAAATATGTTTACAAAAAAATGAAAAAAAAGAAAAAATAGGTCAAAGCGATCAAAAATTTCAAAAATGCTAAGTCTTACCTATGCACAACCAGCACACACCCCGGACTATATGCCGCAAATCTCACTCCACACACGTGTACTAACTTGTCCAAATGCATCCAAAATCAATTTTTGAGATAGATTAACACTTTTGTTTTTGCTTTTACCTCATCTATAAAAGGAAACTCTCTCAAATTTCTAAAAATTCTTCTTCTCTCTCTATTTCTTATGATTTTTAGTTTTAAAGTTCTTCTCTTTTTGAGAATAACTAGTTATGCTTTTATAGATCTTTAGTTTTAATTCAATAAACGTAAATGCAAATATGTTTGGAATTTTTCCAAAAACATATTTAGTATCAAAGTTTTGTAAGGATTCTTTTAAGGTATAATTTTAAATAAATTCTTTACAATTATTTTTATGTTTTATTTTTATACGTTATATTTAATTTTTCTGTGATTAAATTTAACATAATTGCTTGTTTATAAATATGATATAATAATAACATTGTTATACTCACAAAATATTAAATAGGTAAAAAATTTCTATAAAATAAATTAATTTATTTTTTAAAAGATTTTATATTAAGGATGTTAGAGAGAAATATATTATTTTTTCCTATAAATTTAAATTTAAAAATTAGATTCTAAAGTTTAATTATTCGAACAGGTTTAGAGTAATACTTTTTGTTTGTATAATCGATCGATAGTTGAAGTGAAACTCTATTTCAAAAAAATTATAAGAACTATTATTTGAAAATATATGAACAATATATTTTTAGTAATAGTTTTAAAACTTGAAAGTTAATACTCAAATAATTAAATTTTTAGGTTTAATCTGGACACTTTAAATAACGTTTAATTAACTGATTCTATCTAAAGGTGTGATTAGATGGTTGTGTAATTTTCTTAGAAATAAAGTTAAAACTTAATACTTAATTGATTAATAGACTCTACCTAAAGATATTAGTTAATTAATATTAAACAAAAAAATTCGACTCTCACTAAAGACAATTTCATACCAAAAAAGAAAAAAATTAATAAATATCAATTTATATTTTTAATAACCTAAATAATATGAGCAAAAATAATTAATTTAATTATTATATCCTTAAATACTATACTGTTATAAATAATAAAAATTTGTATTATTGTTTATTGAATTTACATCTATGTTTATTTTTTATGTTATTATATTAGAAAAAACAAATCAAAAGATCATAACATGATGTTAATGATTTAACTTTGTTTTTAAGAGTTTGAATAATAAATTAAAAATCATATATATTTTTTATTTTGATCGAACTTGTGAGTATATTTGTCATTTTTCTACAAAATGATTCGTGTATTTGTTAGATTTTTACAAATATAAAATCAAAGTATCTACAAAATTAATATTACTAACCCGATGCACATATTGTTTTAATCAAATTTTTAGCGCCATTTTCGATTAGTTAATTTCGTTCATCAAATATTCATAATCTTTCTAATATAATAGTCTTCAATTAATGTAAAATATTATCTCAAACAAAAAGAAAAAAATGGCAAGAAAATAAATAAAATAGTAATGATAAACATTAAAAATACATGCAATCTGAATATTAATTAATGTAATGTTCAACCGAATGGTGATCTATGTAATGAATATCCATGTGCAATATAATAGGATACGCAATAATAGACTGAATCCATGGATCTAGCTACAGTGTTTATATCGAGTTACATGCAAAAAAAATTACTGTATCTTATAAAGGAAAGTTTTCTAGCTTGAATTTTAAATGAAACATAACTTATTTTGAAAACTATAAACCTTCAAATACGAATTGTAAACAGGGATCTTCAACTAGCATAATATTTATACCAAAAAATTTAATGCTAATTGCATTTTAGAGGTTTAATTTCATCCCTTTGGAACAAAAAAGTAAAATAATAAAGCTAACAGAAAGAACGTGAAAGTGATAATAGGAAGACCACTGTTTTGCGACTTTGGCCAGCAAGGGCGAGACAAAGTATCAACCAAAGGTCTTCCATACCAAATATGGGAGTTCATTTTTTAATTAGCATTTATATTTTATTATCATTCTTTATATAAAAAGCATAAATGATAGTGGATTTTGATTGTTATTTTTTAACACATAAATATATAAATATTCTTTAGTTTTTATTTTATCATCGTTATTATTTATTTGTTTTATTTTTGTAGGTTAAGATTTTTTTATGTTTTTTATACACCAATAAATATATAATACCTCTTATAAATTATTGTATTTGATAGTTTTATTCTTATGATATTTATAATAGTGAAAGTTGTTACTAATTGGATGCAAGTTAATGTTATTAATATTTATCATCATTTTTTTTGTAGATAACAACTAAAAAAACAATCAACTAATATTTATTTAAAATTATCATTTTTTTTAAGGATTATATTATCAAAAATAATAATCAATTAATATATATTATTTTTAACTAAAAATAATGTATGTTATTGCCGCGAAAAAGAACACAAATAATTAGCACAATATTAAGTTACTATGTATAGATAAATCATTATTTGTATAAAAAATAATCTGAGTTAACTCATTTATTACGTAGTATATTTTTTTTATATAAATAAAGCTAACTACATGTATATTAATATAAATTTATCTTTATCATTTTATTGCTCATTATTTTTATTTATCCACTACGGGAAGAAGTTTCATTTACATTATATAAAACAAGTAGTAAAATTTGAAAATATAAAATTACTATTTTAATATAATATCATATTATAAATAACTATAATAAGTGAGTGAAAATTACTTTATATCATTTCTTACTGGAAGCCGAGACCCTTTTCTATTTTCATATCAACCTGAATACCTGATAGTGAATTAGTGATCACTTACTCACTGTATAGCCCCAAAAAAAAATACTCCATTGGCTGGAAGCATGTAGTTGATTGCAATAGAAAAAAACAAAATCTCTCATGCATGCCTTGCACTTAATTGATTAATATCAGCGGGCTTAAATCATTATTATTATATAATTTCTCAAATTTATATAAATTTATAATTTTAAAACTTACATAAAAAACAACACTTCAATAATATTGAATGATGTTAAATTAAAAAAAAGTTTAAAATTAAATAAATTTAAATAATTATAATTCAATTTAAAATGACATTCAACGTCAAATATAATATACGAAATTTTTTTAATAATAAAATAATACACAAATAAGAGGTTAAATATACATGTATTATTTTTGTAATTATAAATTTAATAGTGTTATAAATATTGTTTTTATATATATATATATATTATGAATAGTTTAATAGTATATCTATAATTCTCTCCATATCTGTTTTTATAAATTATTAATGGAAATTAATCACCAAAATACATCTTTGGGCCATCAAAATGAATTAATGAATGGTAGATGATATTAGTCAAAAGAGCAGAGGATTGTTAGGTAGCAAGAAAATTAATTATTAAGTTAAAGTGATTGCTAAGAAATTGCTTATTTTTCCTTGGTGGATTCCAATAGAGTTAAAACAGCTTAATTAGCCATGGAATTAAAGCACCTCAGAAGCTTTGGTTGAAAAGGACAGGACAATTGGCTTTTATACGGAACTCTCATAACTGGACTGTTTAAAGCGACTTTATACATATTTTCCAAATTACACATACAAGTTAATTTGTTTAAATTACAAAAAAAATCTCTTGAGGAATCATATATATATATATATATATATTGCGTTTTCTTTCTTAATCATCAACAGCTCACAGTTTGAACTTCTACTAAGCAAAAAATCCAAAGGACATGTCACTCATGTTGTTCTTTAGAATCTCGATTTAGAAGGATGTGCATGCTGATCTGTTTTAATTTAAGTCCATAATATTTAGATTTTTCTATTATAAAATAATATTCTTACAAATAACAAATCTTATGTTTATCTTATATTTTGTTTCTGTTAATTTTATTTTAAACTTCGCTTAAATTAAACTACATTTATTCAATACTAAATGTAGATCAATTAAACAATGTTAAATATTATTAGATATTATTTTTATTATTATAAATTTTAAAAATATTACTTTTTATAATTTTAATTTTTTACCTCACTTGTTTTATTTACGTGTATGCATTAACAAAATTAGGCATGTAATCAATTTTTAATTTTTCTTTACCCACTTTTTATGTCTTCCTTTCACATATTTGTTTATTATAGATGAAGTAAGCAATGACACATCTAAATAAAACAATAAAATTTAACTAGCGGTATATGACATACAAGTAACTATTTTTATTTTTTTACTAGTGACGGGAATAAGGAGATTCGATAATGATTTATTTATTTTTTACGAGAACACAAAAAACACATACTATTAGTATAAGATGAATTAATTATTTTAGATCTAACGTTACTTAGTGTGTCTCAAACATATGACTCGGACTAAATGAAAATTAGTATTATAGTTTAACATACTATTAAATAAATCATAAACTAATAATTTTTTATGCTAAAAATAATTTATTTGATTTGAATATGTCATTTAAAATATAGATAAATATGTTATTCTTTCAAATTATTAGGCGAATATAAAATAAAATTCTTTAAATTAAATATTTTTGTAGATGAAATAATATGAGATGTAAATCATATATATGGTTAAAAGTAGGGTTTGTCCTAGATCATACCCTATTTACTTTAATAAGAAGTGTGGATTCAACTATGTGAATTACCAGATAACCAGAAGTCTACTAATACCTCCCAAAAATTTGGACAAACCATATCAACTTATATATATATATATTCATAGTTTGGTATTAGCTTAACATAAAAAAAAAAAAAAGCATAATGTTTGTGCTTTTGACACCTTGATAAGGAAATCTATGTGTTATTGACAATAAGCCGAATCTCTTATTTTTTTAGTATTGTGGTCTCCATTATGCTTGGCCAATTTTTAATTAATAATTATTAAATATAATTTATAAATAATATTTTAATCAAATATATTCTTACGTCTGTGACTTGAAATTAAAAGAATAAATCTTAACGTGAAACTTATATTCAAATCACAATTAAAATAATCTAAAAAGCATAAATGCATGTTGTAATATTTATATAAGTTAGGTTAATTACGAGTTATTAAAAGGAATTTGCATGGTTGAAAAATAATATTACTTTACTTTTTTATATATTGATTGTGCTAATATCATGAGCGGCCTAAAGATCTTCAAGATTGTAGCCAATTGAAAGGAATGGCTCTGTTTGTACTTTGTATGGTTATTGCAGGGCACGGATCTTAATAGAAGATACAACACCAATCGTGTCATGCCACGTATAATTTTGATTCTAATCAGTAATCATGCCTAAATTATGTCAACAGAGAGATAATTGTAGAATATTGAGTAGGTTAAATTATTAATGCTGACTCTACTCTGCATGCTACTATTGGAACTGGTATGAAGTTTGTTTGTATTAAGATTTTAGTATGAAAAATATATATTTTTGGAAAAAATATTTAGAGACCTTAAATTCATCGCGTTTTCAATTTGGGGGGGAATTATATATGGCCACTTTTTTTTTAAAATCATATTATTTTAATTATTTTATCATTATATTTTTAAACAATTATCATTTTTGAGTAATTTTTATCATTTTAATCACATCATTTTTCAAAATTTTCAAACATATTCATCTATAAATATATATAGGGTAGTGCTTGTAAGATTTGATTTTATGCAAGTTAAGTTTTTTCTTAAAAAAATCTAAAAAAAAAAATTAGTAAAAAATAATTTAAGTGATTAAAAATATAATAATAATATGATTAAAATACATTAATTTTAAGAAAGATAATTAATTTTTTCAATTTATAAAGTGATATTATCATTTTAACAAAAAAATTAGAAAGCGTTTTTTTTTTTGGGTTAATAACAATAATCTATTTTATGTGTAGATAATTATGTGTGTTTATAATTTAAATATAATAATAATTATTATTATTCTTATTTGGATTTTGAAGTTTATCAGTAAAGTTTAAAAAGACTTGTTTAGAAACTATTTATTCATGTAAATCATGTGAAAAAAAGCAATGATAATTTGTAATAAAATTTTGAGGCGACTAATTTTGTGCATATTTTATATTTATTTTTAAAATAATACTTATATTATTCAAGTTTTTTTTTCTTATAATTTATTTTTAATAGCAAGTATTCTATTAAAAATAATATTTGTATGACATAATTGAAAAAAAAATGTTTATTTGAACTTTTTTTTTACATTTTTATAATAATAAGACTAAATTGTAACGGAATATAAGTATATATAAGATTATTTTCATTGAAATTATAACTATACACTTATGTACCCACTTATATACATCTATAATGATATGTTCAAACTCGTATCCTTTTAGTGTTACACAAAGGGGTTCAATACTTCCATAGTACCTATATTCAAAAAAAAGTATGTATATATATACATATATTTTATGACATTATATTAATAGTCTTTACATTTATTTTTATATATATTAATAGTATAAAATTAATATTTAATTAAGAATTTTAACATGTGTTATATATATGTCTAAAAATGAAGAATAAATTTATCTTTAAAATAATTAAAGAATAAAAAAAATCAATTTAACCATAAAACTAAACAAAATTACGAAAAAATCTTAAAGAAATCAAATTATATTGAATGATGGTTTTGCGAGGAAAAAAAAGAGAGATTGATGACTTTGTGAGATAAACTTATAATTTTTATCTTAAATCAGTACATAACAAAATTTATAACATTTATAATATACTCTGAAATATTTGATTAAAGACTTAGAGGTGTTTCACTTGTAGAAAAAAGTTTCAAAGATAAATTTATACTTCATTTTTTTCTATGTACGTAACAAGCTAAAATCTTTAATTAAATCTTAATTTTACACAATTAATATACCTAAAAATAAAGGTAGTAAATATTAGCTTACTACTATAAGAATATGGACGTGCATGCATATTTTTTGCTAAATTAATCTACTATTAAAATATCAAACGCTACAAAAAAAAACATATATCATTGTATTACAAGTTTACAATGAATCTATAAATATGAGTATAGGAAATAGTGTCTTTTTTAAAGATAAAAGTTTCATATAAATCTCTCAAGTCATGTTTTTTTTTTTCATTTGGTAATTTAAATTATAAATAATGTTATTTAATCATTTAATTTTTAAAAAATATCAATTAATAATAAATTTTATTATTTTAATAAAAAATGTTAAAATAATATATTTTATCTTTAATTTATCAATTTTTTAAAGTGAATAAAATTAATAAATATTATTTTTAATTTTAAATATACTCATTTTAAATAAGTGTATGTTTGACTAAAATCTAATAAGATATGTTCTAGCTAGGCTCTTAGTGCTCTGTTTTGATTTGTTTAATTAGTATAAAACTGAAACGCGCATACTCGAGGTTAAGTCATATATATATATATTAATGTTTTTACTAAGCGAGTCTGTACAACACGTTTTGTGAGAAAACCAAAACTCTTTCTGACTTGTCATAATTCCCAAATTTAGTTAATACACGCCTCGTCTATATATTAATTAAACGCTAATTTTGTTTTTATGTAAAGAAATTTCCTTTGAACATTCCTCATAATATTATTGTAAACCATAAATTGCGATCCACCAATGTCCACATAGTCTTTGACTCTCAATAATTCATTTCAGGCCAATTTATAAAATTTAAATCTAGTCTCTCTTTAGTTGATGAATGTTCTACCACTTGGTACTTTTCTTTTATTTTCTCCTTAATCAATTATACAAACTAACATATCAGCCAAGAAATACCTTTTTGTGCATGCCTTTTTAATTTACTTTTTCTTTGTAATAATCTAATAATTCTCTCTAGCACCCTTATCCTCATTTAATTAATATATTATGACATGATGATGACTAAAGTATTCTTGATATATACGATATTTACACTTTACAGATATATTTATATAAGATTTTTTTATATAATTTTTACAATTTTTTTAAACATTATCAATAATATTTTTGACATTTTTTTCTTATTTATGCAAAATTAAATTATAATATATATATGTATATATTATTAAAAAATCGAATATCTTAGCAAATAATATTATAGATGAGTTTATAAGAAATAATTGTGTATTTACGGATTTACCTTTTAAATTTTGAGAGTATAATTTTTATAAACTTTTATATAATATGAGAACTTCAATCATAAATGTACTAAGACAAAAACTAATAGATATTACAAAAAGAAAAGAAAAAACAATGACTTAGATAGAAATATAATAATAATGAGATAGTTTAAAAATACAAAATGTTAGTAAAATAACCTATATTTATGGGAGTGAACGTTGTAGAAAATAAATGTTAATACACAATAATAAAAGATAATATTATAGATTAATTTATGTGAAACACGAGTGTTTTCACTCATTTGGTTAATTTTTGGGATTTGAAGATTATTATTGTCATTACCCCATTAGTTATTATATGATTTATATAGGATTTTTAATTTTTTATCAATTAAGTAATAAATTATTAATATTTTAAACATCATAAAATATATCTTATTTTGTATCAATTAAAGTATTTAAAATATTAATAATTATTTTAAATATTATCTAAAATATTAGATGTATGTTTAATTTTTTATATAATAATACTATAATTTTAATTAAAATAAAATTAATAGTAATTATTTTTAATATTTTAATAAATTATTACTAATCAATTTATATATTCACTAAGCATGTTTCACTCCCAAACTTGTGATCCATGAACATCCACACCACACGGAGCCTAAAACTAAAAGGATAGAGTGCTTAGTGAAAATTAGCAGTGTTCATGGTCCGGTCCGATTTTTTCTAAAAAAAATTTAACCGGATCGGACCGTTCATATTACTCAGTCCGGACCGGATCGTTTGAAACGGTTTTAAAAAATAAAAACTAGACCGAACCGTTTGATTTATAAAACCGTTCAGTCCGGTTTTATTCCCAGTTTGGTTCGATTTTTTTATAATTTAATGAAGAACAATGTAAATTTTTTAATATATTATTAAACCGGTCCGGTCCGGTTTGAACGGTTTAAAATTAATACAAATCAGACCGGACCGTTTGATTAGTAAAACCGTTCGATTTGGTCCAATCCTGTCCGGTTTTACGGTTTAGTCCGGTCCGGTCCGATTTATGGACACGCCTAGTGGAAATTACTAAAACAAAAACCCAAGATTTATTTCTTTGCTTTGAATTCTTAAATATCTTTTTTCTCTAATAAATTATATATGATTTAATTAATTATAACTATATTCTTATTCCAGTACTCTTGCTTGGATAATGGAGTTAGACTATATCTCTTATCGATCTTAATTTTCTTTGCCTTTGAAGTTAGAATATAAAGTTCAAAATACAGCTCCTCGCCAACCAGGGCACCACACACGAGAAGCTGTAATCATTAATAATCTATACGTAATATTTAATAGAATTTATGGAAACTCGTAAAATTGTTTGATTTTCAAATGTTTTTCTCTTATAAATAAGACAAGCCCTCATAAATTCAAGCACATGCCTTGCACTTTCTCTACTGTTTAAAAATTAAAATAATATTATACCTTTAATTTGATTGGTTCCTACAACAAAGAATCACAACATAGCACTAATATTTTAGCATTGCTTCCACAACTTTGTCAAAAATATTGCTAGCTACAGATTACAACTACAAATGTTATAATGCAAATGGGACCTTAATTTATTTATATATACACATTACCTCCTTATTTTCAGTGCTTCAACTGTACTTCTAACTGCTTATATAAACTAATAAATGCAGTTTCTGCAGAAAGTGTTTACAAGTTTCACAAATGAAAGATCAAGCTAGAGATATATCCAAAGATTAATTTGACTGAATAGGGCTTTTTGCAGAGACTCACTGAGATCTCTGTAACTCCTGCCCACGTTCAATAAAAAGATAATTAAAATTTGAAGTTTAATTATATTTAATAAATTTAACGAATAAAAAAAATATTTTTGTAATTAAAATTTAGTTAATTACGTTGTTAATTTTTAAACACATAAAAGATAGTTAATTTTACCTATAAATAGTTAGTATTTTCTAAAATTATAGTGATAAAATAATGAGTTTAGGAAACATTTGTGTGTCACTATCTATTTTGGATCTATCTTAATTTATTGTATTGATTTTTTACTTTATACTCATTAATTTTATTAGTGCAACAAATATTTTTCGGAGTTTGTCCCATGAATGTAGTCTAAATTAAATGGTAAATCACGTAAAATTTTCAGTATCATTATTTTACTTTATTGAATTTATTTTATTTTTACCTTTTATGTCCCAACAATTGGTATGAGAACTCATATAGCAAAATTTTTAGTATGCTCTATGATTGCAATATAGATTGATCTGTCACATCATGAAAGATTTTTTTAGGTCCAGATCGTATTTATTTTCAGAAAAAGAAATACATCGTAAAAAATATCAAATTAGAAAGTAGATATTGAGAAATTTAATTTAACAACAATAATAATTTCTCTTTATGACAAAGGAGGATGAAAGATAATTTCTCCTTATGGCATATGTGTTGAATTTTTCACCCTGTACTCATCTCAAGGTGGATGATCCAAATAAAGTATGGTTAGGAAATAATGTTTCCTACGATCATCTGCGGGTGTTTAGATGTAAAACATTTGTTTATATCCCTAGGGATGAGAGATCCAAACTTGATGCCAAGACAAGATAGTGTCAATTTGATTATAAATTTTATGATCCGGTTGCAAAGAGACTTGTCAAGAGTTGTGATGTTATATTTGTTAAAGATGAGACAATTGAAGATATTTTTGAAATGAAGAAGGATGTTCCTAATTCTAATAGTGACTCATCAGATTTAGAATTAATTCCTCCTATATCAATGTCAAGACAAGTTGGAGATGAATACCAAGTTTATCCACTTGAAGAAGATGATACTCCCATAAAAGTTGGTTCTAAAGACGAGAAAGATGATGGTGTTCATTATCTAGTACCAACACCTGCGGCTTCTCCTATTCCACTAAGAAGAAGTGGTAAATTGAGACGACCCTCTACCACATATCCTTCAAATGAGTATGTAACTTTCATTGATGTGGGAGAACCTCAGAGTTATGAAGAAGCCATGGATGACAAATTCAAACAAAAATGGATTGAAGTTATGCAAGATGAGTTGAAGTCTTTGCATAAGAACAAAACTTTTGAGTTGATGAAGCTACCCAAAGGGAAGAAGGCTTTGAAAAATAAATGGGTGTTAAGGGTAAAACATGAAGAACATAGTTTCAGTCCGCGATACAAAGCTAGACTGGCTATTAAGGGATTTAACCAAAGAAATGGAGTTGAACTTGATGAGATTTTTTCACCATTTTTGAAAATGACATCCATCCATACTTTGCTATGGTTAGCAACAAGTCTTGATCTAAAGGTTGAGCAAATAGATGTCAAAACTGCCTTCTTACATGAGGATTTTGAAGAAAATATATCCATGGAGTAGGTAGAGGGTTTCGAGGAAAATAGAAAAAAAGGATTATGTTTACAAATTGAAGAAAAGCCTCTACGGCTTAAAACAGGCACCGAGACAATGGTACAAAAAGTGTGAGTATGTTATGAGGGAGCAAGGTTATAATAAGACTACTTCACACTATTGTGGTTTTGTGCAAAAAATTCTTTGTTAATGATTTCATTATTCTTTTGCTTTATGTGGATGATATGTTGATTATTAGCCGCAATATTTTCAGAATCAACAACTTCAAAAAGTAGTTGAGTAAGTCTTTTACCATGAAAGACTTGAGACCAACAAAGCAGATTCTTGGCATGAGTATTATTAGAGACAGATGCACTAATAATTTATGGTTGTTATATGAGAAGTACATTGAGAAATTACTTCATAGATTTCATATGGACAAGGCTAAAGTGATTAGTTATCATCTTGTTAGTCATTTTAAGCTAAGTTCTAAGCAGAGCCCTTTTATAGACAAAGAGAAGGAAGAGATGAAAAATGTTCCATATGCTTCAGTAGTTAGAAGTATGATGTATGTCATGGTTTGTACATGGGCAGATATCGCTCATGTAGTTGGAGTTGTGAGTAGATTCCTTTCAAATCCAAGAAAGGAAAATTAGGTTGTAACGAAATGGATTTTCAAATATCTTTGAGATGCTTCCAAAATATGCATATGTTTTGGAAATGAAAAACCTGCGTTAGTTGGATACATAGATGCAGATATAGATGGCGATGTAGATTCTAGAAAATCCATTTCATTTTACCTAATTACATTTGTATGAGGAGTTGTGTCATGGAAGTCAAAGTTGCAAAAATGTGTTACACTGTCCACTACAGAATCAGAGTTTATAGCAGCAACGAAAGCATGTAAAGAATTGCTATGGATGAAAAAGTTCTTGAAAGAACTTGGATTGAAACAAGACAATTATCAGTTATTTTGTGCTAATTAAAGTGTTATCCATCTTAAAAATAATGTCTCCATTTCATTCGGGATTAAAACATATTGATGTGAGATATCACTAGATTGTGGATGTAATGGAGAAGAAGTCACTACAACCTGAAAAGATCCATATAGAGAAAAATATATCAGATATGTTGATGAAAATTCTTTTAAGATAAAACTTTGAATACTATCGTTTAGTTGTTCAATTGGTGGAACCCTCCATATAGTCGGGAGAAGGATATTTGTAGGTCCCTCCCACATGGAAGGAAAAGATAATAAAAAATTTAGGTGCAATCTCATTTGAAAAATTTATCAAATAAAAATAATTGTGGCTAAAATTTGGTCAACTATGTGGCTAATTTCTAGCCACATAAGAGATAAGTAATTTTGCCTATAAATAGGTAATATTTTTGCATTTGAGAGACACAATAAAAGAAGATAAATAAAGTAAAGTCAAAGGAACAATTTCATTTGATAAAAAATGGTGTTATGTGTGTGATAGATTGTGAGAGAATATTTTAGAAAAATATTTGGGATATTTTTTTAAAATGAGAGTAACAAAATAATAAGTTTGGAAAACCTTTCTGTGTCACTATTTTGGGTTTATTTTAATTTTTTATATTAATTCTCACTTTTTACCTATTAATTTTTTACTAAAAGAAATATTTTTTGGAGTTTGTCTCATGGTCGTAAACTAAATTAAATGGTGAACCACGTTAAATTATCGATGTTATTGTTTTACTCTGTTGAATTTATTTTATTTTTACGTATTGTACCCCAACATTTTAATTTATTTAAAGTTATACGTTTATTGGTGAATAGTTACATATGTTAATAACAAGAGTGTTACTATAAAATAAATTTATACTCTTATTAATTATTATTGTGTGAAAAGTGATAAAATTTTCTTAAAAAATAAAAACTTTTTTTTATTTCTAAAATTATTTAATTACATAGCATATCACAATTATTATAATATAAATTTATGTATAGTTATTCTACAGATAATTATTGCACAATTTAAAAACACGCACACTTAACTCTCTATTTGGTAGATAAAGAGTGCTAATTGAAAACATGATTTTGCATACATATTAATTATAGCATGTAAGATGAATTTATAATCTCCATTCTTTTAAATAATTGTGTCAGATAGTGTGTAACTATTGATGTGTGTAAAATTACTCGCAATAGATATTTATCTTAATTAGATTAGAGAGAAGTAAGAGTTCAATAATTTAGGCAACTTTATCATAACTTTTGAGCTCATATACGTCTAGAAATTTATGATTGAAGTTCTGGAGCAACTTTCGTTAGTACAATTTCTTTTTTTTAAATAACCAATAAAAAACAAAGATAAAAAATAATTTGATTTTTAATAAATATATTATAAGAATAATAATTAACACCTCTATATACATAATAAATGAATACATTTTTACATTGAAGATACACTTTGATGTACATATAATATAAATTTAATTATAACTTTAATATTAGTTATCAAGCTACATGTTCAAACAAAAATATTAAACTAACAATATAAATAAAATAACTTATGCTATATTTGCTATTCATATATATTTATCCATAACGTAATTCGTATGCATACTCAACTAACTCATCTAACAACTTCCCATTAAAACTAACATTATTATTTTTCAAATAAGTTATACACATGATTACAACATTAATTATAATAACTATGAGGAATTGAGCCAATATTTTTTTAATCGAACTTATTGGGGGTAGCTTAGACACGTGTGAAGTGGCTCATGAAAGTCTTATTTATCAAATTACAATTTTTATAATTAATTAATTAATTATTGCTTGTAGTATAATAGAAGTATATACATTGTATAGTATTTAGACCATGTTTAAAAATTATCATAATTTATGATTTTTATTGTAATTAAATAATTGATTTTATAAATTAAGATTTTTTAGAAGAAAAATTGTGTTTGAAACTATAACTAGTCTTTTGAAAAGAGAGAAAAAATTCACTTATAAAATAATTGGTCATGATTTTTTGCTTTTACAATTTTCATTTAAAATAATAAAACCTAAAAGTTAAGATTTTATTAGTACTATTTATAGAATTTAGAATTTAGTATTATTTTTTAAATATTTCTCCATTGTCATTGGATTTCATTTATTTTTCAAAAAATATTACCTTAAAATGAAGGAAAATAAAAATACTTGAAAAATCCATCAAAAGTTTATTTTTGAAGAGTATCTAATCATATTATATTCAATAGTGACTCTTTAATTAAAAAACAAGTACCAGTAATAAAAAAATATTATCAAATACACCTTATTAATAATAACTAAAAACTATTAAAATAGAAAATGATATTCATTATCGAATGCCCCTTGGTCTATTCGTGGGTTGGTCATAAGTTGTATTACAACTTGATATTTGGAGAGAAATCTGATACTACCCCTATGTTCATATTTTTATTTTTTATATTTACTTTTGCTATTTTTCTTCAGAGGTAGGAGGAAACGAGTTTCTATGTTGTTGGTTGACGGTTCATCTAATGGTTTAGCTCGATAATATTTATTATTATTTTTATTTTAAATTATAAATTCAAATTATATTAAATATAATTTAATTAAAAAGAATTACCTATATATTTGATTCTTAATTTATATAAAATATTAAAATTAATCTCTAATTCACATAATTTAGTTATTAATTTTTTTAAATTTGACAAATTTATTCCAAAATTTTAATTTATATCAAATTGATTTAATGATATTATACTTAATAATTATATAATTAAAAAAGTTAAGAACAAAATTATAAATTTTATCATAAATTACAAATTAAATTATTATTTTTAAATAATTTGAAACTAGATGAATTAAAAGTTCAAGTTTGATAGTAGTTCATTGTAATGTCGTTAAATTAATTTAATAAAAAATTAAATTTTGAACTAAAATTTATTAAATTTAAAAATATTAGAAGTTAAATCGTATAAATTAAAAAATTATGGATTAAATTATAATATTTAAAATAAATTAGAGAAAAAATGAATAGAAAAAACTTAAAAAATGAGTTTATTTGTATAGGAAAATATGGGCCAAAATATTATAAGCCTACCTACCTAACCCATTTTATCATTAACATTCGTTGGTAATGAAAAGTATAGGGCTCTTTTCGACCCAAGTGAATTTTTTCCTCAGATAACGCTCGTCGTCTTTGCTCGATAAAATTGCATTTTTGTCCTAAACTTAGAATTATACTATCAAAAACCTTAACGTATTATTATTCTTAATGACTGCTCTTTGAACGTATTTTACAACTTTTCGCTATAAATATGCACTGGTACGGATAAAGACGTTTGTTAATATAATTATTTTTTAATCGAATTATAAAATATTTATTTAAAATTGTTCAAAAACTTTTACAATTTGAGAACAATTTTTTATCTGCAGATAACGGTTCATGACAGTTATTAAAAAATACAAAAAAAAAACAATTTTTTTCAAACTTTTAAAAAAATTTCTTTATAAACCGTAACTATTAATTAATATATAGTTTAATTTAATAAATATTATTAATTTTTGATACTGGTGAATAATGTTATCAATATAACAGTACCCGAACTGTATCCGTTATTTTATATTCGATTTTTATCCAAATTTATTGTCATTTTTAAAATTTATCGGATAAAAATTGAACTGACGATACAAATAACCAAATCAACAGTTTTTTCACCCATCCCTACTTTTCACTATCTCCGTTATTTTTCTATCATCTTTGACGTAACTTTTCGCAGTACTTGATCATGATTGATTATTTGGGTTTATGTGGTGAATTTTTGTATAAAATAGTAGATCAATTAGGTTTTCTCAAATCAAATCTATAAATTGATTTTGATGATATTATTGACTTCAAACTAATACCATAGGTATTTTGACGACGAAAGAGGCAAAAAAAAACAATCTATAGAAAGATTTGACGCCACTCACTAAATTATGTGGTTAATAAAATTTACAAATCGATGGTTCGTGTTTGAAGAAGAATCAACAAAATACCCAATAACATAAAACACAAATCTAAGTAAAGTATAAAGGAAAAATTGATATGCTGTCTTGATTTTTCTTTGTTTCGAAACCCATACCCCTATAACAATGGTAGAGTAAGGAGTGGCCCCAAAGTCACTATAACATGATTTGGATCATTCTCGATGCTTCTCATATATTGATATGGTTTGTTTTAAACTTTGGTTTGATGCATTGTAAAGTAAATATATATATATATATATATATTAAGTTTTATAGAGTATAAAATTATATTTTTTTGTTTCTTATATTTTATTAAGAATGATAAAAGTTACAATGAGGTCAATAAAAATTGTTGTTCCTACAAATCCTTCTAAAAATTTAATTAATTGAGACATGATTGATGATCTTTTTTTTTTTATCTCTTTCTACTACTTGTGTGCCTCTTAATAGAGGTTATTATTTATTTATTTTTTGTATTTTTTCATGCTTTTTTTAACAAGATATTGTCGAGGATTCTTTCATGTCATTGTTGAGGATTATTTCTTGATAACTAATGCAATTCCTTGTGGTCTTTTTAGGATTTTCTTTTTGATATTTTTTATTTTTAAATGTAATATGTTATATTATTTTTTATATATTTGTATATAATATGTTATATATATATTTTTATCTTTAGATGTAATATATATCATCTATATTTTTAGATGTAATATGTTACATTAACTCTATCTTATAATATAACATGTTATATTATTTTTGTCTTTTGATGTAGTATGTTACATTATTTTTACAGAAATCATTGTTTATCTTATTAGAGTTTCTATGAGATCGTAGATGGGTGATCAATTTTTTTGTGAAAATCCTTAATAGGTGGTCGGAACGAGAAGAATGAAATCGAGGGAATGAGGTTGTAGATTTAGATTGGGTTGATATTTTAGGCTTAAAGGGTAATTTAATAAAATATAATTTAACATTAACAGTAAATTGTAAAAAAATATCCTTATTTTTGTTAGTCATAGAAAAATAATAATAAGATTAAATATGATATATTTAAATTATCGTAGGAATCAGAATCGAATGAAATGGAAAGGAAACAATGTTGTTTGGTTTAATCACTGGAATCAAGCTCGGAATCAGAATTACAGTGTTTAGTTTACCATTGGCATAGATTGAAAAAAATTGTAAATTATCTTAATACCTCTACATTCAGTAAAGTTTAAATAATGTCATTTAATTACTATTTTTTCGTGAGATAAAATATATTATGAAAATAATTATTTTTTTAAATAATTATTACTTAATTAAAAAGAAATTATATTATTAAAATTATTATTTTCTTAAATAGGGTTTAGGGTTTTGAAGTTTGAGATTTGAGATTTAGGGTTTAAGGATTTAGTATTTGGGGTTTAGGTTTTAGGGTTATAGTTATGAGTTAAGGTTTATGGTTAAAATTATTATTTTTCTAAAAATAGTTTAGGGTTTTAGAATTTTAGATTTAGTGTTTAGGGTTTTAGGATTTAGAATTTAGGGTTTAGAGATTTAAGGTTTTGGGTTTTAGGATTTGAGTTTAGGGTTATATTTTTAGGATGAGAGTAAAATTGGAAGAAAAAAATTGAGATGAGAATGAAATCATAATTCTTAAAGGGAGAAAAAATTTGATTTATTCTCATGTAGTAATCGATTTCATTCTGTATTCTCCATTCAGCCCAAACAAACACACAAATAGAAAGAATAAATTCTGATTTATTTCTATTCAGTCCAACCAAACATTATCTTAATTCGATGAATATTTATTTTATGTATTTTTATCATATTAGTTATAAAATTTATTGAGATAATATTTTCAATCAAAAATATACAAAACGATGTCGTGTAGTGGATTCAACAGATCCATTTGTGAAAAGGAGGCTTTCTTGCTGAGTTGCTGTCAGTGACCCAGTACGTCCATGGCGAAACCCAGAGATGCCATTTCCATGGCTTCGTCGCCTCCTTCGCGTCTCTCTCCTTCTCAGGTGCCAAGGGAGCTTCATGTCACCAACAGGGCAAAGCTCATAGACTCGCTTCGTCAATACCTGTCCCAGTCCTCTCGTCCTCTTCATGGCTTCGTATTGCTTCAAGTAAACTTCTCCATGCGAGTCTATTCGCACATAACAAATACCGAACTAGTTTTTTTTTTGGTTAGATTAACATTTTTTTTATCTTTCATCACGTATTGTTATTGTTGATGTTAGGGTGGAGAGGAGCAAACACGCTATGACACCGATCACCTCGAACTCTTCAGGTTCCTACTCAAATTTCCGACTTGATTTTTTTCGATGTTTATTTATCGCTGATCTTTGGACGAGTCTTCATAAGTGTAGTATAGGATTGATTGGGATCCTTTCATCGGCGTTGGAACAAAACGAGAACATTGATGGGATACTTATTATTTTATTTATTTATTTGCATTTCTTATCTATGGTTGCAAGCTTTAGTTCCTAACTTTCAATTGATTTACCTTCAAGTGATTTTCGTGTCAATTGCTTGGTTTTGACTCTATGCTAAACTGCTTCTGATGGTACAAAGCGAATTTAATGCTGTAGGCAGGAGAGTTACTTTGCTTACTTATTTGGGGTTACGGAGCCTGGTTTCTATGGAGCCATCGTAAGTATATTTTCGAAAAGTCTTATTAAGTTTTTTTTTAATGGTTATTTTATAGATTATACTGTACATTCTCAATGTAGTCAACTGTATCTAAACATAGAATGATTAGTTTGTAGCCTGTTTGCTGATGAGGTCTAATGCCATTTTGTTGATTCAAATTTTCTTGTCTTTCCTTTTTGGTATTTGGTACTGTGGTGCTGCTAGCTTGCTGAGGGCTTGGTGTCTTAGTTTCCAAAAAAAATTCATGGTGATCACATGGTACTAGATTTATGGAAGTTACTGACATTTGAATAAATTTTAAAATTTTGTGAAGGACATTGCATCTGGAAAATCTATTCTATTTGCACCTAGGTTACCTTCTGAGTATGCCGTGTGGCTGGGAGAGATAAAGCCTCCAGACTACTTCCAGGTAAATGAGTGGTCAGAAACAATTTTACTATAGACTAAGAAGGTCCATTTGCTTGTTCATGTCAGTGTTTCTTGCTTTCAGGAAAGATACATGGTTAGCAAGGTATATTATGTGGATGAGATTGCTAAAGTTTTACAAAATGTCTACCAAGGATCCGGTATACCTTTACTATATCTATTGCATGGGCTGAACACTGACAGTGATAACTTTGCAAAACCAGCAGAATTTCAGGTCTGTCATGTTCATACTTTAGGTGACCCTGTTAACAAATATATTGTTTTGTCTGTTTCCTTTACAATATGAGACATTGAATTATAGTTGTGGTTGAGATGAAGGCTGGGGTTGGGGATGATAACATTGGAATTAGCAATACCAAACAATATTAGATAATAAGTACCATTTTATTTGCTTTAGACTTTTAGTCAATATTTCCTGACGCCGTATTAATCTCAAACTGAATTTGCAGTATTTATGTTCTTAGTGCAACAAGTCAGTGGAGAAATCACACTTGGCCAAACAACTCCTGTGTCCAGTTTTAATGCATACATATGAAATCTTCATTCTTTAATTAAGCCTTGTGTTTAAGATTTGTTTTAATTTCTTCTCAGGGAATTGATAATTTTGAAACTGATTTGACCACTTTGCATCCTATTTTGACTGAATGTCGTGTAATAAAATCAAAGCTGGAGCTTGCTGTTATCCAGTTTGCTAATGATATAAGCTCTGAAGCTCATGTTGAGGTAATCCTATGTGATAATGTTATATTATCTGAATTTGTTGGCTCATAATTTTTCCTTGTATGTTCAAGTTTGATTATTGAAAAACAACTTAATATACTCTTCTGCTTGCTTTGAATTATATGGGTGGAGACACCTTTATTTTATATTTATTTTGGAGCTCTTTTTTGGTTAAGGGGTAGGGACTCAAAAGTAGCATGTTGGTGAATGAAGAACTAAAGCTCAAAAAAGTTCAAAATTTCTTGGATCTCTGGAAGTCTTCACTATTTAAATTTCCATTAGTCTCTTCATTAAGATTTTCAGAACTTAAGATGTAATTAATTGAAGTGCATCTTTGACCAGGTGATGAGAAAAGTGAGGGCAGGCATGAAGGAGTATCAGCTGGAAAGCATCTTCCTTCATCACACTTACATGTATGGTGGCTGCAGGCATTGCTCGTACACATGCATTTGTGCTACTGGTGAAAACGGGTAAAGTTTTTTACTCTTTTAGATATTTTAATTATTTAATAATTATGGTACTCTAGTTTTACCCAACCTAATGAAGCTTAATCTCAATTTCGAACTGATGGATGAAATCATGGAATATTTTATGCAATTTAACCTATTTCTCTGTCAACTAGTGGACATTAATTATTCTTTTTTATTTGAGTTAGTTGTTGTTTACCTTTCTTTTGCCCACTCATATACTCAATTGTATAACTTATTGTAAAACTGTATAATTTGGTCTAAAGTGAGCACATGTGAAAAAAGTGACATTGCCAAATAGGGTATATAAGTCAGTAACACTATCTATTCATTTATATAATTACTCGTTACTAAATTATTGGTCGATATTCCTTCCAAGTCTCTAAAGCTGGAATTAGTTGCCTATAGTTTTCCAGAAATTAGAATTGGTTTCTTCTACTTGCTCTTTAACTTTTATCATCACTTTCTATCAAAGTAAATTTGGAATAAGACCTGAGAAATTTCATGAGTATCATGTAATTACTTCCGTGAGGATGCCAAATTTCTTAGCCATTCTTTTGTTAAGAACCTGACATGTATCTTAGAAAACCTTCCATTATGGGTTCTAAGCTCTATTGAAAATAGGCAAAATGTGCTTCCCACAGATTTTAACTGTCATTCTTATGAGTAAAACAGTGTCTTGTTTTTGTAATGGGTGGAAGAAAGGAAGGATAAAGTGAGCTTTAGCTGTAATTTTGGTGTCAGATTCTTTAAACAAATTTATCAATGTTTCAACCTCATGTCCTAGAATGTTGGCTAATGTTCATATTGTTTTACATGACAGTGCTGTTCTTCATTATGGGCATGCAGCAGCTCCAAATGACAGGGTGCGAGCAAAGTTGTTATAACGATTTTATTAGTCATGGAAATTTTCATTATTATTATTTTTAAATTTGTGCAGACCTTGGAAGATGGAGATATGGCTTTGCTTGATATGGGAGCTGAATATAATTTTTATGGGTCTGACATTACATGCTCCTTCCCTGTGAGTACATGTAATTTTGTGCTTGCAGTTGCCTTTTATTTTATTGGTTAAAACTTCTCTCTGTTACTCTTTAAATATGAGCCTAAACTATCCAAGTTTTGTGCAAATTAAGAATTAGTATGGTTGCATTATATGTTGCTGTAATTTCTTTATTTGTTCTCTTTACTACGTCCTCTTTTTGAAGTAATAATTTGGATTCTTCTCTATAAATGGATAACATTTTTAGGAATTTTTAAGGTGATTCTGGGAATGATGGTTTTTAGGAAACAATTATTTAATAAGCAAATTATTAGAAAGATATTTTTCTGAACTGCCCACAGTGAAAACCACGTTGAATGAGATATGACTATTTATTTATTTTATTTCACCTAGACTTCTATTTTCCTTTTATTTTCCTTTCTTTTCTCTCTATCTGCAGGTCAATGGGAAATTCACTCCCGATCAATCACTTGTATATAATGTAAGCGCTCTCATTTTATATGATTGATCGCATCCATCGATTCAAATGCTTTATCCCTTTGAGTTTCTTATTTTTCATCTTCTCCTTCCCCCCCTCCAAAAAAAAAATCCTTTCCCTTACAAGTGTAGGTAGTTGTTCATGGTCGGCTTGTTTAACACATTATACTCCACTGGTGCCTATTGGCTAATGATTATCATGTTCTGTAGGCTGTCCTTGATGCTCATGATGCCGTCATATTTGCAATGAGACCTGGAGTTTACTGGATTGATATGCACAAGTAGGACTATATTATCTGTAATTTTTTCTTTTTGGTTGCTCCTTTCGTAGACTTTTTTTCATTGCTATTTGAATGGTTAGTGCCAGCTTGATTTACATTTGGAAACAAAGTTGAATGTTTACTACATTGGTGATATTTTGTATTAAGTAACCATATCACACTATACAGTAGTAGCTTGTTCTAGTTATCATGCTTTACTGGATAGAAGTATTGACTGTGGAAAAATGTTGCAGAAATGTGGACACTGGACAGATAGTGGTTGTATGTAATTGTGATTTTGATTTTGCTTCCTTTACTTATCGCTTTTCAAAATGAGAGCATAATTACTTCCAATGGATTAAAGTCGTCTTGAATATTTTGTGCTATTAAAGTGTTGGCTTCTGAAAAGTGTCATCGGTGGACAGATAGTGTGAATGTATGTAATTGTTGATAAATTTATAAAAGTTTAATTGTCCATTCTCTCAATAGCTTAAGCTTTTGAGAGAGTTGGTTTTCCAATAAACTTCTAACCTTATATTAGAGGTGGAGGTCCTACGTTCAAGGTCTAGTAACCTCAATTGTTGAATTGCAAGTGTTTGACCTGCATGGTGTATAGTGTCAATACTTGTAGGGAAGTGATAAATGTATAAGAATATAATTAACCCTCCTCTCAAACTTCTAACAATTGTGATATTGTTTTTTGTTTCCTTGTAGGGAAGTGATAAATGTATAAGAATATAATTAACCCTCCTCTCAAACTTCTAACAATTGTGATATCGTTTTTTGTTTCCTGAGAGCATAGTTGTTTAATTAAGATGGTTTTACTGTCGTCCTGAATATTTGAAGTATTGTTATACTCCATTCAGCATTTGTATTCTTTAAATGCAGATTAGCAGAAAAGATAGTTCTTGAGTCGTTGATAAGAGGTGGCATCCTTGTTGGGTAAAATGATTTGTCTATTTTTTTAATCTATTTTATACGAATTGCTCCAATTTGTCTTTGGGATTAACCAACAATCTATGCTAATACTGTCTGCGGTGGTGTATTCCTCTTCTTTTTTTGGCTCAAGCACCGTAGATGATATGATGGTCGAGCGGTTAGGTGCTGTTTTCATGCCTCATGGCTTGGGGCATTTCCTTGGTCTTGACACTCATGATCCTGGTGGCTACTTAAAGGTATCTATGTCAATTTATCTATTAAAAGTTTCTCTCTTAAGTTGAAGTGGATAACTATTTGGTGGACTTGAAATAAATTGCATTATTTGCAGGGATTAGAGAGGCCAAAAGAAGCTGGATTGAAATCGTTACGTACAATAAGGGAGCTCCAAGATGGAATGGTAGCAGTGGCTGTTCTATTTCATGATTTTTTTTCATTTACATTTTATTTGTTAGATGATAATCATGTTACTTAATGATCAAGTTTATCTGTACTGCAGCTAGTTATATTAGTACGAAATGTTATGCTTTCTCTTGGTTTCTTTATTGCAGGTAATAACAGTGGAGCCTGGTTGCTACTTCATTGATGCATTACTGGCTCCTGCCATGGAAAGTCCAAAAACTAGTAGGTTCTTTAACAGTGGAGTACTTAGCAGATTTAAAGGGTTCGGCGGTGTGCGAATTGAAAGTGATGTGGTAACGACTCGTTCAGCATCTCATTAACTAAACATACTTGTAGTTTTTCCTTATCCGATCTTTATATCTAACAGCTATGTGCATGAAATGTATGATATTACCCTTTTCTTTATTTATACCTTTAAAAAAAGAAGGTAGTAAAACTTCCTCTATGGAAGAGGCGAATCTACATGCTAGGAGGAACACTTGTCCCACCTCAATTTTTGATAAATAAAGTTTTAAGTGTAATATTTATAAAACTATAGACAAATTAATTTATAAAATAGAGCTTTGTTTCATCTGAATTTTAAATTTTAAATTTTATGTTTTTAACACTCAATATATCAACAAAACTTAAATAATTTAAACATATTTTTACTACAATGAGATGCATATAACATCTTTTTTCAATTAAAAATAAGTAATAATTAAAAAGTAATTAGTATTATTTTTTAACGTATATATGGTGTTTCTCTTGGATGTAAATCCTGAATCCACCACTTTCTGTGGGTCACAACTTTTATCATTGGGGCTTTACAGTGCTTGACTCTCTTTAGCCACTGCATTTGATCACTAACTATCATTGTTGGTTAGGCGTCAACTGAGGTCTTCATTAAGAAGCTTCTATATTCTATTTGATTAAATTATAATTGTTTCTGAATTGAAATAAAAGTCTTCAAAAATAATTATGTAGTAGTCAGTCTTGACTTTTCTGGATGGTGGAAGATGCTTAACATAACTATAGTATAATGTGTTCAAATGGAGTACTATTCCTGTAGGGAAGGGGATGCGTAGAGGATTGTTTTGTTTTCCCTTGAACTACCCTCTTCCCCTGATTTCATGCATATCTTCATTTTCATTCATAAGATGTACACCATTGTTGTTCTTTTAATCTTTTTTGATTTGGTTTGTAGCATGTCACTGCTGATGGGTGCAAGAATATGACGAATTGCCCCCGTCAAATACCAGAGATTGAAGCAGTAATGGCTGGTGCTCAGTGGCCACTAGAGAAGGGCTCTGTCTAAGAAACAAATGGTTTATTACGCCAGTATTATTTAAGTAGAGAAGTTGTAAATTTGTTCATGCATCTCTTTATCTATAACGGCAGGTGAAAGAAACAGTTAAATATTAAAATAAATGGGATGGCAGGGAACCAAATTTTGAAAAGAGTGATGAAATATAGTTTGGAGTTAAATTTGACTGGCTGCTTTCATCTAAAGTCATCACCAATTAAAGTCCAAGTTTATTTAGAGAGGAAATTCTATTTTTCATCCATCTTTTTTTTTTTTATATTTGAAACACTAGAATTTAACAATTACCTAGTACCAGTCCTTGTGCAGTATCAAATTTGGAATTGAATTGGCCCTCATCTCCCAGACTCCCATTTTTTTGTTAAATCCTACCGTAGTATAGAGGTGAGAGAGACTTGAAGTTCTCTTCATTTTTCTATCTCCTACTTGAATTTCTATTGTGTTTGCCTCTTGAGCTATTACCGCTGGATATAAATTATTCTCATCTCCACCCAAATAATCTTCAATAGTGACAAGTGAAAATTGCACATCTTTAATTAACATGTCACTTTTTTTGTTCTATAACTGACAGATCTTTTGATTAATTTTAGTAAGGGAATTTTCTCCCATCAGCTGGTGTTCGTAGGGTTTGGTATTTTTCTAATTATGTTTTATCAAAAGTTTTATAAATTGATATTGTTTTAAAAGGACTTTTTTTAATACTCTTTGTATAAAAAAAATCTTCTTATCTAATAATCATAATTTTCAAAAAGCTCTAGTTTAATTATTTTGAACGTAAAATAAATCCTTATTTTTAATAACTATTTGGATAGTGATAAAATGAAAATTTTATTCTTATTTTCTCTATATTATGATCCAATATTGTTGAAAACGAGATAGCATTTGACCTGTGGTGTCGGAGTCAAGGATCCTATCATCTTCCTCAGCCTCATAATCAGCTACCATACTATGTAATAGAAATAATAGAGAATATGAAGCAGCCAGAGATACGAGCTCCCATATATACCAACGTAACACCTCCAACGGTCTTTTACCTCGTTTCGTTTGGCCAACTGTTGGTAGAGGAAATAAGAATAAAAAATTAATTAAATAAAAAATGATAATTAAAATTGCCATTTTATCCCAATTCAAATAGTTAAAAATGAGGGTTTATTATCTGTTATTATTAAAAAAAGATTAAATTAATTTTTTTGGGTTCCATACTTTTCCATTATCTATGTTTTATCAAAAGTTTCATTTATCTATCATGTTTTAGAAAAGACTTATTATTAATACTTATGATATAAAAAGTTTCTATTTAGTATTTTTATTTTTCAAAAAGTTTCATTTTAACCATTTTTAAATAGAAAAAACTCTTGTTGGATTTTTTGAATAGAAGTAAAATGTGAATTTTTCATCCTTCTTCCTTTTCTTGTCAATTTTTGGCTGTTTACGGTACATAGCAACTTAGATCTTACTTAGAGAATGTTCAACCCCCTCCAAAAAAAATAAAAATAAAAATATCAAATTCTTGAACTTAACTTTAAGATCTCAACAATTATTAGCTTTATTATATATCATCAGCCGTAACAAATACACCTTATACAAATTATTTGTTTATATTATCATTTAAATTAAGTCATTCCATATTATTGTAAAAACCAAGGCATCTATATATGGCGATCTTAAGTGCTTTCCTATGCATTTCAGAGTTCAAAGATTGAATTTACAAGGGAAAGCCCTATAACTCCCCCATTGTGCAAAGAATGCTTTCCCGCAACTACTGTCCAGTAGGAATGGGATACCCTTTTTCAGATTCATTGGACTGTCACCCGATACAATCACATCATTACTACAAAAAGTTAAAAATGGTATTAATTGGAGCTACAAACAGTTAAAAATGGTAAGGAAAGAAGAAGAAAAATTCTCATTTTACCTCCCCCCAAAAGTAATAAAGTGAATTTTTTAAATGATATAAATACAAAAGAAGACTTTTTTTATATTATGGGTATTAAAATATAGTGATTAAGTAAAATTTTCGATAAAACATGTTTATTAAAAAAATATCAAGATCATAATTTTTTTTAAAAATGGGTATTAAATATGAACATTTTATATATCATGTATTAAAAGAAAATGCTTTTAAAATATAATTAATTTGTGAAAATTTTGATAAAATATTATTATGGTAAAAATACTAAACTTGTTTTTTGTCAAATCAATATGGGTTATTATGCTTGGTTATTGTTGTGTTGGATTTTTGAGTTAGTTGATATGTGAAAAATTTATTTTATTTTTTTTCGTATTATTTATTTATAATTGTAAGAAATAATAAGATATTCAAATATATCAAAAAATTATTGTGTTATCCTATTGTGTTTATATTATATAATTATGCCGTATCATACATTTTCTTAATGTAATACCACTCGTGTTCGTAATGATTTTAACGTGTGAATGATGTTGAATACACTTTTTAATACCAAATTGTAATAATTTCAATTCATGTAGTAAAATATAACTGTCATTTTTTTTAATAAACAATGAAAATATTTGTAAATACTGTGAAATATGTGATAAAGATTAATTCAATTCGATTGAAAAACTAAATTAGCTTTTAAAGAGCTACATTAATGAAGAAAAACACTTACGTACGTCTTACACTCCTATCATCGTGGTAAAGAGCAAATTGAAAATAGAAAAATGAAATCGCTAAACACTCAGAATTTATTCAAAGCTATCCTAAGACCAAATCAACTTAATCGAAAACCTAATTTTAACATTCCCCTTAAACTATATTGCAAAGCAATTAGTTTATACATGAAATTGAAAATACCTCCATTAACTCACGCATCTTTGAAAATGTGTCTAGCTTGAGTGGTTTGTTCATGATATCTGCAACCTGCTCTTGACTGGGACAATAGATCAATTCCACTACTTCTTGCTTTGTGAGTTCACACAAAAAATGGAATCACACATCAATGTGTTTGCTGCGTCTGTGCATTATAGGATTCTTATAAAGCTTAATTGCTAAGCTATTGTCATAGTTCACTCTTGTAAGACCTAGTTGTGCATGTAAAAGTACTTCTAATATCCTTCTTATCCATATACCTTGACAGGTGCAGGATGCTCCTGCAATGAATTCTGACTCAATAGTGGATAGAGTGACCATTAGTTACTTCTTAGAGGACCATGATACAACACCTGAACTTAACATGAATAGATAACGAGACGTGTTTTTCCTATCATCAGGATCTCCAGCATAGTCACTATCTGTGTAAGCAATGAGTTCCTTGTTTCCTTCCTTCCTATAGAATATCCCAAAATCCAAAGTTCCTTTCAAATATCTTAACGCCCTTTTTGTTGCTGCCAAATGAATTTCTGTAAGTGACTCCATGTACGTGCTAATGAGATTCATTACGAACATAATATCAGGTCGAGTAGAAGTCAAATACATAAGACTCCCTATAATTTGTTTGTACAATATGTTATCCACTTTCATTCCTTGCTCATCCTTCATAAGTTTGAAGCCAGGGACAATTGGATTGTGAACCGGATTGCATTCTCCCATTTTAAATCTTTCTAGTACTTCCTGAGCATATTTTATTTGTCCAATAAAAATTCCTTTTGGTCCTTGTACTACCTCAATACCTAAAAAATATCTCATTTTGCCAAGATCTGTCATCTCAAATTCATCCATCATAGATTTTTTAAATCTAACAAACATTAACTCATCATTTCCAATAAACACCAGATCATCCACATAAAGACAGATTATAAGGATTTTACCTTCTCCAAATACCTTGGTAAACAGAGTATGTTCATAAGGACACTTCTGGAAACCTTCACTTATAAAGTAGCTTTCTATGCGACTGTACCATGCTCGAGGTGCTTGTTTAAGTCAATAAAGGGCTTTTTTTAGTTTATACACCTTGTGTTCTTTTCCTTTAGTGATATAGCCTAGAGGTTGCTCTACAAACACATCCTCACTTAGCTCACCATGTATGAAGGCTGATTTCACATCCAATTGGTAGAGTGACCATTCCTTCTGGGTTGTAAGAGAGATTACCATCCGAACAGTGTCTAACCGAGCTACAGGTGCAAAAACGTCAGCATAATCTACATTATGTTGTTGAATGTATCCCTTTGCAACTAATCTAGCCTTATACTTATCAACCTCTCCATTCTCATTTAACTTTGTTTTGTAGACCCATTTCACCCCAATCCTTTTCCCTCCTCTCGGTAGATCTGTTAATTCCCAAGTATCATTTCTTTCAATAGCTTTGATTTTTGAGTCCATGGATTTTCTCCATCTAGTACTTTTGACTGCGTCAGTATACAATAGTGGCACTATCCATGAACATAGTTAAATGTGCTACATCTTCCTCCAAAGAAAGACCTTCTCCACTGACATAATTCCTCATCCATATTGGAGGCTTTCTAGTTCTCTTTTCATTTGAATCGTATGGATTTTCTTCTGAGTCAGAAACTAAAACATTATGTTATACTCCTTCTACTAATGTTTCATTAAGAACATCAATACCTTCTGAGTTGTTTCCATCTGGTTCAGTTTCTGTAGCAGTTTTGTAGCAGTTGATTCGTTTTCTCCCCATTCCAGATTAGTTAAAATCTCCTCTTTATGTTTCTCATCCTAGTCCCAGCTCTTATCCTCCTCAAATACCACGTCCCTGCTTATTAGAATCCTTCTTGAGATTGGATTATATAGTCTGTATGCTTTAGATTCCTCACTGACTCCTAGTAAAATACATCGCAAACTCTTGCCTTCTAACTTGGTTCTTTTCTTGTCTGGGATATGGGCATAGGAAACACACCCAAAATACCCTAAAGTGATCCACATAAGGTTTTGATCCACTACATGCCTCTTCCGAAGTCATATTTTTCACTGAAATTGTTGGACTTCTATTTAGAACATGAATAGTCCAATTTACTACTTCAGGACAAAAGGTTTTAGGAATTCTCTTTTCTGATAACATACTTCTAACTAGGTTCATGATCGTTCTGTTCTTTCTTTCTGCTACATCGTTTTGCTGTGGTGTGTATGGCGCTGTCAACTGTCTACAAATTCTATTTTCATTGCAGAATTTCTCAAAATCTAGTGAGGTGAATTCTCCATCCATGTCTGTACGAAAACACTTAATCTATACTCATGTTTCCTTTTCAACTATACTTTTGTAAATTTTGAAAAACTATAGAGCTTTTGTTTTTTCAATTAGGAAGAATACCCAGTTTTTCGATTGAAATCATCAATAAAATTGATCAGATACATTTTTTTGCTGTTTGAAATAGGAGTGATTGGTCCACAAATGTCAGCATGTATCAACTGAAGATTTTGAGAATCCCTTCATGCAACCCTTTTTGGAAACTGATCTCTATGATGTTGCCCACCACACAATGCTCACACAACTTTGTAAACTCTCTGATATGTGGTAGTCCCTTCACCATCCTTTTTTGTTGAAGAAGTTTCAAACCATTGTAGCTTAGATGTCCATAACGATAATGCCATAGTCGAGACAAATCTTCTGTAAGTGAGTGGAAGTATGTTTGTTCTGCTGGTTGTGTTTCCATTGGTGTAGCTTGTCTAAAGCATATTTGCTTTGCAGTTTGTGCTTCCACTGGTGTAGTTTGTCCTATCACAACAAACATTTTTTTGGTCATTTGAATGTTCACGATAATTCCATTCTCGGGATGAAACAATTTGCATGTTCTACGTTTGATAATATATCTATTCCCTTTTCCTGCCATTAATCAATGCTCAACAAGTTGCTCTTCAGTTCTGGAACATAAAATACTTCAGTTACTACTTGTGTAAACCCACTTACCATCATCTGTATGTTGCCTTTTCCCATTACTACCATTTGAGAATTGTTTCCCAACTTTACTAATTCTCTGAATTCTTCATTTATACTAGAAAATAATTCCTTCTTACCACACATGTGATTGCTGCATCCTGAATCAAGAAACCATGTTTCTTCTTTGCTTGGTTTCTACATTTCATATAAACCATCAATAGGACTTCTTCACTGATTTCTGCAGTAGAGTCGGTTGAAGTGGCGAACCGACGCTACACATGGACGTAGCGTCGGTTGACATGGTGAACCAATGCTATCCACGTAGCGTAGCATCGGTTGACACCTAGAACCGACGCTATTCACGTAGCATGTAGCGTCGGTTGACGTGTCGAACCGACGCTATGCGTGGACGTAGCATCGGTTAACGGTGTCAACCAACGCTACGTCCACGCACAACGTCGGTTCGACACGTCAACCGACGCTACATCCTACGTGGATAGCGTCGGTTCTATACCGAACTGACTTTAAACCAATTTAAAGTCAGTTTTTGGAAAAAAAATCGACTTAAATACCCATTTTTGTAGCAGTGGTTGACTCTAGTTTATTTCTCCTTCCTTAGACACTCATACTGAACGTGTCCAAGCTCGTGGCAATGATAACATTCCACATAAGACTTATCAAATATTGATCTGCCTCTTCCTGCTCTACCTCGTCCTCTATAGCCTCGTCTTTGCCCTCCAGATTGGATACTTTCATTGTGAATAGCCTTCAAAGCTTGCTCCTCCACAGTATGCTCGTTCATGCGTTGTTCATGAAAAAGTAAACTACTTTGCAATTCATTAATGGACATAATGTCTAAATCGTGTGATTCCTCAATAAAGCAGACAACATAGTTGAAATTAGGGTTCATGGAGTGCAAAATCTTCTCGATGATAATGATTTCTCCCATCTTCTCTCCATGAATTCACATTTTGTTGGCTATGGTGAAAGTACAAGAGAAGTACTCATTCAATGATTCTCCTATTTTCATATGAAGAATCTTAAATTCCTTTTGTAAAGCTTGAAGTTGGGCACGTTTCACTCGCGCCATTCCCTGATATTTTTGATTGAGAGAATCCCAAATATCTTTGGCTGTTTCTTTATTCAGAATCATCTCCAGAATTGAGCGATCAATAGCTTGAAACAGATAATTCTTTGCCTTTAGATCTTTCAGTCTTAGATCATCAATTATCTTCTTCTGTCCTTCAGTGGGTTCAATGCCTTCTGTTGCTACAGGAACCCCAACTTCAATTAAACCCCAAAATTCTTTTGATCGCATGAAATTTTCCATGAGCATGCTCCAATGATCGTAGTGACCATCTAACCTTGGTATTGTAGGTTGAACAAAACCTTCAGCTACCATTTGACAAAAAAATCACGTAATCAAAAACTGTGGTTTTCAAATTAGGGTTCAGATTCTCGCGAGAGTGACTCTGATACCAAATGTGAAAACTGTGATAAAGATTAATTTAATTCGATTGAGAAACTAAATCAACTTTTAAAGAGCTACATGAATAAAGAAAAACACTTACACACGTCTTCCACTGGTATCATCGTGGTAGAAAGTAAATTGAAAACAGAAAAACGAAATCCCTAAACACTCAGAATTTATTCAAAACTATCCTAATACCAAATCAACTTAATTTAAAACCTAATTTTAACAAATACAACATTTTGTGTAGTAGGGTATTTATGATTCTATCTTTACCTTCTCATTTGTATATTTAGTTTACTTTTTTTACTTTCTCTCCTAAATTCAATGTATAAAACTCGAAAGTGATATTCCATAGCATTACTTAATAAACAAACCCTATTAAAAAAGTGATTAATATGTCATTGTATAATTTAAAATGCTAAAGTAATTGTGAATAGTGTCATATGTATAGGACTTACTTTTAGAGAAGTATTGGTAAATAATTAATAATATAAAATTTAAGAAAAAAATTATAAATTAAACATTAAAGTTTAAAATTTAATAATAATTTTTTTGAACAAATATGTATCAAAATCTAAAATTTTCTTAATTTTTATTAGATTTTAATTAAAAACTAATTAAATTTACACATAAAAATTAAACTTAAAATATAAGATTAAACTTTGAGCATCTAGGGACATTACATATTAAATATGATTTTTTATAAAAATTATAATTTTTTTTGCGTGAAATCACATTTTTATCAAATTAGGTATGACACAAGTCCAAAGTGTGAGACTAAAAAAAAATGCCAATAGTTTTGTCAATGGGTAAGGCGGAGAGAGTTTAACATCCTCATCCACACTTTAAGTGTTTATGTGGGCAGTTTGGGACTCCATTGAAGTTTTCGAGAATTTATGGGCATCAAATATCTTTCACAAATGAAAAATATATATTTAATTATACATTTCATATTTTAAATTAATAAAATTTATATTAAAACTAAAAAATATTTATAATTGTGTTTAGCATATATTATAGCTAGTTAAATAATTATTATATAACAATATCTTTTATTTTGATGGTTTTTAAATAATTAAAATAAAATATATATATATTTAATTATATTATTATATTTTATTAATGAAATATTTATTTTTTAAAAATAAATTTTTTAAATATACTATTAATTCTTAAATTTTAACTAAATTCATATAGGTTATCAAGTTTTTAAAACATATGATTTGGTTATTAAAATCTTTAAATCTTTATACGAAGGTTAATAAATTTTTTAAACTTTACGTAGAAATCATAATTTTTTTAACAAATATATATTTTAGTGGTTAAGTTAAGATTTATTTGTAAAATTTTAAAAATTTAGAGATTAAATTGTAGAATTTAAAAGTTAAAAGATTAAATTGTAAGATTTAAGAATTTATGATTTACCTATAAAATTTTAAAAATTTAGAGATGAAATTGTATGTTTTAAAAAATTATATTTAAATTTAATTAAAGTTTGATAATTATTTTAATTAAATAAAAATTATTTTTAATTAAAATTAATTGAATTTATAAGTAAATATTGTTTTTTGAAAAATTAAAATTATAAAAAGGTCGAATTCGAAGATTTAATGGGTTGGGTAATTCCATGGCCCACTCTATAGTCTATACAAACATTTTCTTCATTGAATTTTCTTCTTAAAATTTTGGGTTTTGTACGCGCGATTAATTGACGACATTAACTAGTAGTCTACTGTCTATCTTGGGGATTTATTTTATTCTATTATTTATTATTTTCATCTGGCTACAGCCAACAAGTAAATATCTTCTTAGTTTTTGGTTTATTTTGAAATATCTTCTTTTGTTTATTATTTTATTTGAACGAAATTATTTTTTGAAATAAAATAAATACTATTTTATAAATAAACAAATACGCACTGGCATCCAAGGAGCTCAAGTTGTGCGATCACCCATCAATTGGCCCTCACAAAAACTCTACAAAACCCTAATGCACAGCTCCAATGGGTCGCCGAAATAACGCCAACAACAATAAACAGGTCTCGCGGAACTCCGACAACAACATGCACAACCAGCAAGCCACCAGGATTCGCTTCCCAGACGATGAAGTTGACGAAGCTCTTGACCAGGCCACCGACAATTCAAATCTCGACCTGTCTATGTGCGACGTCGATGGCTCTGTTGTTGGCTGCGACAAATCCACTGATGATGTTTCGTTTATCGAAGCCAGCGATAAAACCAGCGCTGACTATTATTTCGACTCCTACTCTCACTTTGGTAACTTAATTTCTTTTTCTCTTTTTTTGTAATTATGTAATTATATTTCTTTCTTCTGTACTTCATGATTATATTTAAATTTTTATTTTTGACTTTTCAGGTATTCATGAAGTAAGTTCTCTCGCAATTCCATGTAAAAGTGTTAAACTTGTTCCATCGTTTAAGATTCCTCTTGCAGTCTTGTTTAGTGAAGTTTACTTTGAGTATATTTTCTAGAGGAATATTAGATATTTGTTAATGCCCTCTTTGCTGTCACCGGGTTCCTTATAATTATATTTAGAGCAACTTTTTTAGTTTTTGACACTGAATTTAGATTTTCTGGATTGGTGGCTACCTTCTGGTTCTGGGGATGATTTATTTGCTTGAGTACGAACAAGTTATTTTATGTTAACAGGAAATGTTGAAGGACGTTGTGAGAACCAA
This sequence comes from Hippophae tibetana, assembly GCA_037013495.1. NCBI lineage: Eukaryota > Viridiplantae > Streptophyta > Magnoliopsida > Rosales > Elaeagnaceae > Hippophae > Hippophae tibetana. Next base: position 52,036,370 of record CM072811.1, on the reverse strand, counting down.
GACATATCAAAATGTTATTTATCAAAATATGTTTTTAATCAAGGATAAGGTTGTTCTTGATGTGGGAGCGGGGACTGGAATTTTGTCCCTGTTCTGTGCAAAAGCAGGAGCTGCACATGTTTATGCGGTATGTTTTTCAGAATTTTATTTTTGGTTTTGATTTTTGAACGGAAATCTACCATTGATTGAGACATTATGTCGCGAAGTATGTGCAATTTTCTTTGTTGTTGATATTTCAATTTTTTATAGGTCGAGTGCTCGGATATGGCTGACATGGCCAAAGAAATTGTTAAAGAGAATGGATTTTCAAATGGTAATTATTTTGCTTTGCATGTTCATGTTTTTTTGTTCTGTTTCATGTTCATTCAAGCAGCTCAAAATTCTACATTTGTTGATTGATTAATCCATAATTGCAGTTATAACAGTTTTGAAGGGAAAGATTGAAGAAATTGAACTTCCTGTCTCTAAAGTGGATATAATAATCTCAGAATGGATGGGATACTTTTTGTTATATGAGAATATGTTAAATACAGTTTTGTATGCTCGTGACAAATGGCTGGTAAGTTGCCTTCTGAGTTACACATTTGTTTATTTCTTATTTTGGTTGGTGGATCAAATTAGACTTGGCCTTATGCAGGCTATTTATGACTATACATACTTGAGATAAAACTTCTTCAGCACAAGTGTTCTTCCTGCAATTGTTATTGTAGCTTCATGTGGTATAATGGTGGATTTAGTTAGAAATTAAGTTCTTTTGCTTCAATGGTATATCGTTTATTTATTTATTCTTTTCTTCCCACGATGCCTGAGGTATGCTGATGTTTTAGCATTTGGTAATTTCCTTCTACTTGGCTCTTATTGCAATTTTAACCTGCTTAATTTTTAATCCCATTCACCGAGTAGTGCTCAAAAAGTGTTATGGTAAGTAAATAAGTATTTTACATTGTCTGAGCACCAATGCAACTTGCTTGTTTTGGTCAGTACTAATCAACTGTCAATATCCTCATTTTCATGTTAAAGAATTAAGATTAGGTTATGTTATTGATGCAAAGTCAGAAAGATGCATGCTTTAGATGTGCCATTTTTTTCTGTTTAATATCTTATTTTTTTGTCTTCAGGTCGATGGTGGAATTGTGCTACCTGACAAAGCTTCCCTCCATGTAACTGCAATTGAGGATGCAGAATACAAAGATGACAAAATTGAATGTGAGCCTCTCCTTTTTCCCGTATTCTAATTGCCAAGCATACTAGTGTAAGAATAAAATTCTTAGTTTCCTTCGGTCTTCAACTCTTGCTCTTTTTTTCGTGCTATACAGTTTGGAATAATGTATACGGTTTTAACATGAGTTGCATCAAGAGGCAAGCAATGATGGAGCCACTTGTGGATACTGTTGACCAAAAACAAATTGTTACCAATTCACAGTTGCTCAAGGTATGAACACACATAGGGATGCACATATATGTTTTTCTCTTTCTTGTCTATTGATTTGCATATTCTTTTTCTAATTTTATTTTTCAGTCAATTTCAATAAAATTATAAATATGAAAGAGATTGATTTTTCAAATGTAGACCATTAAACTCAACATGTCAAAATTTATTACAGAGATTAAATTGTGTATTTCTAAAAATTGCCCAATTTTATGTTGCTCTTTGCCTTTCGTCTGATGAATCAATTTGTTAAATTCAGACCATGGATATTTCAAAGATGACTCCTGGTGATGCCTCCTTCACTGCCCCTTTCAAGATTATTGCTGAGCGCGATGACTACATTCATGCTCTTGTAGCTTACTTTGATGTGTCATTCACCAAATGTCACAAATTACAAGGCTTCTCCACTGGTATTTATCTTTGATATACCTAGTGTTTTTCCCCCCAAAACCTTAAATTAAAGATTAATCTTGTAATATGGGCTTGAAATGGAAAGAATCATGATTGCTGTTGTAGATTTCATAATGCCTCTATTTAACCTTCTCCTCTAAATGTTTGAAGAGTTGCATTTCTATACTGCCCTTTTGTCCGTCATTTGCCTGGTAAAATGACAATCATTAAATATAATTTCAGGGCCAAAATCAAGGGGGACACACTGGAAGCAGACGGTGCTCTATCTAGAAGATGTGCTAACAGTATGTGAGGGAGAGGCCATTGTGGGTAACATGAGCGTGTCTCAAAACAAAAAGAATCCCAGGGATCTTGATATACTACTCAATTATTCATTTAATGGCAGACGTTGCGTGGCATCAAGGACTCAACATTACATTATGCGATAGTGCATCTCAAACGCAGCGCACATCAACGTTTTCAAGGATCTATTGTCCGATTTGTTCTTCCTTGAAAATGTAGTTTGTAACATTTGCATTTTTATTTATTTATTGTTTTTACTTTTTGGGATTCTTGCAACTTTTAATCCCAGAAAATTTTGACTTATTTGTTGCTCTATTTTGGAATATTTATCCACGTTTTTTCAGTCCTTTTTGTAATAGCTTAGAAATTTACAAGTATGTTTTTCCATATTGAGATTTAAACCAACCACCTCTTATTCACCACTTTGCTCTTTTATCTCACGACACCCTTATTCTTTTATCAACCATCACCCAAATATGGAACTTTTCAACAAAATTCAAACATAAATTCTAGAATGTCTCTTTCTATCTCGGTTTATCTATATGATTGGATTGAAATCTATTTATTATATTTACACATTTACAAGGCACTGATTATAAGAATCTTTTGTAGTTTTTAAATAAAATTTTAATCTTATAATTTTGAAAAATGTAACATTTTTATCTTAAAATTTTAAGAAATATGATTAAAATGTATCTTTTATACTAGAGGTTGAAACTAAAATGTTTTTTTTTTAAATTATGGGATTAAAGTGTTAAATTATGAAATTAAAATGTTTATTTATTCAAAATTACGAAATTATTAGCACTATTTTCTATAAAGTTAATATATTTTTTAAATTAATATAAATTTACAAAAAATTCACTACAAATTGATGACATTTCTTTATTAAAATGATAAATGTGTAAATACTAATTATTGTTCTTATGTTATGTTTAAGAAAAGTTATAGTACCTCTTCATGTAGGATGCTCGAATAATATCCGTTCTTTACAAGATTCATTAACCTCCCCGTGCTGTATTGTTCAAGTCGTGACTCAATTCCTTCCACCAATTCAACGGTTCCGATTGCAACTCTATCGGTAATCATTCTATAAGATAAAACAAACACAAGTGCATTAAGTACAATAGAAGTGAAGGTACCGTAATAGAACCCCTGGAACAAATAATATTCTGAAGTTTCTTTCCTTACAGGTACAATAAAAGAATCTGACACGAGGAACCGTGGCCAACTATGACTTGTTATCAGTTGTCCCATAAATATCAAAAACACAACCTTTGCCCTTTGCCCACATCAGACTCTCATAAACATTTGATTCTTCTTTTTCCCATTTCTCTGGGCAACTAAATCTTCTTTGAAAATCCAGATAATAAAAATTACAATTTGATCCATTTTTCTATTCAATGGCGAAGAAGAGAGAAGAAAGAGAAAGGGGTATGTTATTAGATGGGATTATAGAGACCATGCCTGTCTTTGCCAAGGAGCTCGTAGCTGGTGGTGTTGCTGGTGGGATCGCAAAGACCGTTGTTGCTCCTCTGGAGCGTATCAAAATTTTGTTTCAGGTGAATTTTGATTTTTTGATTTTTGAGCTGTTTGATTGTTCAAGATGCTTGATTCTTTTTTTTTTTTTGGGGGGGGGGGGGGGGGTTCTTATAGTTCCTTTGTTTGTATGTTTGATTTCTTTTCTGGTAATTCTTGAAATTTGGAATGATTATGCTTTAAGATGACTTGTTTTGACTGAAGTTTCAGCATGATTCTTAAGGCTCTAATGATGATCTCTGTAAGGTCTTTTGATTGATAAACGAAGTTGGGTAGTTGGGTTTTTAATTCAAGAACATTTTTGGTTCATTGCTAGTCCTTTGCTTTTTGGTATCACTGCATAATCAGTCGTTGGTTGATTGCATTGTGATAAGACCAAGCAGATCGAAGAAAAATAAAAATGGAAATGGTCTATGAGGTTACTTGGGTTAATTTCGAATCTATTTTTACTTTTAAGATTCTACGAAAGTGTGTACTTTCAAGTGCTCATAAAACACATTTTGTGTTGGTGATTTTTTAAAGCACTTTTTTTAAATTTCTTTTGACTGAAATTACTTTTAAGAGAAGCACAAACAAAACATACACTTAGCATTCTTTATCATATTTAGCATGTGTGGATTATTCTATTCAAAAAGTTGAGATTTTCATGTATGGTACTCAGACTAGAAGAGCAGAGTTCAAGAGCATAGGGCTATTTGGATCGTTTAAAAAGATTGCAAAGACAGAAGGAATTGCGGGTTTCTACAGGTGGCAACCCTCAATCATAGTTGACAATCATTCATTTATAAGAGTAAGCTACAAACTTTTTGTCAATTGTAGTTATTTTTGTTACCTTTATGCAGAGGAAATGGAGCTAGTGTTGCAAGAATTGTACCTTATGCAGCGCTGCACTATATGGCCTACGAACAATACCGGAGATGGATTATCGTTGTGTTCCCTGATTTTGGGAGGGGACCTGCACTAGATCTTGTGTCAGGATCATTTTCTGGAGGAACAGCTGTGCTATTCACTTATCCTCTCGATTTAGTTCGTACTAAGTTGGCTTATCAAGTAAATAGTTTTGATGGTTTGATTCTCTCTTCACTTATACTCTCAAAGCCCTAATCTGTGTCCCAAACATTCCTGGGGTTTGGCAGATTTGTGAATGCTGTTCAGTGATTGATTTACAAATGGTTAATGCAGGTGGTTGGTTCATCAAAATTGAATGCTAAAGGGTTGGTAAATACAGAACAAGCTTATAAAGGAATTCTTGATTGTTTCTCCAACACTTACAAAGAGGCTAGAATCAGAGGTCTTTATCGTGGGGTTGGTATGGGTTTCAAAACTGCTTATTTTCATGAGTGCCGCGTCGCGTTGTTTTGTGATTTTCTGACATGCTTGACAGCATTCTTTTGCCATTTAACATGAACACAATTGTCAGTTCCATCTCTTTATGGTATCTTCCCGTATGCCGGTTTGAAGTTTTACTTCTATGAGGAGATGAAACTCCATGTCCCTGAGGAGCAGAAGAAAAATATAATGGTGAAGCTCGTGTGTGGTTCGGTTGCTGGTTTATTGGGTCAGACCTTTACATACCCTCTTGATGTTGTCAGGAGACAAATGCAGGTATTTTATTGCTTCAAGTGGTCTCATATTAACATGCAAATGTTGTATATATCACCATAATGAAGAAAAATCATGCTAAATTGTTGACAGGTTCAACGGGTTGTGGCATCAAACAGTGCAGAGGTGAAAGGAACAATAGAAACTCTTTTTAAAATAGCACAAACCCAAGGATGGAAGCAATTATTTTCAGGACTTAGCATCAATTACTTGAAGGTGATAAAAAAATAATTAATCTCTTTTTAATTGAACATTGCCTTATGGTCAGTAATAACATTTGTTGCATGTTTCATTCAGGTTGTACCTTCTGTGGCAATTGGATTCACAGTTTATGACATGATGAAGGCATACCTTCAAGTTCCTTCACGGGATGAAACCGTGAGCGAAGCAGTAGAAAATAGAGGAAACACCCAACCATCGTCACTTCAGTCACAATAACATTCCCTGTTCTGCAGAATCATCCCTCTAGATAGTTGACTTGTAGCATTCGGGTCCTTTTTAATATGTAATTTTCATTCTTTGAAGCTGTGTGACAGCGTCTACAACTAACAAGTCACTAGCTAGAGATTCCTGAGAACACATACTCCATAAATCATGGTGTCCATAAACGTAGAATCCTCACAATTATACAAGGAATAATAATATTTTGGATCTGATATTTATAGTTGAATAAGCTAAAATTCTGATATTAGTTTTTCCAATCCTGGAAACGGTTATGCTCTAGTTTTTTTTTGGTTGAATTGAAACAGTTATGGTCTTATTCTTATAGGTTATTGTGTGTTTTTTTGTTGTTGCTATTAATCTTAGAAGTTATTGTGTTAATTGCTTTGGTAATGGCCTTACCTCATCAAACAAGATTTGGTCCGTGTTGGGTGTGTAAACCGTCACACGTTAGGTTAAAAAAAATTAAAAATTGAAGAGCAAATGGTATCGAGAAAGAGATATGGCATCCATATTATTGAATCAGTAATTGCAGTGAGATACATTACCAAATCAGTAAAAGGCAAGCAAGAACAAGCCATATCAGCAGTCCTTAAAGCAATTTCAGAGGCAGCTTCTATAGGCTATAGCCTATAATTAGATGTATTAAGTTTGTCTACAATTTTAGAGGCAGCTCTATAGGGTATAAAGCTATAGCCTATAGCCTATAATTATTAGACAATTATACAGTCAAAACGCAAAAAAAACTTCATCAAATGATGTAATCCGACCATTCAGAAATAAAAGAAGTATGATCCATAGACTCCCCAGGCACATCTTTATGTTGAGATGGCCGTTCCTTCCCACCAATCAGCCTTGCTGGATTCCCCACTGCTGTCGTCCTTGGCGGCACATTGATAAGCACAACGGACCCAGCTCCAATCTTAGCCCCTTCTCCAATCTTCACATTCCCTAAGATGGTAGCTCCAGCACCAATCAAAACTCCATCACAAATCTTGGGATGCCTCTCTCCACCCGCCTTCCCAGTCCCACCAAGCGTGACATGGTGAAGAATTGAGACATTGTTACCTATCACTGCTGTCTCACCCACCACTACCCCGGTTGCATGGTCAAAGAGAATACCTTTTCCGATCTTTGCTGCTGGGTGTATGTCCACTGCAAAAACATCCGCAATTCTGGAATGAAGTGCCAAAGCCAGTGGCCTCCTTGACTGGGTCCAAAGCTTGTGTGCCACCCGATGAGCCTGAACATAGATAAAAAAATGAACGATAGTAACAAGAATTTCCTGAGTAAATTAAAAAAAAATCATAAGTTTCTCTAGCATGATCAGCTAATCTTCAGCCATCAGGCAATGATCAACAACTGCTTATTCAAATTTCATTGTTGGTTTAGAAACTGTATTAATGTTCTTCAAAAAATGCAAATTAATTCCAGAATTTTTCGCACTTTAACCATTTTTACTTTGTTATATATACTTTTCTCCAATTTTTCATCATTTTAAACATAATAATTTTTATTTTTCACATTTAGCTCCCTCCGTTTAGACACCACAAAATTTTTGTTTTCAATTTTATCTATTTTCATTTAACTCAATTCCATTAATATAACATCACCAATTTGATAAATATATAAAAATATAGTTCGAACTCCTCCTAATAACTTAAAAGTTTTTTTGGGAAAAGCTTATCACAATGGAATAATTGGTTTTCTATCAACTTATAACATAATTAACCAGACAGAACCTAATGTTTTTTTAATTCAAAGTCTGAAGCTGAGCTACACAAACAAGAGAATTAGGTGATAGCTAAAATGTTAGGATAATCATTAAAATTAAATAGAAAATAATTAGAAACAGAGGAAGCACCTGAAAAAAGATTTCCAGCTCAATACTTTACTACTTTTCAGGGGGGGAACATTTGTGAGTTGATTCTGATTCAGCATTTCTTAAGAATATTTTAATTTTTTTGAATACAATCAAAAAGAAAAAGAATAGCACAGCTGCCAGTACTTTTAGCAACAAAGTAAAGTATCTGAAACAAGAACTAAACGAAAATGTGAACCTGGCAGGCCAAGAAGCCCTTGTAGTTGAGAAGGCAGTGGGAAAAGGAGACGCAAGCAGGATCTCTCTGGCGAGCGGCTCGGAGATCGGCGACAGTGGCGGCGCGAAGAGAACGATCGGAGAAAGCGTTGAGGAACAAATCATAGAGAAGTGTCGAAAGCAACGTTGAAGAGCAGAGCTTGTTACCCAGGTGAAACGAAATCGATCGTCCTAGCGACGAGTGAGAGAGTATTGTTGAGTATAGGTAGCTAGCTAAAGCCGGCTCCGCATCGGCGTCACTTCGAGCCTCGGCTTTGATCTGAGTCCACACCCACGCCTCATCATCCTCCGATGAAAGCTCTGGCTGCGAAGAGTATCCAATCTCGCCAGCTGGCATCTCTTATTGGGAGTTTGACGCTGACGGAATGCTGTGAAAGGGTGAGTTTCCTAGGAATGATGTTTGATGGAGAGCTCGGGGACTACTATGTGTCCATGTGGCTCTCGAGCATTTATAATTTAATATATTAATATTTTTGACACGCGTAGCTTCAAAAGGATAAAATTTAGGAATTATTTATAATAATTTTAATTTTTTTAATAAATATTTAAAAAAAAATCAAGTATACTGAGACAAAAAAATTTAAATCTTAATTATAAATATAAATAATTTTAGTTTTTTTTTAAATAATTCAATAACATTATATCCACTTCAGATGAGAAGGTTAAATACATTTAAAATTAAACATTAATAAGTTAAATTTATTTATGGAAATCTTTTCTCATCGATAATGATATTAGTATAACTGACTTCGTTCATGTCACTTGTGTAAGAGTCAGAAAGTAATTATTAAGTTGGTCCACATAAAACTTTGTAAACAGGCGTGATTTTGTAAGAAAGTTTTTTAATCATAAAATTAAAAACTACACACAAAATAATTCATATATATCATAATTTTTATTATAAAATATATTATATCAAAATTATATAAATAGTATAAGTACAACAAAATGCTACAAAAATACTATATATATATATATATGCTTCAAAATATAAAATTAATTTATCATGAAAAATTATTAACAAATTTACTTGTAAATCAATTATACACATAAAAGTTTCAACTAATAATAAAAACTTAAAATAATAATAAAATATGTTAAAAATAGGATTAATTAATAATAAAAAAAAGTAAAAAATTAACAGAAAAAATAAAATAAGATTTATTGATTATTTAGACTTATATTTTTTATTTTGATTTAATATATTTTAACATTTTATTTTTATCTTTAAAATAATGATTGAATTATCCATCAATTCAATAGTTTGGTGGTAATTATAATACTCTATAATTTTTAGACATAGTTTTGAGTCTCATAATAGTTTAAGCTTATTAGTAAACACGCATCACAAAGTGAATTGGATCGATTGAGTACAAAAATGTGAAAAAAAAAATATTTTAAAACTTATTACGAAAAAATGGTACATTTTATGTTTAGCTAATGTACATTTACTATTAAATAAAATTGCAAAAATAACAAAAATAATATATTTAAAAATTGTAATTATAAAAGAACACCCATTTATATCTACTTTATTTATTTTTACTATTAAAAAAATATGATATATTATTTTATTTTAAAAATCGATTAATTAAATGTTATTTAAATTAAATTACAATTTTTTAGATTTTTTCAATATTATTGGGTTTATTTATTTTTACTATTAAAAAAATATGATATATTATTTTATTTTGAACGTCGATTAATTAAATGTTATTCAAATTAAATTACAATTTTTTAGATTTATTCAATATTATTGGGTGTTATTTTTGTTATTATAAGTTTTAAAAGTATTATTTTTTATAAATTTTCAATAAAGTTTCGTCACGTCGTTTTACATATAGATGAATAGAATATTGAAATGGCCTATTTTAACCAATATGAATTTGATCATATACAAATTGAATTTGAAGATTTTCAATTAATATTTGATTCGATGATATAATCATTTTGAACCAATATAAATCTAAACAAATCAATTATTTTTAGATTTAATAAGATCATATTGATTTTAATTTTTTTTTAAATTATTATCATATGTAAAATACGTTATGTGTAACATAATTTATTAGTTATAGTTCAAGTTACAAGCCAAGAAAATAAAAAGAATAATAAGTTTACCTGTACAATTATTAAACTATTATATAAATTCAATATTTATATTTATTTTTAAGTTAAAATAGTAATTTAATGTGATTATAATATATATAATATTTAAATATAATATATTATAAAATAAAATATACATTTATTCATAATTTAATAGTAATTTGATCTGAATTGAATTACAATAAATTATAAAATCCGTTAATCTGAATCCGAATGGATTATATACTTTTCAGTTCAAATCCGAATATATTGTATATTTTTTAATTCGAATATAATCTAATTATAAAATTCATCAATTAAATTCAATCCGAATTTTATGGATTAAATCTGTTTTTTTAATTTAAATGAATTGATTGGATTATTTATTTATCTTTAGTTTTACATTAAGCTTCATCTAATTAGATTTCAAATTACAATAATTTAGATATGTTTAATCTTGATTTTCGTCTAATTAGATTTTTTTTCTAATTTTCTAAAAAAAAATTGAGTAGACTGATATGTTTATTTTTTTATAAGTTTAAAAGATATTAAATCTATATACATAGTACAAAAAAATTATCCAAAATTTAAATTGAATTTCAGCCCATCCAAACCCATGTATCTTTCATCATTGATGTCACAATTACTTTTATTAATGTCACATCTATATAATTAATTGCAATATAGTGTCACTATTCTTATTTAAAGTTATCATTAATAAAATATAATTATACCAATAACAATTTAAATTACGACGATGTTGATACCTTTTATTATTTATAAATTTTAAAAATTCTATTTTAAATTTTATTTTAAATATTTTTTACATAAATCGATGTGATATAATTCATTTATCTCATATTAATAAGTGGCTTCGTCTATAATTTATCTTTTCATGTCTTCGACTTCGTATCCATTCAATAAAATAACTAATACATTAATTGATGCATACACGTAGATTTGGTACCCTAAAGTTACTAACCTTAATGCATTTGCATTTTTATTTCATATTATTAAAATATTTTATTTTAACACCATAATTTATATATTGGTAGTCTTTGTGATTTTGGAAATTATTTTTTTACTTGGTCATGTATGTCACATCGATCATATGTGATAAATTTTACAAAATTATTATGAGAAATTATAAAAGAAGAAAAGCATCAAAGATGATAGGACTCAACAAATATCTCTCATAATTTTCTCGTTAATAGAGTCATACTTAGAAGCTAAATTATTATTAAAGGAATGAAATTTTGTTTTAGTGAAATTAGTTTAACATCATAAACATGAGAAAATAGATAAAAGTTTGGTGAATAAGGTTGCAACTTACCTATACTTGAAAGAGTTTATTGGATATTAGTCCTTAATTCAAGGAATAAAACAAGAAGTTTAATTCAAGAAATAAAACAAGAAGTTTAATTCAAGAAATAAAACAAGAAGTTTAATTCAAGAAATAAAACAAGAAGCTTAATTCAAGGAATAAACACAATAAGCTTAATTCAAGGAATAAACACAAGAAGCTTAATTCAAGGAATAAACACAAGAAGCTTAATTCAAGGAATAAACACAAGAAGCTTAATTCAAGGAGTAAAACAAAGAATCCTTAATTCAAGGAGTAAAACAAAGAATCCTTAATTCAAGGAGTAAATCAGAGTAATTAAAGAAGTAAAATTTCCTTATAAATAGCTATACAATTGTAATAAAAACATGAAGAAAATAATACAAACTAGAGAGCTCTTTTGTATAGAGTTATTTCTTATTTTTTCAACATGATATCAAAGCAGGAAAATTAACTTGCTTCTGCTTTATTATTATCTTAGCATCTTCAATCTTTGAAATGACTGAAGACAAGCCGCTAGGATCAGAAGCTAAAAGTTCATTGGTGCTTTCCTTCATGAATATGCATGAGATGGATGTCAACCCAAATCAAAGATTAAGCTCAGTCTTGTTGAATGAGTTTAATTACTTGCACGAGTTGGGGTTCATAAATGGAAGCATCGAAGTACCTGATGTTTCCTCACCAACCTATGAAGCCTAGCTTAGTAAGGATCAGTTGGTTATGTCATGACTCCTAAATTCCATGGAAGGTAAATTAGCTGAAATATTCAATTACTCTGAATCTGTATACCAACTATGGGAGACGGTCAAGGAAATGTATGGCAGTCAAAATAATGTTGCACGAGTTTTTCAATTAAAGAAGGACATCTCAGATCTACAACAAGATGACAAGCCTTTTGTACAACTCTTAGGAAACATGAAAAACATGTGGAATGAGTTGGAAATATATTGTCCTCACAATATCATTTTTTAGGATTGTGCAACCAAAAAGATGATTGGTGAAGGGTTTTACTTAGATGATCTCTATTACATATCCAAGTGTAATCCCATAGGGTTTCAAGCCAAGTTTAACCCTATCCAAGATAATCAATTGTGGCATCAACGTTTAGCTCACCCTTCTCCACCAATTTTGTCAACTTTATTTCCAAACTTAGGAAATGATGCAATTGCATGTGAAACTTGCCACTTGTCTAAGGCCACTAGATTGCCTTTTAATTATTCCTTGTCTAGGACTAATAAGTGTTTTGAACTAGTTCATTCAGATGTATGAGGACCAACTAATGAATCTTTTGATGGTTATAAGTATTTTGTGATTTTTGTGATTTTTGTTGATGATTTCTCTCGAGTCACATGGTTATATCTTTTAAAGTATAAGAATGAAGTTATGAAAGTACTTAAGGACTTTCATAACCTTGTTAAAAATCACTTCTCCTATAAAATTCAAACCTTAAGGTCTAACAATGACACCGAATACATGTCCCATATCATGAAACAATATTTGAGCATTCATGGCATTATGCATCAAACAAGTTGTGTTGGCACACCTCAACAAAATGGTGTAGTTGAACGCAAAAACTGAGACTTACTTGAAAAAACTAGAGCATTAATGCTACAAATGAATGTACCAGCTACTTACATCATCAATAGATTACCCAGCCGAGTTATGAAAGGAAGGAAAATTAACCTCTCACACCTTAGAGTCTTTGGCTGCATCTGTTTTGTACATATTCAATCTCATCATCGAGATAAATTGGATCCTAGAGCTGTTAAATGTATTTTTCTTGGTCATTCATCTACACAAAAGGGATATAAGTGTTATGATTCCTAACTTAGGAGATTAATTGTGTCTAAAGATGTTCGATTTTATGAAACTAGCCCTTTTTTCAGCAAGTCACATGAAATCACAAGTCAAGGGGATGGCATCTTGGATGTGTTTCCATTACCAAGAATCGAACTTGAGGCTCCACAACAACAAGATCCCAGCCATGTCAACATTGATGCATCTCTCACTGAAAGTAACAATGAAGGGTCTCGTCTTAATGGTACATTGCATGAAGATGGTGATAATCAAGATGATCCTCATAATATGGTACAAGATGTGAACGAGTGTGAGATAACTCCTCCTGCTCCACGACGTAATCCAATGCGTGTTAGGCAACCTCCCACAAGACTTCAAGACTTTGTCACCTACAAACCCACATATCCTATCTCAATTTTTTTTCATATAAGAGAGTGACACCAGCCCATGCCGCATTCCTCAGCACTATATCAGGTTACAGTGAGCCTCAAAACTTTCATGAGGCCAACAACCAAGAGGTGTGGAAGAAAGCCATGCAAGAAGAACTTAAAGGCCAAGATCAACACAACACATAGAGCATCACCAAACTTCCAAAAGGCAAGAAAGTCATGGGTTGTAAATGGATCTATAAGCTCAAATTCAAGTCAGATGGATCAATTGAGAGGTATAAAGCAAGATTGGTGGCTTGGGGATTCACTCAAACATTCGAGGTGGATTACAAAGAAAAATTTGCACCTATTGCAAAAATGAACACAGTAAGAGTGCTGCTTTATGTGGCTATAAACAGAGGTGGTCCATGTACCAAATGGATGTGAAGAATTCATTATTGCATGGTGATCTCAAAGAAGAAGTCTATATGAAATTTCCACCCGGGCATCCTCAAAGTAATGAACTCGATTTAGTGTGAAAATTGCACAAATCCATTTATGGTTTGAAATAGTCCCCATGAGCTTGGTATGCCAAGCTAAGCTCTGTTCTCACTTCTCACTAGTGTTGGTTTCAAAAGCAGCAAGCCGATTTCTCACTATTTGTTCGCATAAGAGCTATGGGTAAATTGGTTGTGTTGATTTATATAGATGATCTGATAATTATAGGTGATAATGCTAACGAGATTTTCAACCTCAAACAGTCCCTCAAACAAAGGTTTGCAATTAAAGACCTTGGGATATTGAAGTACTTTCTTGGTATAGAAATGGAAACCTCGCACAAATGACTCTTTCTTAACCAAAGGAAATATGTCCTAGATTTGCTTGAGGAAGCTAACATGAGCGATGCTAAACCATCCATTACCCCTCTTGATAGCAAGCTCAAACCTAGTTTTAAGGGCACGCCACTCACGGATATAAATTATTACCAGCAACTGGTTGGTAAGTTGATCTACCTAACAATGACCAGACTTGACATCACATATTCTGCAAGTATTGTGAGCCAATTCATGCACTCCCCGACACTTGAGCATTTGACCATTGTTAAAAGAATCTTATGCTACTTAAAAGGATCAATGATTCGTGGTATCATCATGAAGAAGAATGACAACACACAAATCATGGGGTATTGTGATGCTGATTGGGCACGGAATGCAATCGATTGCTAGTCCACCACTGGCTACTGTACATTTGTCGGTGGAAACTTGGTCACATGGAAGAGTAAGAAGCAGACTATCATCGCCAGATCAAGTGCCGAAGCTGAGTATCGTGCAATGGCTTCAACTACGTGTGAGTTGATATGGCTTAAAAGTCTTCTGTGTGATTTAGGTGTTCCTACAACTCTTCCTATGTCCTTATTTTGTGACAATCAGGCAGCCATGCATATAGCATCAAACCCAGTGTTTCACGAGAGGACGAAACACATTGAAGTTGATTGTCATTACGTTCACGAACAAGTTCAATCACAGGTGAGTCAGACACATTATACAAGAAGTTTCAACCAACTCGTTGACATATTCACCAAGCTCTTGGTTTCTCATCAGTTTCAACGACTTTTGTCCAAGCTTGGATCTATAAACCTTTTGGATCCAACTTAAGGGGGAGTATTGGATATTAGTCCTTAATTCAAGGAATAAAACAAGGACCTTAATTTAAGGAATAAAACAAGAAGCTTAATTCAAGGAATAAAACAAGAAGCTTAATTCAAGGAATAAAACAAGAAGCTTAATTCAAGGAATAAAACAAGAAGCTTAATTCAAGGAATAAAACAAGAAGCTTAATTCAAGGAATAAAACAAGTAGCTTAATTCACAGAATAAAACAAGGAGTTTAAATCAATGAATAAAACAATGAGCTTAATTCAAGGAGTAAAACAAGGAATCCTTAATTCAAGGAGTAAATCAAGGAATGCTTAATTTAAAGACTAATTAAAGGAGTAAAATTTCCTTATAAATAACTATACAATTGTAATTAAAATATGAAGAAAATAATACAAACTAGAGAACTCTTTTGTATAAAGTTATTTCTTGTTTTTTCAACAGAGTTGATGTTCATTTTGAAGGATGGAAGAATAAGTTCCTTTCAACCATTGGAAATAATGTCCTTATTAAATATATGGTGCAAACATGTCCTTGGTATGTAATGAGCCTTTTTAGATTACCGCTAGGTTTTTTTCAACAACTAACTTCAAAAATTACTCAATTTTGGTGGAGTAAAACCGAGGGCAGCAAGTGAATGACTTGAGTTTCACATTTCCAGATGACAAAAGAAAAGGAAGATGGTGGTCTTGAACTTCAGAATATTGACATCTTAAATTCTGCTTATTTGGTAAAGTTAGCATGTTGACTCATTCAATCATCAAATGCATTTTGGTCCTAGGTCCTTAAAGGGTTATATTATCATAATTGTTCATTGTGGAATGCACGACAACTCTATTTGGAGTATATGGGATGGGAAGCCAGTTCAAATCTGGAAGGATAGATGGGTTCCAAGTCATATTACTCTTGCTTCATATGAAAATGCCACAGTTACTACAGCTTTAGATTTGATTATTCTTGGTATGGGATGAAACATTTTTCTCTTGCATTCTCTTTTCCCACAAGCTATAATGAATCATATCAAAACAATTCTTATTGGCTTTGAAGAGATGTATGATTGTATTTATGGTCTCATAACAAACATGGATCTTTTTCTATTCAGAGTTGTTACAAATGGCTGCATCACGTCCAGGAGTTAGAATTGGGTATTATTAGGCCATTTAATCCTAGAGAAAGATACAAAGTTTGGCATTGGATATGGGTGGTGTTAGCTCATCCTAATCTTTAGGTCTTTTTTATGGAAGCTGTTAAATAATGCCTTAGCTGCCGGGGATATTTTATAAAAGAGGAATGTTACATCAAACCTTAATTGTCCTTGTTATGAAATGGGGAGGGAAACCTTGGAACATCTCTTCCTTACTTGTCATTGGGTTCGTCCCCTTCGGTTTAACATTTTTTTATTTATTTATCAAGATGCATAGTGTGGTCATGTCTATCCATGATAAAT
This sequence comes from Hippophae tibetana, assembly GCA_037013495.1. Lineage (NCBI taxonomy): Eukaryota > Viridiplantae > Streptophyta > Magnoliopsida > Rosales > Elaeagnaceae > Hippophae > Hippophae tibetana. Next base: position 52,019,872 of record CM072811.1, on the reverse strand, counting down.
TGAATGGGTATAATTCTATTATTGATTTTCAAGCTAATTTGGTTGATCACTTATGGTACATATGGAAGGCTAGATGTGCTTGGCATTTTGAAGGAACTCATCTAGATCTGTTTAAGGTATCTAGGCTTGTTATTGCCACTTGTTATGAATTCCAAGCTTTACATGTGAAGACAAGTGATAAGGTACATCCCTCTGAATACGACCTAGTTGATATGCATAAATTCTCGGTCAGTATTTGGATGCTTCCCACCCAAGATGGATAGTTTTCAATTGTGATGGTGCTTGGAATGAGGAGGTCCACTTTGGTAGGGTTGGTATTGCAGCCAGAAACCGTAAGAGTGATCTTTAATTTATTTGAAACACATGATTGAGCACCTGCTAATTCATCACTAATAATGGAATGTTGGGCATTACAATATGCTTTGAAGCTTCCAAAACGGCATGGGTGTCATTGATTTATATTGCAGAGCGATATGTTACGTCCCACTCGAATTGTCCTGCAAAATACAAAGAAATGGTGGTTGCCTAAAGGATCTAGCCTTTTTTACATGAGAAAGTTCTAGAGTGGCCTAGATATGTCTAGAGGAAGCTAGAGTTGGATGGACTCAACTCAAGCATTGAAGGCTCTAGAATGCTCTAGAGTATACTGGCATGTGCTTGAAGGTGCTAGAATGGGCTAGAATATTCTAGAACGTGGTGGATAGTTCTTGAAGAATGTAGAAGCCTCTGGAAGCTTACGGAACATCTTAGAACTTGCATGAAAGAGCTAGACAAACTTAGAAGACTCTAGAGTTGCCTAGAAGGTCCTAGAACCTTGTGGTATATTGTAGATAAAACTAGAACACTCTTGTACATTTTAGAGTTAGAATGATCTAGAAAGTTTTGGCATAGCCTTAAGCTTGGAGCCACATTATAAATAGACACATTGGTCTTCATTTGTATTCATCTTGGGAAATCTTGGAAATTCTTAGCATCTTGGGAAATCTTGATAATTCTTAGCATCTTGTAAGATAAACTCTCTCTAGAAAAATAAAAAGAATTCTTTACAAACTCTCTTTCTAGTCTCTTTGGAGTTTCATTCGGATTCAAAGGTAGGCTTAGTGCAACAGACGGTGCTAAGTACCGCACGATTGCTACTTGAAATTTAAGGTCGTGACAATTGGTATCAGAGCTTTCGGTTGAAGCATTTCTATCCTTGGTATAATGAAGAACGTTGCACCATCTACACCAAGTGTTGATGTTCCACCTATAGAACATGAGCATGAGGAAGTTCGAAAACCACCAAAGAAGTCTCGAGCCAAGTCGAAAGACATACTTTCTAGCTTAGAATCACGTGTTGGGAGTGTGTAGGACAACTTAGGGGAGCTGTTTGACCGGGTGGATAACTTGGAGGAACGTTGCAATGGCTTGGAGGCCGAGGATATGGAGATCCATGTAGTGGTCAAGATGTCCCTCAATGAGCTAGACGGTGGGTTAAGGCAAGAGATTGAAGGGTTACAGGTTGAACTTGCCAAGGTAAGGGATCTTTTCCAAAGGGAAGTTATTAATGTCTTGCTTAGAGTTGAGGATATGAGTGGTGACCTAGCTCTATGTAAGCGGGCTATGGCCGCGGGAACTAGCATAACCACTGTCATTGAGGCTAAGAGGGTGGATGTTCCCAACCCTAAAACCTTCAATGGTGTTAGGAATGCTAGGGAAGTTGAGAACTTTCTATGGGGGCTTGAACAATATTTTGAGGCTACTGGCATAACAGACCATGCCAACAAGATTCAAACTACTCCCATGTATTTTTCCTACACTACTATGCTGTGGTGGAGACGGAGGTATGGCGATGTGCAACGAGGGGTTTGCACAATTGAAACCTTTGACGATTTCAAAACAGAGTTCAAAATGCAGTTCTTCCCTGTAAATGCTGAAGATGAGGCAAGAGGCAGATTGCGACGGTTAAAGCAAACAGGTAGCATAAGGGATTATGTGAAGGAGTTCACAACCTTGCTGCTTGAAGTCCCTGACACATCAGACAAGGATACCTTATTCTTACTCATGGATGGTTTCCAATCGTGGGCTAACCTTGAACTCAAGCGACGTGATGTCCAAGACTTATCTTCGGCCATTGCGATTGCAGAAATCTTTATTGACTACTCAACAAACAAGGAAAGCTCAAAAGCCATAGATAAAAAGTTTGGTGGAGGCCAAGCCAAAATTCAGGGTTCCAAAAATCATAAAGATAACTCCTCATTCAAACCACGAGGTAAGGGGAAGGAGAAGGAGGATCGTGGTGCCTCGAAGCCCCATGTGACGTGAGTCATATGTGACGGACCGCATTGGGCATGTGAATGCCCATGTAGGGGGATCTCTCAAATTAGTTAACTCGGAAGCACTACCATTGCATGGAGTTGCTCGTGGAGTTAAGGCCATTCTTGGTGCTTGGACTGGCCAAGTGGACTTATCAGTGGCGCCCATGGATAACTTCTCTATTGTATTCGGCATAGAGTTCTTGAACCAGGTTAGAGTTTCCTTGGTGCCATGCTCAAACTCTATGTGTATCATGGATGGTTCGAAGCTATGTGTGGTACCGACGGAGAGAAGCACCATACCTACTACCCATGCTCTCTCAGCGCTTCAATTCAAGAAGGGATTGAAGAGGGACGAAGAGAGTTACTTGACCATCTTAAAGGAGTACGATAATGAGGAGGTGTCACCAAAATGAAACTTGCCGATGGAAGTGCAAGTTGTATTAGATAAGTTCCAGGATGTGATGCCTGAGGCATTGCCCAAACGGTTACCTCCAAGGAGGGAGGTGGACCATGAAATAGAGTTGGAACTCGGCACCAAGCCACCAGCATTGAGCCCTTATCGAATGGAGAACTTAGAGTTGGGAGAATTACGGAAGCAACTCGACGAATTGTTGGATACTGGCTTCATAAAGCCCTCCAAAGCCCCATTTGGTTCCCCGGTGCTCTTTCAGAAGAAGAAGGATGGCTCGCTACAGATATGCATCGACTATCGGGATCTAAATAAGATCACGGTCAAGAACAAGTATCCTATCACACTTATTGCTTATTTATTCGATCAATTGGGGAATGCAAGATACTTTACAAAATTGGACTTGCGATCAGGATACTACCAGGTACGTATAGCCAAGAGAGATGAGCCTAAGACCACTTGTGTGACTAGGTACGGTGCCTATGAGTTCCTTGTCATGCCATTTGGTCTCATAAATGCACCAGCCACTTTTTGCACTCTGATGAACAAGATTTTCCATCCCTACCTAGATTAGTTCGTGGTAGTATATCTTGACGACATTGTGATATATAGATAGACTTTAGAAGAACATCTAGAGCATTTGAAGAAGGTGTTCGAGGTCCTGAGAGAAAATGAGCTATATGTCAAGAAGGAAAAATGTTCATTTGCCTAAGATGAGGTGATGTTCTTGGGGCATAGGATAAAGGATGGGAAACTGATGATGGATGAAGCTAAGGTGAAAGCCATCCAAGAATGGGAACCTCCTGCCAAGGTCCCCGAGTTAAGATATTTCCTTCGACTTGTAAACTACTACAAAAGGTTTATCAAGTCCTACTCAGCAAGAGCAGCCCCATTGACTAACCTGCTCAAAAAGAACAAGTCTTGGGAATGGACAAGCGAATGCCAAGCCTCATTCGAAGACTTGAAGAAGACCATCAGTGAAAAACCGGTGCTTTGCATACCCGACCCTTCCAAGATGTATGAGCTATATACTGATGCCTCAGACTTTTCCATTGGTGGAGTATTGATGCAGGAAGGGCATCCTATAGCTTATGAGAGCCACAAGCTTAATGACACTGAACGTCGTTATACAGTGCAAGAAAAGGAAATGACAGCTATCATTCATTGCTTAAGGGTGTAGCGACACTACTTGTTGGGTTCTCACTTTGTTATCATGATAGACAATGTAACGACTAGCTACTTTCAGACTCAAAATACGTTGAGTCCCAAGCAAGCTCGGTGGCAAGACTTCTTGGCAAAGTTTGACTATAGGCTATAATACAAGCCCGGTAAGGCAAAATGCGGAGTTAGCAGCCTTGAGTAGGCCAAGTAGTCCTTTGTTGGAAAGGATCCAAGAAGGGTTGGAGCATGATGCCCTTGTTCAAAACCTCCTTGCCCTCATCAAGGAAGGAAAGACAAGGTGATTTTGGCTGAGTGACGGACTACTCTATGCCAAGAAGAATCACATCTTTGTGCCGAAATGAGGGAGCTTAAGGAAGAAGCTTATTAAGGAGTCTCATGATTCGCTATGGGTTGGATACCCAGGAATGAGACGTACCCTTACTTTGATTAAGTCAATCTATTATTGGCCTCAACTATGTGATGATGTTGAAGCCTATGTGAGAACTTGTCTTGTGTGCCTACAGGACAAGATAGAGCAGTATGCACCTGGAGGTTTTCTAGAGTCACTTCCTATTCCAGAGAGACCATGGGAGAGTGTCTCTATGGATTTCTTCACTTCTTTGCCAAAATCAGAGGGCTTTGGCAGCATCATTGTAGTGATTGATCGCTTCAAAAAATATGCAATATTCATACATGCCTCAGTGGATTGCACGACAGATGAGATGACACAGTTGTTTCTCAAACATGTTGTGAAGCATTGGGGAATTCCATCCAATATCGTGAGTGATCGAGACCTACGATTTATTGGCAAGTTTTGGACGAAATTGTTCAAGTTGTTGGGATCAGACTTGAACTTCTCTACAAGCTTTCATCCTCAAAGTGATGGACAAACAGAGTGTGCCAACATATTGTTGGAGCTGTACCTCAAGCACTTTGTCAGTGCCAATCAGCATGATTGGGCTAAGTTGCTGGATGTAGCCTAATTCTCATATAACTTATAAAGGAGCAAGTCTACCACAAAGAGTCCCTTTTGATATCGTCATAGGGCAGCAACCCATGAATCCTCATGCCTTGGCCACGAGTTATGAAGGGAAGAATCCTGATGCCTTCAAATTTTCCAAGGCATGGCACGAGCAAGCTGAGTTGGCCTGAGCCTATTTGAACAACGCATCTAAAAAGATGAAGAAATGGACTGACAAGAAAATGAGGATGGTAGAATTTCATGAAGGAGATTTGGTCCTTGTTAAATTATTACCCCAAAAATTCAAATCTCTATGGAAGGTTCATAAGGGGTTGGTACAGAAGTATGAAGGACCATTTCCAGTCCTCAAGCAAGTTGGTAAGGTGTCTTACAAGCTGCAACTCCCTCCGAAGCTTAAAATCTATCATGTTTTTCATGTAAGCATGCTAAAACCTTATCATAAAGACAAGGAAGACATAAGTTGGGGAGAATCAAAGAGGGCGCCTACCGCAGTGGTAACCTCCTTCGACAAAGAAGTGGACTCAATCTTGGTAGACTGCCTAATTCGGCGTAGGGGCATACCAAGTTATCAGGAATACATGGTCAAGTAGAAGAATGCCCCAGACATAGAAGCAAGCTTGGAACCTGAAGATTCCTTGTGGCAATTCAAAGATGACATAGATAGGTTCAAGCTTGAAGGCGCGACGATGGCGTTGCAAACTTAAGTGAGGGAGGGTGTTACGTCCCGCTCGAATTGTCCCGCAAAATCCAAAGAAATGATGGTTGTTTAAAGATCTAGACTTTTCTACATGAGAAAGTTCTAGAGTGGCCTAGAGATGTCTAGAAGAAGCTAGAGTTGGATGGACTCAACTCAAGCATTGAAGGCTCTAGAATGCTCCAGAGTATACTAGCATGTGCTTGAAGGTGCTAGAATGGGTTGGAATATTCTAGAACGTGATGAATGGTTCTTGAAGGATGTAGAAGCCACTGGAAACTTACGGAACATCCTAGAACTTGCATGAAGGAGCTAGACAAACCTAAAAGACTCTAGAGTTGCCTAGAAGGTCCTAGAAACTTGTGACATATTGTAGATAAAACTAGAACACTCTTGTACATTATAAAGTTAGAATGATCTAGAAAGTTGTGGCATAACCTTAAGCTTAGAGTCACATTATAAATAGACCCATTGGTCTTCATTTGTATTCATCTTGAGAAATCTTGGAAATTCTTAGCATCTTAGGAAATCTTGAGAATTCTTAACATCTTGTAAGATAAACTCTCTCTAGAGTAATACAAAGCATTCTTTACAAACTTTCTTTCTAGTCTCTTTGGAGTTTCATTCGGATTCAAAGCCAGACTTAGTTCAATAGACGGTGCTAAATACCACACAATCGCTACTTGAAATTTAAGGTCGTGATAGATAGCTCTCAAACAATAGATCTTATCTCAAGTACATTAATTAAGGCTTCGTGGGAACTTCACTTTTGGTGACAAATTTGAGAAAAGGATTACAAGACTTTTATGAAGTACAAGTTCAACATGTGAGCCGTGGGGCTAATAAGGTGAAAGATTGAGTTGTTCGCAATGTCAAGGCTATATCACTGTCATTTTCTTGGATTACTTGTGAAATGGCAAACCCAATACATATTTAAACCTTTCGCTTTTAAAAATTCATAGGTAGCACTGTCACCGGTGTCAAATGTCATCAAAGCATCAAGCCAGCGCTCAATTAAAGACTTTTGTGCAAAAGTAACACCTCATTTAAACCTAAAAATGAAGCAAAAGTGTAGGACGTTGAGAAATGATATTTTTTTTTGGTAGGAACCGTTATTTTTAAAAAATCAAAATTATTATTATTTTAATAATAATAATGATTAAGTAATTAAATGATTACTCTGTTCAGATCAAATGTATTTTTTACTAAGTAAATTATTAAGATTTGAACATACTACTTTTATCTTATCATAAGATTTTTTTTAATGTAATTTAGGTTATTAGGTCAATGACAATTACATCAAATGTGTTATTTAATCCTTATTTTAGAAAAAAATAGTTTAAAATAATAATTTTATTTGTAAAAAATATATCTTTGAATTTCTTTTATTTATTTAAAAAGTATTAAATAAGGTTAAAATTAACTTTTCATTTCATTTTTTTATTAAATACAACGGAATAATACACATGTCATATGTGTGTTTATATTTACGTACAAAAAATAATATTTAATTAAAAATTTACTTCAACTTTTTAAGAAAAAAATTTCTTTCAAAATTAATAAATCTTAAACAAAAATTTTATTGTCTAATATCCAAAATCACATATTAGATAACGAGAATTTAATTTAAGTTTACTAAAAAGATTTGTTAAAAAATTGATTAATTTTTATTTTTTAATTAAAAATTATTTCATTAGATATATGTCTATGAAAAAATAAAAATATTTATGTTTCATATGTGTTATTTCGTTATATTTAAAAAAATTAGATAAAAAATTAATTTTTTTCTTATTGTCAAAATTTAAAAAAAAAAAAAACTTAAAAACACATTTTTTTAACAAATGTACTTAACAAAACCTACGTCCTAAATGAAAGATATCTATAACCTTTTTTTCTGATAATAATTATTGTTATAATAATAAAACTAACATTTGTCAATTTATCGTTAAATTATTTTAAACATAATGAAAATTTAATCGCATTACATAACTTTTTTCATATATAAATATATAAGTTTTATTTTTAACTTTTTAAAAATATGTTTATTTTTCTTAAAAAATAAACATATATTTTTTTGTACTAAAGGGTTAAAAATGAAACAAATAAATAATTTTATCATTTACTTATTAAATAAAATAATAAATTGCATATTTATAATAATAATACTATAACTTATTTTTGTTTGAATAATAATAAAGAGAGCCAGCTTTTATCATAAGTACGTAATTCTGAAATTCAGTGTTCTGTTTATCATTGCAATGCTTAAAGTAGTCCTTTTCTGAACCAAAAAGAAGAAAAAAAGAAAGTGCAGCTTAATGTCCTTTTTAAAACCGGCTTGGTTTCATAAGCTTTTTTTTTTTTAAAGAAAAAAGAAAAGCTCTCAAATATAAGCTCTCAAATATGTGTTGCTTTTTTAATCCTTTTTCTTGGCCAGTGTTTTGTAATTCTCTTTATTATATAGTAGATCCTTTCAGGATAAATATATATATTATATATATAACTCTTGATGCACCAGAAAATCATATATTCATTATGTGCATAAATATGGTTAAAAGATATCCTTTGATTTTATTGTTGCCAGCTAAAAGCAAAGGATAAAAGCTTCCTCGCCCCTTGGTGTTATCAATTGATAATAAATAAATAATGAATAAAAGCATATTAAGGCTCTTTCCTGCTTGTTCAGGTTCAAAAAAGCTAATTTACACGGCAAAGAGCTTTTTTTTTTTTTTTTATCTACTAGCTTTTTCATCTTGATCAGTACCAAACTCAAATAATATTATCCGTGATCATGCTATTTAAAAATAATATCAATTGTTTTTGTTTTAAATTATATATTCGAATTATATTATTAATAAAAAAAAACTTACTTAAAACAAAAGAAAACGAAATTAGTTGAAAAGAAAGAAAAAAAACATAATTTCATTGCGTGCTAAAATTAGTGAAGGCATAGTAAAAATAAGTCGTTCCATACAATACGGTTTTCAGCTTCGGTAAATGAAGCCACTTTATCACATGCATGCATGTTACTTGGTAGGCACATAGTCAATAAAGAAATTTTATGGATGGTGATATAGCTAGAGGTCTATATATATATATATATATATATATATATATATATATATATATCATGCATGTCCCTCCTTTTTTGTTTTTAAACCTAACAAATTATTGAAGATGCATGTAGATATATATATATATATATATATATATATATACCATGCATGTCCCTCCTTTTTTGTTTTTAAACCTAACAAATTATTGAAGATGTGGAATCCAACCTCTAAAAGCCTTTTCTTTTTTGACAATTATATTAGCTTTTGTTTTTTAGTCAATGAAATCAAATGCAAAAAAGCTTTTTACTTTTGCTATATATGTTCGCTTTTTTGTGTACCAACGTTGATTTATCTAAAGATAAAACCAATTGGTTTGTTGAACAACAATTGACAAAGTATGCGCCTAACAAACCTAAAAAGAAAATAGAAAAACAAAGAAACGTGATTCATCGGTGGCTTCACATAATTGGGGAGTAAGAGCTACACGTTTATTTTGAAGATTTTTAGGACAAATATCTTAAGTTTAAACGGTTTTCTATTGGTGAAAGCCTAAATGGGTAGGAGTTTTATTATTTTCTTTAATTAATGATTAAAATTAATCACGTTAACGATGTTAATTATTTATTCCGTAATAATAGCAATTATATTGTGAATTATTAAATTGTGAGATAATTAAAAGTTTTTTTTATGTATTTTTACTCTTTAACATTATTTTTTTATAATCATAACTAACTACCATATTAAATAAAACAAAAAAAATATATTAGAAAAAAAAATGAAATAGAATATATTGTGAACTATATTTTCACTCTTCACCTATAATATCTTACAATTTTTTGACCATTTAATTTTATTATATTTTTTAATTCTAATAACATAATTATAATATATGATGTTTTTAACGAAAATATAAAATTTATAAAGAAATTGACTTATAATATAATTCATTTTAATTTTTAGAACCAAATTATACAAAAATAAGGAGAAAAACTATTTAAAAACATTGAAAGAATGAGAAATGTTTTAATATTACAAATACCTCTTGAGAAGAATTAAGATCACTTGTTCTTTATTATTAGTTAACTGGATTTCAAAAATAGGATTAACTTTTCATATTTTTTTTTATAAATTATGAGACTTGTGATAAATTCACAAATTTTAGTACTAAATTTTTATATTTTAGATAATTATAGGACATATAAGGTCTTGCATCCATTTTTCTATATAGCATATTTGGGAAGAAAAAAAGAGATTGAAAATAATAAAAATAACACATTTTAAAACTTATAACTAATACTATCACATTTATGTCGAATCATATATTTTTTTTATTAAAAAAGTCCAACTTATTATTTTACATTTAATGTAGTTTAATTGGATACCGTTAAAGTTAAACTGTAATTATTTAGATCTGTTTTATATTGATCATCGTCTAATTAAACTTATTTAATATTATTATAATGTTATTTTATTATTATAAATTTTAAGAATATTATTCTATGTAATTAATTCTTTTTTCTATAGCATTATTTTAATATTAGATAAGTTGATAAAGATTGAGAATTTTTTTATAAAAAATATAGATTTATATTCATTAGAACAATTAAATCAAGACCCTATCAAATTATCATTAGAATCCTTAGAAACCATTAATAACAAAGAATTTTTTTTTCAAACGTTCTTATTGAGCATTTTGAGTTATTAAACTTTTATATATAATCAACAAAATGTTAGATATTTAACGAACATGATCTAATTACATGGAATCAACGTTCCATTTTAATGAAATAAAGTTTGTGTAGATTTTAGCATAAAAAAGTGAACTTAATTATTACCATATTGCATCGTCACCTCGAGAATAACTAACTAAAAATTATTTTATATGTGCCATTCCATTCTTGATGGGTTTTAGGTTTTGCTTAAGATTAAGCCTTATTGGATTGAGCTCTTAATTGCATTCTATTTAGCATGGTTCTAAATACATACGGAATAAATTTCAAAAATATTTTTCTCATATACTCAAGACGTTCTTTAAGCAAAGAACATTGTTTAGATCACATAAAATAATTATTCATAGATAAACCACCAAATTATATAGGAGTGACATTTAAATTACATGAAAATGAAAAACCTTATTTACATATATTGATTCAATTTAATTACAAATTTCACCCAAAAGTCAAAGGTTTTTTGATTTGTATATCCAAATAAATTTAAATATTTTTACTTAAATATTCAAAGAGTTTATAATCTATCAATAATAAAATGAATTAAACTCTTCCCAATTAAATTATATATATCACGTTATATTTACCATCAATAATAAAGAAAATGACATAGTATAATTTGAAAAGATAATGACCTAAAAATCTTTGTTATTCATTATGATAAGATTTATTACAATCTTAAAAAGTATAATTCAAAAATTACTAAAATTCTACGTGAACAACTTTTTCAATTCCTCACTTAACAATATAACGCTAGAAAATGAAAGAACACGTAGAGCCATTACACTAATTCTTGAATGCCTATCAAGAATATAAAAAAACTTACTATCTATCACATTTACAATGATATTATATACAACAATTGCAATGGTACGAGGTGTTATTAAGTATTTTAGATTATATTTCTTATTAATTATATTGTTTTTTTCTATTTTTATTATATATTTATCTTTTTTAAAAATATTAATTTTAATTTTTATTTATTTTAAATATAAAGTTATCATATATTATAAAAATAATGAATAATGAATAATTATTAACATTGAGTCATAAATGCTAGGTTATTGGGCTTGAAAAAAAATGCAACCATTGCAAGTTCAGATTTATTTAATTCACGTGGGTGCACCTTCCAAAAACTAAAAGCCAAAAAGAAAAAAACGCAAAATGTTTTTGGTGGAATAAAAGTTATTGTAATACCAACACTTGTCTCGAATCTAGTGGTCAGTGGATCATACATTTACGGCTAGGGAGTTGCGGCCACTTGCGTTGCGTCTCGAGTATACGCAAACGATGGATGTTAAAGAATCGCAAATTTATATTTATTTTTATAATTTTTTTTATTCATGTATCATTATTATTAAAAATAATAATAATTTTTTATTTTAAAAATAATTTTAATATAAAAAAATATAAGGGCAAAAATATGTATAAATATAATATTAAATTATATTATATTATAAATTTCATAGATAACGATGAATTGTATGCTTATCCAATACTTGTAAATAGTAAATGAAAAAAAATAGACATTTCAATGTTACGTAACTTGAATTGACAAAATTTGAGCGGGTCATCGCGGCTAAATACAGTGCCTTTTACTTTTTAAAAGCTGTGTAACAATTTTTCAATTAATGGATAAGAAAAGTAATGAATGGATACCATACTATTTTTTTTTATAATATATATATATTATTTATAAAAATTTAAATCACCTTTAAATTAATCTTAAACAAAAATATCCCTATATTTGAAATAATAACATATACTATCTTTTTATAAATTATTTTAAACTTTTAAAAAGTTAAACTAAATATCTTAAATAAAACAAATAAGTAATCGATCAACCATGTTTATATATCAATTTTCGATACATATAAAAATTTATAATTAATTAATTTATTTGTTATGGTGACACCTAAATTTAAAACATGATATAGAGTTAAACAAATATAATTTTTGTAAAAATATATAACAATTTACGGTACATGTTTTTAACCCATAAAGTATATATTTTTAAATTAAAAGTGAGCAATAAATTAACTATATAAAATAAAAATATAAAAATTAGAAGAATGAAACGAGTTTATAGTTATAATAAAAAAAAAGGAAGATAGAATATGGTGATTTAAGAAGGCAGGAATAAAGATTAAGAACCAATCAACAAGTTCATTCAATTCATAAACACCGTAATTCCTCAGCAATTCATGTCGAGTAATTAAAAAGCTGTCAGTTTCTTTTTTGTCGTTTAGTTTGCCGGATCCATCTGGCAATTATGCACAAGTCGAAGCAAGAATATGCCAACAAATAAGTCCAATTTAAGCCACTGCTTTGCTTTATTTCTTCCCATTAAAATTTGATTGAATTATACAACCTTCGCTCACACACTTCACATGAAAAATATAGGTTCATTTTCCATTAAACCAGCTTTTTCTTTGAAAAATTTGTTGGTTTTTTTTTTCTTAATCCAAAACTTTAGTACCAGGGAAACGGGTTTTCAATTATTTATTGTCTTCTTGATTCAATTACCTTGAAGACAGTGCGTGTCTTCTTCTATTTGTTTCCAGTGCTTTTCAGTTTTCGTACCGACAAGTTCAGGAAAAATAAGCACATTGGTTTGTGTAAATGCCATAGCTTGTTTCTAGTCACAGTGATCATAAATCGTCTGTCTCTAAAGGATTTGTAACAATCAAGAAAACTTCAAGAAGTTCTTTTCATCATCTTCTTCTTCTTCTTCTTCTTCTTTTCTTGTTTTTCTTTCTTGCTTTTCTTAGTTTCTGTTTATTTGAACTCTGATGGTCAAATTTGAAATGGGTTTTGATTTTGGATCGTGTTAGAGAAGGTGGGTAAGAGTATGAAGCAGAAAGGTTGTAAAGATAGGAGTAATTCATACGTGGTTGGGAAAATAGTTGTGGTTGCTGTTAAAGCTTCAAAGGATATTACAAAGGTTCCTCTTTTGTGGGCTTTGACGCATGTTGTTCAACCGGGTGATTGTATTAAGTTGCTGGTGGTTATACCTTCTCACACCTCAAGTAATCCTCTCTCTTAATTTTATTGACAAAAGGTGGTTTCTTTAATTACAAATTTTGTGCAAATATACGTTCTGGTTTGGTGTTTGTTGCTTTATTGGAATTTTAAATCATTTGATGTAGTTAATAGGACATGTAGTTCATGCTTCTGTTTCAATTGCTATGCTTGATGTGTTTTTGTTGTTCGGTTCATTTAAACATCTTCTACAATTAAAATTTCCAATTAGTAGTCTGGTTTTAAAGAGACTTCTTTAATCATTGGCATGATTTGAGAGAAGGGAACTACCGGTCGGTTAGGTTTGGCCAAATAAACTTTTTAGTTCCATAACTTAACTTTAAAAAATGTGCACTCTAGTTAAAAGGGTTAAGTTTATTCATTTTTTTAGTTTTAGAATTAAAACTTACATTTTTTTAAAGTTATATAACTAAATAGAGCTATAGTACTAAAACTCTCATTTAGTAAAACCTATGTGATATAGTGGCATTAATGGATTTGCACCACTCACCTGCATGATATAGTGGCATTAATGGACTTGCACCACTCACCTGCATGATATAGTGGCATTACTGGACTTTGTGCTTCAGATGATTGGTATTAATTTCATTGGTAGTTTAGTTGATTATGACAGTCATTTGATATTTTCTTCAATGCCAAAAACAATGAGAGGTTGGTTGTTATTTGCTTGTGTCTCTTCCCAAAGATGGACTAAACACAAGAACATGTCTTCTTTTATTTCTTTTTCAAATTTACATGCACTTTTATAGGGAGCAAGTAAACATTGATTTTCATGGAAGTATTATATGTTTTAGGTAAAAGGATATGCGATTTTTTGAGATTTGCCAGCGATTGTACCACTGGTTGGCATAAATCTTTGCCTGTAACCAGTGCAGATGAGAAAGAGGATGTAGTAGATTCATGCTCTCAGATGGTTCTCCAATTACGTGATGTTTATGATCCAGAGAAGGTCAGAACATCACCCTTAAAAGTTATGGTTCTTGTGTTCTTCAGTTTTATGTTTGAGATTGATATTTTCTCCCTTTGTTTTTCTTCACAGATAAAGGTCAGGTTAAAAATCGTCTCCAGCTCGCCGGGTGGTGTAGTGGTTGCTGAAGCCAAGAAAATACAATCAAACTGGGTTATACTGGACAGGTAATTATATATAACATTTTTTTTTCTGGCATATGAAAATATTAGGCATGGCTTCTTATTTTGAATGACACGCTCACAAATGTTTAAGTATGTGCAGCATCTCTTGTACAATATTATTACTTACAAAGTAAGTTAATTACTATTTTTTTTCATCATTGTTCTATTTACTTGTTGGCAGACAATTGAAATATGAAAAGAAATGCTGCATGGCTGAGCTGCAATGTAACATTGTGGTTATGAAAAAGTCTGGTCCAAAAGTTGTTCGGCTCAATTTTATTAATAATCCAAGGATAGAACCTGAAGGGGTTTGTTCTTTAATGCCCGAACTAGAATCTTCACCGAGGCTTTCAAAAAGCGAGTTAAAACAGTCTACGATGATAGGAGGGCTAGCTGTGACTCCTGCAAGTAGTCCTGAGCAAGAGTCAGATTTAACTAGAACTGATGTTGGAACATCATCAATATCGAGTTCATCAGATGTAGGATCATCACCATTTTTGCTTCCAGGAATCCACAGAAACATGAAGAAAGAGTATACCTTTTCCCATGAAGGAAATCATACTTTTGATGAATCTGACTCCGATACAAAGAGTGAAAAGCACAGTTCTTATTTTACAAGTTCAAATTCTCAATCATGGATGACAGATAGACTCGGTTCAAGTGGCGAGGTTTCAAAAAATACGACAGAAGGTCCAGAAAGACTCTATAATAAAGCATTATTGTCTACATACGGAGCCTTGCTGGAGAATTTCTCTAAATTTAATCCGGAACCTGATATTGGTGGGAGAAATTACAAGCTTGATCTGAACTTAAGCAGAAGTGTGAGAGAAGCAATTTCATTATCTAAAAGTGCGCCTCTTGGTCATCCTCCATTGTGTTCTGTATGTCAGCACAAGGCGCCTGTATTTGGTAACCCTCCTAAATGGTTCACTTATGCTGAACTAGAACTTGCTACAGGTAGATTTTCACGGGAGAATTTCCTAGCTGAAGGTGGATTTGGTTCTGTATTCAGAGGTGTTTTACCAGACGGACAGGTAGTTGCAGTTAAGCAACATAAGTATGCGAGTTCTCAAGGTGACCCAGAATTTTGCTCAGAAGTTGAGGTCTTAAGCTGTGCACAACATCGTAATGTTGTGATGCTGATTGGATTTTGTGTGGAGGATGGAAGAAGATTGTTGGTTTATGAATACATCTGCAATGGATCTCTAGATTTACATCTTTATGGTAAATTGTTCCCTTCTTTTTATTTTACCCACTGAAAAAGTTTTGGCATGGTTCAGTCAGAGTAATGCAAAGTGTCAAACTTGTCTGTGGTCTTAATAATGCTCTGTTGTTTTAAGCCAGTTCTGATTACTTTGATTATCAAGTTAGTTTGTTTCATGCATTTAATCCTTTGAAACTCTATACCAGAGTGATGCATGTGCTAATTATTGTTAGAAGCCTATTCATTTGTTATTGATTGGAAGGGAACCAGTTTAAATGCAATACTTCAAATCTACAGGACATGGTCAAAAACCACTGGAGTGGTCTGCACGTCAAAAAATTGCTGTTGGAGCAGCTCGAGGGTTGAGATACCTCCACGAAGAATGTCGAGTGGGTTGCATTGTCCACCGTGATATCAGACCTAACAATATCCTTCTTACCCATGATTTTGAACCATTAGTAAGCACTCTTCTACATCTTACTTCAAATTCAAATATTATCCCTATTGTCTATTTAGGTTTCAGAAGAAATGGATTGGCTAATAATCATTTTTGGGTTTCAGGTTGGAGATTTTGGAATGGATTGGCTAATAATCATTTTTGGGTTTCAGGTTGGAGATTTTGGACTGGCAAGGTGGCAGCCTGATGGAAGCAAGGAAGTGGAAACAAGAGTACTTGGAACTTTTGGGTAAAATAATATGATTTCAAAAGCATTGAAGAAAACTCTGTATGTATCTTCCAAAAGTGACATGAAACCGAAAATGCTCGTTTATGTAGGTACTTGGGTCCAGAATATGCACAATGTGGACAAATCACAGAAAAGGCCGACGTGTATTCGTTTGGTGTTGTACTAGTGGAGCTTGTCACTGGAAGAAAAGCTATTGACATAAACCGGCCCAGAGGGCAGCAATGCCTTACGGAATGGGTATGAACTAGACACTTTAGTTTTATATGTAATAGCATATGAAATGTCATCAAGTCTTTCATTGCTGAAACACGGATTATGCAGTTTCTGTAGAATGTATCCTGCAAAATATCTACTCGTAGCATTTCATGTATGTTATAGTTTGTCATGTTTCTCTTGTAATGTCAGATGTTTCTCAGATATAAATATTGATCATTGCATAAACTCAAATCTAGAGCAGGCACGACCTTTGCTAGAGAATTTTGTCATTCAAGAACTGCTAGACCCCAGGTTAAAGAACTGTTACTCAAAGCAAGAAGTCCGTAACATGCTGCAATGTGCTTCATTATGCATTCGGCGGGATCCTCATTCTAGGCCTCGCATGTCTCAGGTATGAAGATCCTGATTCATATTTTTCTTTAGAACACACATCTGATAAAATTTTCATTAACATGTTGGCAGTTAATGAGTTGCATTGAAGGATCAGTTAGAGAATTGCCTCCCTCACTTAATTCAAATATGTTTTATTACTGCATAACCTCCTTACGTATGCTTCCTATTTAGCATATCTACATGTTAAGTGAATGCGCAATGATTTTTTGTTGATTTGTGTTTTGATTATTTCTTTTAGGTGCTTCGGATTTTGGAAGGTGACATTGGCATGAACCGTGTCCAAGTGTGAATAACAGTATTAGAAGTGTGCAGTTAGAATATAACAGTAGTACCAAAGCACTTGTTTGAGAATAGTTGGATTATTAGAGTAGGCAACTCCAAAGCCCTTGCTCTTCATTAATATGAAGTATTGGCATTTGGGGCATGAATTTTTCTCAATATATATAAAAGTCAATTTATACATTATGAGTATTTACACCAAAACCGAGTCATGATATATTATTTATTTTATAAACAATGAATAATTTTTAGAGATGCTATTGTATAATGGCAAAACGTCTTTGACTTGGGCAAAATACTATCAAGGGAATATTTATATAATGCCTAGCGGCTAGTGCAGTTGTTTTATTTATATTTTTTGTTTTTTTTTTGGGTAAATACAAATCGATAATTATTTCATAGTTTTTTATGTAAGAGACTCCGCCGGTTGCTTGGAAATTTGAGAGTAGACTTCTCAACCAAAAGTTGGATAGAGAGAATATTAGGGACTTTTATTTTATTTGTTATTTGAATTTGAATTGAAGCTTCGTGATAAAGTTAAGACAACCACGGGTCTGTTTTGTACTCTAAATCCTCAAAAGCAAGATTCAATTCTTAGGAATTTCAAATCCTATCTTTCTTCTTCTCTTAATGTATTTAATAATGTACGAATTAACGTTATTCGATTTAGAAAAAAATAATGATATATATATATATATATATATTTTTTTTTTAAATTTAAAAAAATTGTTCTAAGAACCCAAAAAAAAAACACATAATATTAAGAGAATTATTTTTTATGAAACATTAGAAAACGAAAAATATATGTAAACATTAAAAATAATTTTAAAATTCAAAGAATCAATGTTTATTATATCTTTTTTTTCTATACATATATATGTTTTGGTTAATGACTTTTTACAATAATGAATCTCTAATTGATTAAAAACTCATGACAATTTTTTTATTTTTTATTTAATTATCTTTATAGTAAATAAAATTTAAATATATTATAAATTCTTTTAATTTTTTTAATAATTTACACACAAATCACGTGTTTTTAACTAGTTATTCATAGAACTTTGAAAACATTTCTTTTAATAACTATACATTTGATGGTATAAACAGTCGCAATAAATGCTTCACCCTAAAAGTGTTTAGGATAAAAACTAGAAATAAGGAGAGTATAAACAATATTAAGAATATGTTTATGTTTTCGTTTAGCTCTTTCATTTTGTTGAGATATGATAGGACAAGAATATTGAGTAAGAATCCCATTTTGTAGAAGAAAATTTAAAAAAAATTATTTCTTTATATTCCATAGCATTATCAGCTCTAATTACTTTGATATTTTGAGAAAATTAGGTTTTAACCTTTTGGGAAAAATCATAATAAATTTTGGGTAATTAAGATCTATATTTTATGAGAAAAATCTATATGAATCTTGAATAATCATCAATAAAAATAACAAAGTAAACACATCACTCTATAGTAGGATGTGAGGATGGACCCCAAACATCAGAATGAATTAAGTCAAAATGGAAGACAAAAGTAGAATCACTTTTATTAAAACATAAAACAAGTTGTTTTCCCAATTGATAAGGCAAACAATTTACATTATCAAAAATAGAAACAAATCTTAATTTACCAGAAGATGCTAAGGGAAGAAGACGTCCTATAGATGTATGACCTAGACGAGCATACCATAGATTGATAGGAGTAGTAGAAGTAGCAACTGAAGTATGAGGAGTATTGGGTAGATGAAGGTTGATAAGTTCAAATAGTCGTCCAACCTTACGGCCTATCCCAATGATCTATCCTCTCTGTGGATCCTGCATATGACAACCAGAAGAAGAAAAAATAATAGTAAGACCAAGTTCACATAATTGACCAATAGAGATAAGATTTAGAGTAAGGTTGGGAATATGAAAGGTGTCAAAAAGTGATATAGAAGATGTGGAAACTTATCCTACAACATTAACATGCATATGTGAACCATTAGCAGTTTGAATTAAAGGTTTGAAGATGAAAGATTGTGTGGGAGAAAAGATGTGAGTATCATGAGTCATATGGTTACAACAAGCAGAATCAAAATACTATAAAGATTTACCTGATGTGAGAGACAAGACATTAAGGGGAAGATTACTAGATTTTGAGAGAATATGTTTAAGAACACCTTCAAGTTCTTGAGTGGAGAAGGTAAATTTGTCATGATTATCCTCAGAAATAGCAGCAATGATAAATGAGTTACTAGTTTTACCTGAAATATGTTGAGAGGGATTCTGAAAGTATCCTGGACCCTTCTTGTGACAATATATACATACCAGAATAGGACATGTAAGAAGCTCATGATTTGGGTTATGGTAGTAGGTGCAACCTTAATGTTTGAAGCCCTCTTTAAAACTTCCTTTAAGGAGATAAGAGGGGGTGGCAAGAACAGAATCTGTATGATGAACTTTGAAAACCCCCATCCGAGTTTTTTCAAAGTGAAACTCAGTCACAGTAGTATCTAAGGATGGAAAAGGACTCTGATGGAGTAAGGAAACCCGAATAGGTTCAAATCGATCATGGAGAGTTATGAGAAAAATAACAAGATGCTGGTGATTACGGTAAGTTACAAACATCTCAGCATCAATCTTGTTCGTCCAAGTTGGTTCAGAGAGAGTGAGTTGATCCCAAATAGTATGCATTTTAGAAAGAAATTGGTTAATGGTTTGATCAACCCTTTGGCATTTGGTACGAAGAGTTGTTAGAAGTTAATATTGGTTGGCCAAATCTATTGTAGTGAAGCGAGCCTTAAGAAATTCTCAAACTTCTTTGGTAGTGTTAAAACGACAAAATTCACCATGGATGGAGGGTAAGATGGTGTTACGAAACCAGGTAATAATTTGATGATGTTTACTCTCCCACTCTTTAAGGTGGTTAGTAAATAAGGAGTTTTTTTCAGTGATTTCTTGAATGGGTATAGAGATATCACCAGTTATGAAATGTCATAACTTGCGTAAAGTTGGTTTATCACGTGAAACGACTTTAAACGTAAAGTTGGTTCACGCGTTGAACCGACTTTAATGCCCTTTTTTGTAGTAGTGATAACTTAACAATAAGGTTGAAGTGCTCGGCCAAGAATGTAATCGAGAAAGATGAGTGAAGAAATGCCCTCCTGTTTATTGAAGATTCTGTTACAATCTATTGTATATTTATAGACTTACATTTTAGTAATAACTTGTAACTAACTCAATGTATTTACATTACTAAAAGCAATGCAACAAATTCAAAACCTATTCAGCCAAACAAATAATCATGTGTGCAATTTCTTAACTCAAGCCAGCTTTAACTTTGATGATTGAGAAGTAAACCAGTTTTTAGAAACACATGTCTAATTCATAACCCAAAAATTAATTTTTGAGTTAGAAGGGTTACCCAGGTTTATAAGTAATACTGTTGTCGAACTTTTGATCAATGTGAAACTTTCCTTCCTTAACACTCCCCCTTACATCGGATAGGCGTCGAAGTTGTGCCTTAGTACCGACGTGGATGGTAAGTTTCAAAGGTGCCCGACATCGCCAAAAGCCTAGTTTTAATACCATGTTAGAAACTCAAATCTAGTTTATAATTCAAAAATCAAATTTTTTGTTAGAATGTTGTCAAAATTTATAAGTAGTACTGTAGTCAAATTTATAAGTAGTACCGTAGATGCAACACTTTATCTTATTCATTTATGTATAACTAGAAGACTCTAGTTGATATAATAATTATCTCAACTTAAGTACCTGTTCATTGATACTCAAATTTGCTTTAGATAATCTTTGAACTTGAGTAATTTTATAATTTTTGACTTAGATTTAGACAAAAAATAATTATCTAGCATGTTCAAGCTTCTTTCATTAAAACTAGAGATGTGCCTTAAGACCTCTTGATGTATACATCTTATAAACTAACTTCATATCATTTCGTCTAGTGGACCATCTGTGATGAATCTTTCTAAATCAAAGATACAAAATATTTTGATCACTTGTTTCTTTCGTACTACAAAATTAGAATGATCTAACTTAATTAAAGAAATGTGATGTTGAAATTGATAATATAATGTGGTCAGCGTGATCCATAGTATATCCAAACCTTTGATCATCTTGAACTTTGTTCATAACTTTCTCCACGATTTGAAGCTTTGTAGCTTCAGTGCTCTGAGACCATAATGTAATTCATACAGTAAAGTAAAGGATGAAGATCTGGTTGAAATGTTCGAACAACAACATCAATACTATACGTGAAGTGCAAGAGCAGCAAGAGAGTTCTTTGAGAACTATGGAAGCAAGAGAGTCTGAGAGAGACAAGAATGAGAATGTAATTGAGAGAGATACATGTGAGTGAATAAATGTCTTGTAATTCTTTAATGATTATGCTACAATCTATTATCTATTTATAGATTTACATTTTAGTAATAGTTTGAAATAGCTTGTAACTAACTCAATGTATTTACATTACTAAAAGTAATACAATAAAATCAAAATCTATTGAGTTAGCTTATTCATAGCTTTCGGACCACTTTCTTGTAGCTTGTAGCATGGTTTGTTATAGCACAACTGGCTAAGGGCTTGCTAACATGCATATATGCATTTCTATCCTGCACTACAACGCAGACACGATTGCATTTGCACCATCATCATCACTTGAAGCGATTTTTCCATTAGCATCTTTAATTTCATCAACTCAAACCCAAACAATCTATATGCTCAAATAACTTTATGTTGTTGATTCATAACTCTCGTGAAAAGTTTTAAGAAATTTTGTTACTAATAATTAGTGTAAGATTTTAATTCTTGTCTTTTCAAATTATTCAAGATGGAGCACATAAATCTTAAAATTATCATGGACGAAAATTTGAAAAAAAAATGTCATATGTAAACCACGTGAAGTAATTTAGTTTGATTCTTCCATCTAATTCAAGTCATAAGTATTACTTAAATCAATAATATTTGAACTATAAAAACTTAACTTTCAAGTGTAATATAAGATTAATAATAATTTTCAACTGAAAAAAGTCAATTTGGATGCATAAAAATCAATGAGAATTTTTTTTATTTTTTATTTCTTTGATTTTTATAATTAATTTTTAACAACAGTTAATATAAAATTTATACGATGTACATTGAAAACAAAAAAAATGATTAAAGTATTGTAAATACCTTGAAAAGAAAAGTGATTAAAAAAGGATTAAATTATTTGTTAAGAAATAAAAATAAATAAGTATCATAGTAAAAAAATATCAATATACATATGAATTTATAAGTATATGAGTCAATCTCAAATAATGTGTTTGAATTTTTACGATGAGATTTCATTATTAAGCATAGGTTGTTATATTTAACTAATTTATGAAACATGGGTTTATTATGATTAATAATTATTTCACGTAGATTTGTTTTAAAAATAAAGGGACGTATTGAATTTAGAGAAACAAATAAAATAGATTAATATCAAAATTCAAAATTAGTTAATCATGTAAACCCGATTAGATTTGTTTTAATCGGAGTAAAAGTTGAATTAGAAAAACATTTCAATCAAGATGAATTCCACTTACAGTGGAGGGTCAACAATGTATCGAATCTTCTTGTTTTTAAGTTACACCACTTGTATAAATAAGTGTTGCATAAAAAATAAGAAAGAATGGTTTTTCTAAAGTTGCCTAAAGAATGGTTTTTCTAAAGTTGCCTAACTGATGAAGATTCGTTATTGATATGATACCTCTTTGTGATAAAATAAAGACACTAGTTTGTGAATTTCAATCATATTATACGCAATAATGTCATAAATTAACACTTTTTAATGTACAAGTGTTGTTTCGCCTACTATTACAATCATTCCCCTTGGACTTATTTATACAAGTGGTGTTTATTTCTATTTGGAAGCTGGCAACATCACTGACATAATTTATGTTTATAAGAAAATAATAAGAAAGATGCTTAATGCTTGTACATTGGATATCCGATAGTAGTTGTTAACTGGATTATGGTTTGTGATGTAATCTTATTGTTTATGGCCACAGTGGCTAGATAATGCTTTTTAATGTAATATATATATATATATATATATATATGACAACCCTATAAATTCACAACGTACAGGTCGCATAACACCTTATCTTCAATAGATCACATAACACGGTGTTTTTATCTGTAGGTCGTACCCAACCAGATTGGCTAAGATATATCTGGTTAAGACATATATATCGTTTATCCAAATAATAACAACAACATTTTAATTTGATTTTTCAAATTCCTTAAATACTCTTCTATAAATGAGTTCGGCATTTTGTAAAAGACTATCGAACCCATTAACTGAACTATGTAGGTCTCACGTGAAAAAATGAAGAAATAAAAATGTTAATTGTAATCACATTTAATAAATATATAATATTTGTGTGAATAAAATTTGTTTAATTAGATGAACAATTTTTGGTCACATAAATGATATACAATTTTGCTTAGAAATATGTAATGTTTTTTGCATTAGAGAGACACAACAAAGAAAAGAAGGTAAGTAAAACTAAAGGAATAATTTATTTTAATGAAAAATAGTGTTATGTGTGTAAAAAAGTGAGAGAAAATATTTAAGATATTTTCTATGAGTGATAAAATAGTGAGTTTAAAAAATATTTGTATGTTACTATTTTGAATTTATCTCAATTTATTATATTATCTTTTACTTTGTACTCATTAATTTTATTAATAGAAAAAATATTTTTCTGAATTTGTACTGCGAACATAACTCAAATTTATTTTATTTTACTCGTTTTGGCCCAACAAACTAAACACTACAAGCATTTTTATTTTTAATGTTTTATGACTCAACACACTACAAACTTAATAATTTAGATATATTTATACTTAAATGAGATATACATACCATAACTTAAAACAAATTATACAATTTTTTCATGTTTATATGGTATATCTTGTATATTTAAAATCCTTAATCCGTAACTAATTAAAGCTTCAATTGTGGATTTAGGAGCATTTTTGAAATTATAAAAAAAATGGATCGATGTATAAGGGGAAAAAACTAGATTTTTTTTCAGACTCTTCCTATAAGGAGGGGAGAGTCGGGTTGGGGTTCCTTGGTTAGGAAAAATGTGCGCGTTCGTCTGTTTGAAAGGGGCATTTTATTACTCTTTAAATAAATCTTTTAAATTATCTTTATAAAATTAAGAAATGAACCTTTAGTCTTATTAGGTTAGAAAATTGGTATAGAGGATTAAACAATCCATTTCTTTTTTAAGGTTAAGATAACTAAAATTATATTTGAAAAAGAAAGAATAAGATGTACAAACGAATTATGAAGGTAATTAAGTATGTTACTTAATTTGAAAGGTGAACAATCATCTCATTTTTAGAGATGTAAATTAAAATGGGTTAGACTTATTTAAGTTGAAAACTTTGGGTTGAGATATGATATTGTTGAGTTATGTTTATTTTGAAGTAAGTAGTATATAATTATTTTAATTTTGAATTTATTTCCGTTAATATTCGAATTTAATTGATATAAAAAGTTATATAACAATGACATATAATATTTAAAGGTGTATATATTTTATAAAATTTAAATTTAACTTAAGTTTGAAACTTCGGCTCAAGTTTCGGTTTCGAGTATTGAATTTAGGTTAGTTATTATCAAATCATGTATATTTTTGTACCATATCAGATTAATTTTTTAAATTAAATACATATTTTGAACTTATTCCAAAACATTTAGATAGATTTGGGCATGATTTATTTGAATTTTGAATTTATTTAAATCAATATTTGAGTTTAAATGATGTAATAAGTTATAAAATAATTATATACAATTTTAAAGATACATATATTTTATAAATTAAACTTAGAATAGGGTCGAATCGGGTTGTATCATTTGGGTTTTGATCCACCGGGCTAAATTTACATCACTCTCATTAGATGCATTTTTTTATATAAATATTAATTAACTTCAGTTGCTCATATTGATCACATACTTACGGCCTTTGCTTCCCATAAAGTTGATGCCTTTTGGGTTCGAGGAAGCAATATTATAAAACAAATATTTTAATTAATCTTACGTCAGAGTTTAGCATAATATTTAAAAATTAGATACTGATTTAGCAAGCACACTTAGTTTTCCAATGAATTAACAACATAAATCTAGTTTTTTCTTATAACAAAATTCAATATACATTTTCTCTAAATAATGTAGATTCTGATTTCGAGTTCAGTAAAAGATTTATTAAAATAAACTCTTTTCCCTGCATTTCGTCTCTAATATATTTAAAATATTATACTTTAGTTATTAATCATTCAATTTATATAATTTAATTCCTAATATTTAATTAAATATTTCAACTTTTCTCAAATTAGTGCTATTGAATGATTTATTAATAATGCCCAAAACCGATCTCAATAAATACATAAATAAATAAAAATCTTGGAGTAACAACAATGTTTAATTATATATATGAGAAATTATTGATTAATTATGGATTAATATATAATCTAATTTAAATAACATGTCACAATTAGGGAATAAAGAAGGAGAATATTTAAAATGATTATGTTTTTGCCTTCCTTTTTACATTTGAATTTATATTTTTAGATTATGGATCAACATATCAACATTACTCCGATACCAATTTATATAATTAATCTCCTAGTTTTATATAAAAGAAGATTCCTTGTAATAATAATGCCAAATGAGTCCAAATAAAATCACTGTGCGGAGGTCTTTGCTGGTTCAGAGTTCAGACACAGAACAATTAAAAATTGTCAACTTGTGTACTCTTCCAGATACATTGGATTTTTTTTTTTATATTAGAATAAATCATAACAAGTTAGCCCATGTAATAAATAATATTAAGAAATATAAGAGCTTATGTATCAAAAATATTATATTGTCCCTATCTATGTATTAGTTTCTTAATTATGTACGTAATATTAGCAGAAATTAAAGAATATCCTGCCTCATCATCTTCCCTTGATTAAAATCGAGGACTCTATTGGTGAGAATAATGCAAGTCATGATTGTTGGTACAAATTTAAGTTTTTAACAAATTTTAACATAATATTAATTTTTAAATATCTTTTAACACAATATTTAAATGGTAGTTATTTTGTTAAAATCCTTATAACCTTATTTTTTAATCAAAATAGAGATAATATTATTAACTTAACCAGTACAAATACAAATCAAAATAATGACTTCTTCTACCAGCCAAACAAATTAAAACAAATATATAACAATCAAAATAAAAAAATTGCACAACACTCCTATAATAAACCTAAATGTCCATCCAAATAATAAAGATTGTATTCTTAACTGTTAAGGTGTTGTTTGATTAACAGAAAAATCAAAATCAAAATAAGAACAAAATGTAATAGAAAAAAAAAGAATTTTATTTAATTTTATCATTGGAATAAAAAAAAATCAGTATTATAATATTTGATTTATAACTAGAATGTAATATAAAACATTTTATATTACTTTAATATTTTTATATTCATTAAAGTTTAAATAATATAATTTAATTATTATTTTTTTATCAGACAAAATAAATTATTGAAATTATTATTTAAAAATAAAATATATTATTAAAATTATTATTTTTCTAAATAGGGTTTATGATTGAGGTTTGTGATTTAGAGATTTAAGATTTGAGGTTTAAGGTTTAAGATTATATTTGTAGGTTAAGGTTTATGATTAGAACTATTATTTTTTTATATAGTGTTTTGGATTTGTAGTTTATGATTTATGGTTATATTTGTGGGTTAAGTTTTAGGGTTAAAAATATTATTTTTTTAAATAGGGTTTAGGGTTTTGGGATTTGATATTTGAAGTTTAGGATTTAGGAATTAGGGTTATATTTGTGGGATAAGATTTAGGGTTAAAATTATTATTTTTCTAAATAGGATTTAGGGTTTTGAGATTTAGGATTATATTTAGAGTTGGGATAAAATTGGAAAAAAATAAGATGAGAATAGAATCGTGATTCTTTAAGGGGGAGAAGGAATTCTTATTCCTTCTCTTTTAGGAATTAATTCAATTGCATTCCTATTTTTCAACTCAACCAAACATAAAATTGAAAAGAATTAATGAAGTTTCTATTTCATTTTAGTTAACCAAACATGAGTACCTTCCTTCAATTTGGGAAAGAAGAAAACTCATACCTAGGTTGCAAGGCAAGGGAGGACGGAACCCCACTTCGAGTCACCAAGGAAAAGGTAAGTACTTTTATATCATTTCTTTTGAAGTGATATAGATCAATGCCTAGACTGGGGGGCGTCAGCCCATGGGAACACGTTTGCAGATGCAACCATGAATCGAACCAGATCGAAACATTCAACTATCGACGGACAAACTTTGCCGAAACGTTGACTGCAAACGAAGGATGGCCAAGCCCCGATTCCTAGGGTTAAAGTATTCCCTATTATAAGCCTATTGAGATCAGAACTCAACTAGTTTATTCTCTAGATTAACGAAAAGATCACTATCTACCACTATAACAAACAAACAAAAAATTAAACATCGCCAACCAAGCAAACCCAAAAAAAAGTATAAAAGAAAACACAACAAAAGTCAAATAAAATTAAACAATATCACCAAAAGATGGGTACGGTAATGCCAATTTCTAGGATCTAAATCATCTTCATTTTCCTTAATAGTCTCATCCATTGTTGATATAGACAAAACTTAAACAAGTGAAACAAATTTGAAGTCTACTAGCAAGCATTAGGGATGAGTTTTACCTTTAGAGATACTCAAGGAAATATGAAAAACACAAATTTGGACTACATATTGAAAAGCTAATGGAATGAAAAACAGATTGAAAACCAAATTTGGAGTGTGGCGTGAACAATGATAAAACCTAATGGGATGAACGACGGTTAATAAAGATGAAAGAGATGCACCAAAGGTAGTACTGATGAAATGCGACGACAAGAGAAAAGTTGGAAGGAATGATAAAACCAATAGCAATGGTGTTGATGAAAGGTGATAGAAAAGCACGAACTATAAAAATCTTTATACTTAGGTGTAAAAGAGGTGGGATGGTTGTGGGTATGGCTATGATTGGATATATGGGCGATTGTTTTTAGGAGTGGGATTTGGGGTGGAGGAGGTGGCGGTTAGAGGGCATAAAAAAATCCTTTGTATCCGTAAGAATAGAGAGAGTTAAAAAGCTTTGTTTCTTAGTTAGATCGTAACCCTTGTTTATTGAATTATAAATATTTAGTTTATATAATGCATGAATGAAGCAATTGTTTATTGAATTGTAATTATTTAGCTTATATAATGCATAAATGAAGCAACACTTGTGAGCATGATGTAATGCTTAAGGAAGTTTTATCTCTAATAACTTAAACTTTTTGACAAATCATTAATTTTTTTATTCTATAAGAAATGTATTTTTAATCAATTTTATAAGAGCACTTCTTTATGCTGTAAGTTTTATTACAATTGTAATTGATATCATCGATAATTATTACCTAAAATAATAGGATCTATTTTTTTTAATGTAATAGTTGTCATATTAATTGTGTTAATATCTAGTAGTGAGAAATAGATCAAAAATGCATATTGTTCAGTAATTCGAATTTGATTTAATCCAAATATGATCTAAATATTTTTAATTTGAATCAAATCTGATAATGTAAGCAATTTGAACCAATCTAGATCTAAACATATTAGATTTTTCAACTCGGATAAGGTCAAATTGATGTTAATATTTATATATGTATTTTTATCATTTATAAAACGCAATATAAAATTTATTATTTATAATTATAACTAAAAAATCAAAAAATAATAATAACTATATTTGTGCAATTATTAAATTATTATAAAAATTTAATATTTATATTTATTTTAAAACTAAAATAGGAATTTAATGTAATTGTGGTATGTATAATATTTAAATATATATAACACATTATAAAATAACATATATATTTATTTATAATTTTAATAGTAATTCGGTATAAATTGGATTGTAGTGAAATATAAAATCTATTAATCTGAATACAATCAGAATCCGAATGGATTGTATATTTTTAAATCTGAATCTGATCCGCCTATACAATATTTCAATTCATTTGTATCTGAATCTGTAAAATCGGATTGGATTTATTAATTTAAGTGAATTAATTATATTATTTATTCATCCTTAATAATATTAAAATTTGTAATAAATAAATAGAGTTTTATTTATTTTGTAGTCATAAAATGTTAAAAAATATATATAACTAACTAAACAATTATAAATAACATCCTGTAAGGAACCCATAAATATTATCAATCTGCATTTTGATCGAGTATTTGATCCGTGACTCGTGTCCATAAAGGTTGAAGTTGATCTCATGAAAGACATGTTGGAGATTGTTATAAAGCTCCTTAATTTAGGAGCAAATTAAGGAGCAAAACATGGAGCAAAACAAGGAGTAAAACATGGAGCAAAACATGAAGCTTAATTCAAGGAACCATTAATTTAAGGAGCAATTCAAGGAGTGAATTTTCCTATAAATAGATGTGTAATTATAATGAATTAATCATCCAAAATGTTCATTCCAATTGAGAGAAAAACTTAGAGAGAAAAGCTTTTGTGAGAGAAAATTGAGAGTAATTTTCTTGGGTGCAATTGGGTTGTGGGTTGTGAGTTGTGAGTGTTGTAAACACATTGTATAATTTCTCCTCTTTCAGTAAAAAGATCTGTAGTAGGTCCGAAGACGTAAGCAAGATTGTTCGAACTCCGTTATCAAATTTGTGTGTTATTTTTATTCTTGCTTTCTCATAAATATGACTTATCGGGGATTTGCGTAATTTCCCAACAACTGGTATCAGCACTATTGGTGGTGATTTCTGTCAATTTTCTAAAAGATTACTATTTATGTAATAGTGAATTACGTGAATAGTGAAATTTTGTCGACGATATTTCTTCGTTGATAGAGGTGTTCTAATACACGATGGTTTACAGAAATAGTCAGAAATGATCCAAAGGAAGTCGGATTTGAGTAGGAGCAATGGCTGCAGATGAAGGAAAGGTGAAACTTGAGAAATTCGATGGCACAGATTTCGGATTTTGGAAAATGCAGATAGAGGATTATCTGTATCAATCTCTCTCAGGGAAGAAGCCAGAGGCTATGAAGGAAGA